>JAOTOM010004006.1:0-97500 GCA_034440615.1 Ashinkailepas kermadecensis
TGAAACATTTTCGGCTGATTTCCATTTTCTTGCTTTAAACGACGCGCCGGTCATTTCTAAGAAGGTATGCAGAAAATCGCGTATATCGACCGATAAAATCTGCAGTTATGTACGAAGAACCGGAGGGGGTGGGCGGATTTCGCCCCCCTCCAGTGCGCGTGTTAAGGTGGTAACAAGAACAGTTTTTATACGCATTTCCTCCATAAAGCAAACAAATGGGTTAGGTTTGGTTAGGCTAGGTTTGTTTAGTTCTTGTTGGAAATAAAAAAAAATCAAATCAAATTGTTCCCTCCATTTCCACAGAAAATAAGTGGTCCCATCATCCTAGTCACGTTCATAAACATGGTATCCTCAAGACAATTTTTTTTGGGAAAAAACACGTAATACTGCAAATTTACAATTTTTTGTCATTTTGTATTGGGTCATCTTGAAGAAGGCATGTGTGGCCGAAACGTTGGTGATTTGTTTGCTTACGAAAAGTTTTCTTTTTCACTGTGCCACTTCTGTATATATATAAAATATATATATATATATATATATATATATATATATATATATATATATATATATATATCCGACAGTAGCTTGCGTTGGTATTCGTTAATATTGTCACCCAGTGTAGTCAGACGAAGATCACATACGCGCAATACTATGGAAGGTACTGAAATACATTGTGGGCCGGCAAGGCCACACCAACAACACAAAACAATAGGAGCACGTAAAGTGTAGCATTGGATACAGAACATTCAACTTCCTGCAAGCCAAAATTGACATTTCATATTTGGAATTTCCTGAACTCAAATATTAATCAAGTCCACAACATCGGATAAAATGCTTTCTCACTTGTGGAGAAAAGTCAGGTGTTTCATACACAAAATTATATGGCATGTCTCCATCTGCGAAGTTATCAGGGCAGAATTTCCACTTTATAATCCTGCATGCGGAGAGAAAAATATATGGGTATGAATATGAAGAATATTATTACCAAAACCTATGACATGGGAATCTCATTCTGCACTTCCCAGTGAATGGTGAGCGCTTGATTACAAGCAGCTCATTGCCAGAGGACGATTGAACATACAAATGATAAAATAGGAAAATAGTTTTCGTCGGAAAATATTCTGGATGCGAAAAGTCCAAGAAGTCCACTTTCTCGAACCATGGAAGTCATTGCTAGATACATAATCGTCCTGCATACCCTACGACTATATTCGTACCAGACACACAGATTGGCAACGTGGGCGCATGCAACTGCTTACTTTGTTACTTACACAGTATGAAGCTATCACGGCTGCCAGCAACATGATACCACTATCCACCAAAATGTCAGCTTGAATTGCCATCACAATTGCAACGCCAACATCCCACGCCATCGTAATAGTTCTGCGTATTGCGTCCGGTTGTTCAAGATGATAAACGAGACTTCACAATGATTGATTCGCTGCCGCCACTAGGAGTGCAGCCGAACTATAACGTTAACCAACGATAAGCTAAACCAGCTCAGAGAAACGCAATGGACGCAAGATTTGCGCGACAACTATAACGTTCCTGCTCGATTATGTGAACTGCAACAGCGTCGGCATTACAATTACTTTTGATGTACACATTACATGGACGTGGTAAGCATTGTACCCTTTGGTTTAGTGTAAAATAATTGCGTCGGAAAATGAAATTGAACGAATTTCACGTAACAAGTGTTCGTAGGTGTATTTGGTGGATTAAATATGCATCCAAAACGACATGGAATATGGTGAGAAAGCACACAGCAACACGAGGGGATCGAACGGCCACAATGGACATAATGGGGCGCCGAGGAATGGGAAGACTTAATGTCAGAGTGACTAATACAATAATGCGACTTTCGTTCGATCAGGTCTGCGACTGACCGGGTACGAGGAGAGTAAAATAGAACATTTGACTGCTGCGAATCACAAACCATTTCATGATCAACTGTGTCGGTGACGGACCAATACATTATATTTGATCGGACTTGCACATTTAGCAGCACATAATCACGCCCACCACCGACCTGCATGAAACACGTGGCTAGAAAACAGACGCGAAATTTCACATCAATATTTTGAAGCTGGAGCACCCCCGCACCACTTTGGAATAACCAGACATGAGAGTAGTCATCGCGCGCGATGTAAAGCTCCGGTGACTGAAGATCTGGTATACAGGCACCCCATCAGCCATGCGGCACCGGGTGTCGACAGTGGCATTGATGACCACGGCGAATGCTGACTGGAATGCTCGGCGCCTCTTTCCGGAGACAGTTCGATAGCCTGGCTGCAATGGGTTCGCTCCGAGTGACCATGATCACACGCCGGTTGCCTGACAGGTGTCCCCGGCAGGTCGCGTCCTTGCCGCTCAGGGTGCGGCAGAATGGGAGCGTGACTGCAGGTTACAACATCCGATTCGTCACCGTCCCGAAGAGCCAGCTCGACAGTAGACGGCGGTGTCCAACGTGCGGTGATCACACACGAACACCCATGCTGCAGAGTCTGGCCGTGGCATTACGATTTCGGTAGCCCTGTGCTGCAAGCACAGTAGGACGACGGGTTCTAGTACCGTTCGGTGCCAGCGGCACGATCTCGGCTAAAATATCGCCCTGTCCCGCGAACACTCGGGCGGCAGACTTCACTTTCACCATCCACCTCACCCCCAAGGTGACGGTGGGTCTCAGTTCCAATGCAGTCACACTAGCATCGCGGCCGGGAGCGAGATGTAAACTCCAGGGTGCACATCTCTGGCCGCCCGGCAGCACCGTGGTACCTGCACCGTTTCGTCCCACTAGCCGTCGGCCTCTGCGCTGACTGCCGCAATCACCGTGTCACAGTCAGGGCTTGCGGACAGAGCCGGCGCGCCGGTGGTGGTCGGCCGTGTCGCCGGCGGCGTGGCCGCTCCAGGTCTTCACAGCTGGCACTCGCTGGGCGGCGAACGCACCACGTCCACATCATCGCACAGCTAATGATAGTTCATGACGCTGCAGATGTACGTGCTCTCGTCCCAGGTCGTACATCTCGATGGTCTAGGTAGGTAGTACAAACGAAGCCGTTCACCGCGTACACGTGGCCGTTCACCCCGGCGAGCCCCACCTGGCGGGCAGGGCAGACATGAGCATATTTATCAGAAACGGTGAGCAGGTTAGACAAAGAAAATCGGTATGGTCAGTGAAGCGTTCTCGAATTCCAACAGCTGGGTTAAAATAGACACGAAACAACGTTGTCTTACATCGCTTTCGATATCTTTTTCCAGCCACACATAATAATTCAGTTAGTTATTTTGGCTTTAGGGCGCTTCGACCAGAGTTGATCATTCGCACACACACACATAATCATTCAAACTCCATGAGTAATTGCACTGGTTGCACGACGCGCTGGATAACACTAATGAATTGTTCAAAAGGTTACCATACCACGCCAACTGTACTATATGCATCCTACTTTATATATGACATTTATGCCAACAACCCAAGTAGATAGTACAACATTTAGCATCAGAAAGAAAGCTGAAGAGATTTCCAGACTGAACTACCCGTGATTCGTCACCTAAGAATGCTACTATACAGTGGGCCTGACCACTCCGGAAAGACGTCGACGCTCCAGAGTATACCTCGGAGATGAAATTAGAATGTGAGTGTGACACTATTTGCACTGCACCAAATCTTGGACACAGTGCCTTATTATCATCATTTAGTAGGTAATCATGGATGACATACGCATGACCAACGAAAAGATGGCATAGCATCACCTCATCTCGTCTTGTCCTACGCTACCACGAGGGACACTGACCGAGAGAGGGCGAAATTGTCCGTACTTTGTTAGAAACAAGCTCATCCCAGCTCGCTGGCCACTTATTCCTCCGGAAAACCGTGATCCCTAGGTTCCTGGCAAGTATTGGGAATGCTCTGGTTGGTTATTTGGGCTTAAGGGCGCATCGACTGCGTTGGTCATACAGCGCCCATGGGGAATGCTCTGCATAAGGGAGCCTGTGCTGCCCATCTGGCAGCACCGTAGGTTTCTTCATTGCCTATTCTACCAACATGGCTCAGAATCCAGCAAAAATGGATGACTTTCCCATTCTACTCTGGATAAAATCTGGACCATGAGGTCCAGCAGCTTTATTACATTATATTTTCTGCACCTGTTTTCCATATCTTCTCTAGCTACTGCAAGATCACAAAGTCATAAAGTCAGACCAATCTGGCTAAGCCCATAAAGGGAAGGTACTATAAGTCGGGACAACAAGATACTTAGCACCCTAACCAATATTGCATTGTAAATTCCATTGGAACTATCCATCAACATTCTATGCACCTACCAATATCTATCTAGCCCTATTCACTTGGTAATTTGTATGTGCATGGTTTGGGTGCTCCATCAATAATTTTCAACTCCATCCATGTCTAGATGGAGTTGAATGAGTCTCGAAGGGTTCTGCACAGTGTACACTTACTAGCATAAATATCACCCCCATCCACCACTAATTAGAAAAAAAAAAAAAACAGATTCTCCAACCTCACAATGTGTCCACCCTATATTTTAATACCTTAAATTGGGGACTCATCTAGAACACTATCCTCCAATAAATTATCCACTCTTTGTTCTCTAAAAGATAACCAGCATTGTTTGAAAATGACTGATCTCATCATCAGTCATTATCTCATTTCATCTCTTTGATCAGCATGTGCAAAACTGACTGAAAATACAAAAATGAGTGAGACTTCTAAGTTGGAGAGGACAATTTACCATTCTGTTTCACATCAATGACTCATTTTTGTTTTCCTCAACATTTTCCTCTCCAAATCTAGAATTTCAAAACATAAATCCAACCCTGGTCTGGCCTCAATGCTGTTCACAAAGATGACCAAGAGAAGTGGTCACAGAACAGAGCCATATGGGACCTCACACTTTTATTAATTATTCCGAGCATTCTGACTGCCTTGTTCCTAGCTGAGGTGTATTTTTTTTTTGTTTTAAGGCCATTTGAAACTAACACACCCATGTCTCTTTCCTCTTCAGTAATATACAGTTCCCTACACCCATTGTATATCAGGATGTCTTGCTTCCAGACCCCAGATGGACCCCACCTTATACTTTTCATAGATGGAAGACATTGCCATTGATCATCCCACTTTTTAGGTCCTCCAAGACTAGTTTAATATTACTAAATTGATCTATACTGTTATCCACTCCTACCAGCCTGATGTCGTCAGCAAATTTGAACACCCTATCCCTCAGCCCTATCACAATATTGTTCACAAAGATGATAAAGAGAAGTGGACCCAGAACAGAGTCATATGACACTCCACTCAGAACATTCTTCCATTCAGATTTGCAACCATATAACACAACCTTTTGTTTCAGTCCACTTAACCATGCTTCAATCCAACCTATAACTTTTCCATCAATCCCATTCTGCTCTAGTTGATTAATTAGATGATGCCCATGTGGAACTTCATCAAAATATTTGCTAAAGTCTAAGTACACAACATCTATCCTGCTTTGATTGTCTATTTCTATAGTTGCATACCCCATAATCTTCAGTAGGTTAGCTAAACAAGATCTCCTGGATCAAAATCCATGTTGAGTATCCTTAAAAGGTTGTGCTTATCTAGATGAGTCTGAACTACCTCTTCAGCCGGTTTTCTAATACCTTGCAAATTATGGATGTCAAACTGACTGGCACAAGTTTCATACCCACTTTATACTTCCCTTTTTGAAAACTGAAACATTTGCATTTTGCCAATCTTCAGGTATTTCAGAATACTACATATATCTCCTAAAAATGACACCCAGGGTAACTGCAAAAACTTGAGAACACTATTTAGATTATAGCATAAATATCACCTTGTCCAGCAGCTTTATTATCCCTTATATTCTTCAACTGCTTTTCTACATCTTCTGTAGATATTGTAAACTACTCCAACCTATCACCCACCACAGCATAACCATCAGTGGTTTCCAATGTTCTTCCTAGTAAAGACTGATGATAACTGATCGCTTATTGACTGAACTAGATCACAATCATCACCCACTATATCACCATCTACCTCTAGTGGCCCTCCATTGCATTTTAAACATCAATGTGCAGAAGGTAATGAGCTTCTTAGCATTGCATGCTAAATGATCTTCAGATAATATAATTCCAGCCCATCTTTTGGATGTCCAAACACACCTAACTTTATTTCTAGCTATTCTATATGCTTCTAGGTTTGCTTCAGAGTCAGAATCTTTTAGTTTCTTAGATGCCTGCTTCTTTGACTCCATTGAATGGTTTACTTTTTTGGTAAGCCATGAGGGTGCCTAAACTTGTGCAATATAATCCACCGATTAGGAACGAACTCACCCTGGCCTTGAAACAGTTTATCTATTACCATTCTCCACATTTCAGAAGCATAAACCTATCAATAACTCTTACTATTGGATTCCATTCATGAAGATCCCAAACTCATTGTAATTCCCTTTAGCAAAATTTAAAATAAATCTTTCATTGATTCCTACACTTCCAACATATGAGGAAAAGCACATCATGTTGTGATCACTATTACTGAAGGTCCCTCCTAGGCCCACATCTTGCACACAATTTCCCTCACTTGTGAACACTATTGAACAGTTCATTTCCTCTTCATGTATCACTGAAATAAGAATTTTGTCCTCCCAAGTCATGAAACTTCTTCATGATTTGATTAGATTAGACCTACAGTTTTGCCTTCCATCCCTGCTATCAAGTTATAAAGTATCCAGACTTAATAAGAGCCACAGGGGCCATCTTGTTTAAGCGTGCAATGGGAAGAGCAGCTAGGGAAACAGTGTTATACATTCCATGTTTGTAAAACATTTTCATAATTTGGAGCACTGGCTTAAAAAAATGTAACGCAACACATATTATTTATGAATAATTTACGGTACATTGCAGTGTTGAAAAAATCTTCGTTATGTGTGATATGTCCAAACAAGCACAGTCAGATGTCAAAATTAGTCATGGCAGCATGCCAATTAGAATAGCATTTCAATTCTCCATGCTCAATTTTGTGCCTATAGGTGAATGCTTTCCATTTACTGTGTGGGATACCTAACATAGGGATATATATATATATATATATAATATACACATGCTAATGATAATGCTTGCAATACCATGGTATCAACAAGTGGCACTGTTAAATAGACATGATAATATCTGTACCTGGAATTGTGTTAAAAGATGCTTGTGTATCACCATCCATAATAGTGAGCATAAGCATGACACCTATGCACAAACTATTCTTAGAAATGCAGCATGGAAACCTCATAAGCACACATCAACAAGCACTCAGGTCACATGGGCTCAAACAACATATAGTGAGAATACCTGGCACAATGATCCACATAAATCAGAACAATGAATAGGGATATTTTCCTGACTGGTTTTATCACAAAATAGTTTTAGTATGGAGACTGCTGAAATAAGTAGAATTAAACTTAAGAACATCACAAGTAACAAGGTACGAGACAGCATTCAGCTCCATGGAATCTGGCAGCCAACATATGACTGCCAGATGACAAATTAGTGTTATGGTTAAACTAACAAAGGGTGTGGTTATAAGCCAATTTGATAAGCAACAGTACATAAAATGATAACAAAAGTATACTTCATCAATGTCAACCAAGTTGATACATCCATACCAGATATCAATGCTCCCTACATGCTCAAACCACACAAATAAACACAACACAGCTGATGAGTAGGAAGCTGATGCATTAACTGATTTGTTACTGTCACATATCGGGGAATGGGTTTTGGAATGTAAAATAGCTTCATTAAAATTATGCTTAAAACACTGTCTAAAATAGTTTCCTTCTCACCACCAGGTAACAATTGGTGTCAAGGAGAAAGCTGCAAAAATTGATTGAAACCAACCATTATTAATATTTAATGACATGTGATATATATTACTAATCCATATCTTGAATGTTCTAGTTGAGGCCAAGAAGGGCATGGAAGGATCTAAAACAACTAGACAGGATAGCAAATTGCAGCTGTAAAATAACCTATTGTTGTGTGATACAAGGAAAATAATCACATCACCCACGTCACCCAGTTGTTACAATACACAAATAACGTATTTGGTGACTACATACAAGATTAAAACATAACAGAAGTTAAGTGATTAAAACAACATATTAGCCTATTTTTATTGGATAAATTTCCAACACAGTAGCCGGTTTTACAGCGGAAATTTGTTCCCAGTCCCAGGTCACCTGGTCTCAGGAACAAGATAGAGGGAGAAGACCCAGCATAGTGATCTGCATAAAATAAAAGTGACCACCAAATCTAATTCTCACATCATCTCACATCAACCTATAACGAAATAGGTTTTACTATTGACACTGCTGAAATAAGTATAATTAAATTTACAAATATCAGCAAATTGCAATACACTTTCTAATTTACTTCGAGACTGCATTCAGCTCTACGGTATCTGGCAGCCGATGGATAACTGCCAGATGACAAATTGGAGCTGTGGTTAAATTAGCAAAGGATGCGGTTATAAGCCAACTTCCTGAGCAACGGTAGATAAAATGATAACAAAAGTACACTTAATCGATGTCAGCCAAGTTTATAAATCCATACCTGATACTGCCAACATGCTCACGCCACACAGCTAATAAATATTCACAGCACACCCCAAGAGTGGGATGCTCGTGCACCAACTGATTTGTTGCCTGCCGCATATTGGGATATAGGTTTCGGAACATGAAATGCTTTAGGGAAAATTATACTAAAACAATCAGTCTAAAATCGTTTTATTCTCACCACCAAGAAACAAGTTTTGTCAACAAAAATGCTGAAAAAAATTGAGTGACATCAATTTTTTTAATAATAAATGTTCTTCGATGTACTTTTTGAGTTTATATCTGGAATGTTTAGTTGAAGCAAGGAATGACTTGGAAGGATGAAAACCGACGAGACGGGAGAGCAAATTGCCGCTGTAAAACCGACTATTGTTGCTGCCTTTAAGCATGTTAATATTATAATTCAACTGAGTTTTCTTAGGTCCACAACCAAACCAATGTACCAAATAAGGTGACACCACATCAAAATGATGAGCTACAACACACAATTTTTCTTTACTTCACACTAAAATTGATTTGAGTGCAGTAATGACATATAAGAAGTTCCAAAAATTGGGAACCTGGTGCATTACCATTCATGATTATAAAAATAATTTCCAAAAATGGAGTTTACGAAGATGGAAAATAAAACCACCATTTCCCTGAGATACTATCAGCATAGACAAATGAATACTCAGCACCCCATCCAATACCACATCTTGAATTCAAATGAAAATATTCACCACATTTGACATAGATACCTACCTAGGTACCTAACAAGATATATCTAACCCTACTCACTTAAGGTCTTCCAACTTCTTCCCTGAATCATGGTATCATTTTTCATCAACGTTTCAAAATAGATGTGCCACCAACTGGAGTGCTGGTAACATCAGCATATTTGGTGGGATTCCATCTTGATCTATGCATGCACTGATAAATCAATTCTCATTATAGGTAGGTGGGTACCTAGGTAGGCAACTACCTACCTAGGTACATTCATACAACCATATGGTATAAGAATGTGACACAACCACAGATGGTCAAGTGATGTTGAAGTGCTAAGACAGTAAATGGATGCAAATAAAAATCAGTAATTTGCAGTTGACCTACCTAATCCGGCACATATCGTAATATTTGCACTTGCCACTTACCAGGACACTAAACCAAGGTAGGCAAGAGGCCGAAGCAACAATCGCCAAAGCCAAGCCATCAGAAATAACCACAATGGCAACAGTTCCCGTTACCACGCAGAATCTCCTTTTTCAAACTCGGCAGACAAATTCGCCAGACTCGACTGTACAATGGCGAAGAATCCCTCGATAACATCCGATAACGGCTTTGGATGCGTTCCTCTAAGCATTCGGTAAGGATGCAATAGAGTCGCGAATTATTCGCCTAGCGGAGAAGGTATGAACTACACTGTGAAGTTCTTGATTATTGGTTCTTGGACGTTGCGTCTTTGGACTTTGCGTCTTTGGACTTTTGGGATCCTTGGATGTTCGGTTTTTGGACTTTATTCACTTTGGACGTTTGGGTTTTGGACGTTATGTTTTTGGACTTTACGTTTCTTGGATGTTTTGTAATTGGACTTTTGGTCTTTGGATGTTAGTTTTTTGGATGTTCTGAATCACCGGCCGACACATACTGCCAAGGTTAGTGATTTGTAAAGAGGTGTACAGTGGGGAACAGTGACGTCACAGGAGTCCGGGAAGTGACGTCACAGGATTCGGGTGTTGGTAAAGATTACCACCTAACCTAGACTAAGATAATGTAGCATAATATACAAAATGTATCATAGCATAATATAATATAATCTAACCTAACCTAACCTAACCTAACCGGAAAACCAGAATCCTCCGAAGCAAATTTTTGCGGCCATGACGTCATGAAATATATGCGACATTGTATGCGACACCTATTTCCAAATCACTAACCTTGGCAGTATGTGTCGGCCGAAAGGTAAATATTACCGTGAACTCGCTGCAGTATACATTTCACGACCCCAGGTCAATGTCTTCAGGGTCAAATGAGGTCACAATCGGCCTCACTCCACCCCTGCTGGCACCACCTGTATGTACAGAAAGTGTGCACATTCCACTGCCGAACGACAGGTAGAGACCGTTCATACGTACGCTCGCTATGCATGCTTGTACAGACAGTGCATGCTGTTGTTATGGTCGGTAGTATGGACCCATTGTGAGATGTCTTCGTCGAAAGCGGTTGGCGTCGATGGCGTACCACTGCACGCTCTCCGCAACTGTTTTCCGGTTCTCGGGCCTCACCTACTTCACATCATTAACACTTCTGTAGTCTGCGATGTCGCCAGTAACTTTCGTCCAATCTCTATTTTGCCAGTCTTATCCAAGTTATGTGAAAAAGTAGTATGTATCCAGCTGTCCTCTTATCTAGTCACTAATCACATTCTTTCCTCCTCCCAGTATGCATACAGGCCATGCCATTCGACGGAGGACGCCCTGGCCGACGCTGTCGAGTGGATTACACGTCGTGTCGACACTGGTCACATCGCTTCGGTCATCTCAATCGACCTAAGCAAAGCATTCGACAGCGTCGACCATGATATCCTCCTGCGGAAGCTGCAGTGGTACGGCGTCGACCCGAGGTGGTTTGACAGCTACCTTACTGACCGGCGGCAGGTGGTGAGGGGCGGCTCTCTATCCCTTCCGCTATCCCATGGTGTTCCTCAGGGATCCCTGGTTGGTCCCTTGCTGTTCAGCATCTTCATGAATGACCTGCCAGCATACCTTCCATACGGACGTCTTATATCATATGCCGACGACACCCAGCTGCTAGACTCTGCACATCCTGATGAATTACCCGTTCTTAAATCCCGGCAGGAGAACACCATCCTTGCTATTCAGTCTTACTTCACATCCAACTCCTTGAAGATGAACCCCACCAAAACTACCCTACTGCTTGTCGGCACGACCCAATCCCTAAAAAAAAACCACATCCTACCAACTCAACATTGGCAGTCACGTCCTAACCCCCTCGCCATTCGTGAAGATGCTGGGAGTCATCATTGACCGCACCCTATCCTGGGAGGAGCACATATCCCACGTTGTCAAAAAGTGCAACTCCACCTTGTTCTGTCTCCACAATATCCGTCACCATCTCACACCCGAAGCACGCAAACTCCTAATTCAGTCTCACGTCTTTCCATACATCCTATACTGCCTCACTGTATGGGGCGGGGCTGCCCAATGTCACCTTGGACGAGTGCAGAAGGCGATCAATTTCGGGGCTAGGATCGTCGTAGGGGCTCGTCGTCGTGACCATATCTCGCCGACAGTGGCAACGCTGGGCTGGCGCAGTGTCCGTGACCTCATCACTCACCGCGACAACATCGCCGTGTTCAGAGCCCTGAATGATCCGCGAGCCCCCGAGGCGATCCGTGCTCTGTTCCGCCGGCGGTCGGATGTCTCCCGGCGCTCCACTCGTGCGACGGTGGCTGGGGCACTGGAGCCACCGCCTTTCCGCCTCAGCATGTCACGCAAAACCATCTCCTTCCGGGCAGCCTCGGCCTGGAACCTACTGCCGCCGGCCACTTCCGCTTCTCGGACACGGGGCGAGTTCGTCGCGATGCTGAACAACATCTTATAAATTGACTTCACGTGTTCGGTTTTCCCCTGTATACTGTTGTCTTGCCGCTTTCATTTTTGCTCATGTTTGCGAAATGTATCCGACTGTATTCTGACACAAACCAAATATTAATCCATTTTATGGAATCGGTTTGTTAAATCTCGCAAATACAAATTGTGTAATCGTTACAGCCATCTTTTTATTTTTTGGATTTATTGTTCTCCAAAGGTAGGTTAAGTTAGGTTGCATTTTTTAAGCATTTCTTTTATGCTATGTTAGGACCTAACTCAAAGGGTAAATTTGTGATAAAAGGTGTTGTGGGATTTTTGGAATTGTTTTTTTTTCAGAATATGATGTTTATGAATGTGACTAAGAAGATGCAACCACTCATTTTTGGTGCTGATGCTTACTGTTCAATTTGAACTATGTCGTCATATCGGTACGGTGTGATGACGTCATAGGTATGGCACCGAGGGTTCGACTGGCTAATGCTATAAATGGTTCACATGCCTTAATGAGATGGTCGAAGTAGCTTAACCTAACCTAACCTCATGGTGCATTATATAAATTATAGCTATGATAAACTGAGAGGTATGCAGGTTAGGTTAGGTTGGGTTGGGTTAGGTTAGGTTAAGCTACCTCGACCATCTCATTAATGTATGTGAACCATTTGTAGCATTAGCCAGTCAACCTAACCTCATGGCACATTATATAAATTATAGCCATGATAAACCAAGAGGTAAGCAGGTTAGGTTAGGATGGGTTGGGTTGGGTTGGGTTGGGTTGAGTTGGGTTGGGTTGGATTGGGTTGAGTTGGGTTGGGTTGGGTTGGGTTGGGTTGGGTTGGGTTGGGTTGGGTTGAGTTGAGTTGGGTTGGGTTGGGTTGGGTTTGGTTGGGTTAGGTCGGGTTAGGTTAGTTTAGGTTTAGGCTACTTTGACCATCTCATTAACACGCGCACTGGAGGGGGGGCGAAATCCGCCCACCCCTCCGGTTTTTCGCAATAACTGCAGATTTTACCGGTCGATATACGCGATTTTCGGTGTACCTGCTTAGAAATGAACGGCGCGTCGTTTAAAGCAAGAAAAATGGAAATCGGCCGAAAATTTTTCAAGTTAGGGGCCGTTAAAGTAAAAGAATGTTATAGCGCCAGACCAAAAAAATCGGCGCTGATGCGCTTCCAGTATACTGACAAAAGGGAAGTGTTCTAGGCAACACTAGTGACTTGTTGGATGCATATTGATATGCTGTATAGTTTCAAGGTCATGTTAGGTCACCAAGGTCAAGTCAGGTCAAGTTCATGACAGGTTAATGGAACCAAACTTGATCAACTGGAATGTTGCCATAAATGCACTACTGGTTGTAATTTGTACTGTTTGACATTGCGTTTCCATACTTTATTCATGTACTTTACTCCCTTCTTCACGAAGCCGATTGCTCCGAGCTGCCCGACGGAGCAGTCGGGCGGGCGGCCGGTTCCGGTAACTGGAACAGGTAACTGACCTGATAAAGTGGTGCTATATAGGTGACCTGAGGTCAAATGTTGGGTCTAGCATCTGCGTTGCATCATTAGTAATGTCCAAAACATCATTGATGCCCATTTTTGAGCATTTAAACACAATCACAGCGATCCATAACGATGACAAGCCAAGCCACGGAAAACCGGAAAATTTTGCCAATCTGACCTCATTTGACCTTGAAGATATTGACCTAAGGTCACGAAAATTGCACACCATAGAGTTCACTACCGTGCCCATCCACCCTGTGAATTTCGTTCCTCCAGCTTTACTAGGAGCCGAGATCTTAGGGGGGGCGGAATCCGCCCCCCTCCAGTGCGCGTAATTCTCAGAGGCCCTCCAGGGCGCGTGTTAAGCCTATCTGGATGGGTCTGAATACTCTGCTTGACATGTTTTTCTGTGTTTGTATATATTTTCTTATTTACAAAATAAAATACAAAAGAGACATTTTTATCTCTCTTTTCCATGAAAGGAGGGAGAAAATGTATATGGCACTAATCTTGGAGGGATGATTTTCTATGTTGTTAACATTTGAATTGCACATCTATGCACTCCAACTGCCCATGTGCATAGTGGCATAATTTGCAATGGATGTATGCAATGGCTCATGCTTTTCTTCCTTTGGATGGCAGGCTTGCTCTTAATTAATTATTAGGGCTTTAGGGCGCATCGACTACACCCGTCTTCAATGCCAATGCTGGAAAATCTAGGCAAAATGTGCTAGATATTAGTGCAGTGTAGATAGCAGCATGTAAGCTGAATATAGTTATTGGTGTTTGTGGATTGAATCCTGATTTCAATGGCATTGCTGATAATATTAATTTGGAGCTTAATACATTGTTACAAGCACAATCATGGTATTATTGCAGTTTTGTTGAGATACAAAATTACCTGATCACATGTTTTTCCTATGTAAAGGAAAGAAGACAGTTTGGCTAGGTTAGGTTTGTTAATTTTGACTTAAAAATGGAAATGAATGCTTAAAAATATCCAGAAAAAGTGTGAGGCCAGTATTGGTTTGGTTGTTTTCTTTTACATTTCACATTGTTATCCACGACATATTACTCTATCCAAAGCCCCCTTTTTGGTATTATTTTGCTCACAAATTGAAAAGTAGGCATTTGCACCATAATTGGGTAGTCATGTCATCTCAATCACATTAAAGAATATGTTGCAACTTTGTCTTCAAATGCAGTGTTTTAATACAAATACAACTTCATCCAATTACTTGGTGCTGTCATTTTAAGCCTGATGTATACAGTACCCATTTTACATTGTACAGATGCTGGATATCAGTCAAATATCAGTACAATTACCTTTTTGGGTATTCATTTTCAACAGGTACAGTGTATAATGACTGCATCAGAATGGCAAGTTATACAGGACTCCCTTCTGATGTCCTTCCAAAAGTGTGATTTTTCTTCATTTTTAGTGAAGCTTCTGTTGGTGCAATATGATACATATGTGCCACAAGCACACCTCAAACATCTGTTGAGAACATAGCTGAATGGGGTGCCCACAATTCTCAACTTTTTCTACTCCATCTTAGTTTGCTGATTACCATCTATAAACTGAAAACTTGTGGTATGCAGTGGGCTTAAGTTTCAGCTTACTTCTATATCTGTTGACTCTTGCTGGACCATACTGAAAGTCCTTGGTGAGTCCTGGGAGCAAATTTCCTCAGTAGCATCACCTATTTATTGCCAGCCTGAGCCATTTAATCCTCTGTCAAGAGAGGATCTTTTTCTGGAGAGGGTAGTATACTGGATGACTAGGAATTCAGGACAAGGCTATTTTTCAACCCTGCTTGTGAATGCTGTATTTCATTGTGCATGTTAATTCTGGTGAATTGAGGCTGGTATGCATATGTGTAGAAATATAGCAGCATCAGCTTTGCATGGCATTGCATGAAACTTGTGGTATTACTAGAATCAGCTTTCCTGTTTCTTGTGTGACTGTACCTTTATTGATACTTGATGCAATGTGTGCTAAATGTGATTATTTATGGTCAATGCCACCAAGCTCTTCAAAAACGCCATCACTAGCTGATGGTTGGTGCACCAACAGCAAGTAAATATACTTTTTGTGTAGTGTCTGTGCTAGGCAATTTACAGGCCAATATGTGGCATGATAGCCACATGGCAATTGAAAAAGGCAGGTTGCTCAATTTATTAGCCTGGTAAATTTTGACATACATAAATTTTCCTCATGGAATGCACAGGCAGCATTTTAATTTCTGCTTTTGTCATTTGTGTGTGAATAACCATAATTGTTTAAAAGTTTGCTAACTGCTTATATCAGGGTGTAAGCTAATGTCTTGCCATGTGGTGCATTATGAGAATAAGCATACTATGAATTATACAACTTTGTACATTGCTGGGGATGTTATGAGGATTAATACAGTTTGTCTTGTATATGGGAGAATCTTGATTTGAAATTAGAATTTTAGCAGGAAGCAGTGGCAAAATAACATGGGAAGGCAAGGGAGAATTTGAGTAGCTGCATATATGTTATTAGTTAAAAGGATAGTTTATATTAGTGATATAACTTCAATATATTTGTGGCCTCAAGCCCCCCCCCATAGGTAGAGTGTCGGACTCTTGATCGCAAGATTGTGGGTTCGAATCTCGCAACCGGCGGCATTACCGAGTCCACCCGCGACCGACCGGCGTGAGAGTTTGGCGACGCTATATGACCTAGCGGTTGAATGCGTCGTAAAAATAACCCAATGTTCTTCTTCTTCTCCCCCCCCCCACCCGACCACCTCACTTTATCTTCATGCATAACCACATCTCATTTCAAAGAACAGATCAAGGCAAGTGTGAAACCATTTGAGCTCCTACCATCTCAACAACTTTAAGTAAAGTACCAGCCCTGGGCCCATTCCATCCCTAGGCCTCCTGAAGTGGTGAACATGAGAATCAGTTCATGTTGAAAATGTGAAAATATGATGATCATGGAAAATTAACTTACAAGGGGTGAATATTGCCACCAGCAGTGCTGCACTGGGAGGCGCAATCAGTTTTTGATAAGGATTCAACTGCTTGCTTGAACATTTAATTCGCATAAAACTTCACATGCTAGAACTAAAGCCATTCCCTGCTGTGTTTTAACCAATTTCATTCAAACCCATCTGAAAATTTGGGTTCTAATTTGCAAGAAGTTCTACAATATTGAGGAGAAATTTTAATGGATCTTGGATGAGTTGGATGAGATCTTGTCAGTTACTGAGGCAGGTTTATGTTGGTTTTGATGAAATTGGATGAGTTATGAGAGCATGTATGGGGAGAAAGTGAGGAGTTAAAAGTAATTGAAATATATGGCAGGAACCCGGGATGTATAGGAAGGAAATATATTTTATGTTGTATATGAGGGGTATATGTATATGTATATGTATATGTCGTATATGTAAGGGGTGGTGATTATGATGATGGATTAGTGAAGAATCTAGGGAAGAAGTAGGAGGAATCTAGGGAAGAAGTAGGTTCATATGGTTGGAATGGGAGGAGTGAATGTAGGAGGCTTGAAGTCCAGAGAGGAATTTGTGAGACATATGAGGAGGTGGGGTGTCTCAAAGCAGATTTGATATGAGATAGGAAGTGTCATGAGGAATTTTTGGCAGGAAATGAGGGAGTTTGATTGGAATCAAGTAAATCTTGGGAGCAAGTGAGGAGTTCAGTGAGGAGGTGATCAGTCCCAAGTTCTCAATCTAAAGTATGAAATCAAACTGTAATTTCCTGATCGAGTCGTGGGTTCAGAGTCGATGTAATGAGCTTATAATTAGCATGGACTTTTTGTGTTAGGCCTCTCCAGCAAGAAGTAAAACCATTTCTTGTTATTTGTGGTTGCCATCCAACTTCAAGGAATATTATGCACTGACTAGCAATGTAGCACACCTGCTTGCAGATTACATGAATGCATTCTTGGTGGGATAATTGATGGCATGTGTATGCCATCAATTATCAATTGATGTGTGCAAAATTGTGAATTGTGTGTCAAAATTCATTTTCACTCAGACTTGAGGTGTAAGTGCAAATTTTCTAACTTTGCTGTTCAAGATGTAACTAAGGCCGTCAAATGGTACATATCAGACTTGTGTGCAATTGTATAGCATGGTGTACTATTCAGGGCATGTGCACTGCACACTGCACAGCCCAGCACTATTTCAAAAGTATATGTGCAGTAATTGAAGACCATTCATGTCAGGTGTTCTTTATTATCATGTACGTATTTCTTGTTGGCGATAATACAGATCGATGGAAGATGTCAACGAATAGATAAACATATGACTTAAGATGTAAATATTTGTCCTGCTTTGAGATGTTTTCGACCCAGATTGCCAAATTCGGACACACTTCGCCTATAGGCAGCACCTTGCAGATTATTTCAGCCATAAGATGGATGGAATAGCACATGGAACCAGGTAAAACCAGAAAATATGGCATTCAATGCAAAACTTCAGAATACAATGAATGCAACAAAGTAGCCTGTTGTTGTCAAAGTACCTGACCTTGTTTGCACTGACAACTTATTATTTTGATATCGTTTGCATGTTATTCTTGAAATTTTCATATGGGGTCATGAAAATCGAAAATTAGTTATGATAATGGAAGGCGAGAGTACGTGATGAACCATACATAGTATTGTAATTCAAGCAATTGATTGATGGCTATCTCGCTCGGAAGAAAAATCCTTTTACGACAGTTTGCAGGCACTCCAAGGAATTTGGTCAAACGCGGTGTGTCACCGCGGTCACCACGAGTGAGGATTTTTCTCCTTTTTTGTTGTGGCAGGTAATTAGGAGGGATTGTATCGAACTGCTACTTTCGACCTCGAGTTTGGTTCCCTACTCATCCCGACCTTCCTTGATAGTTCCCTTGTTCTAGACCCTCATCATATGAGAGACCTTGGAGATGAATACCCTCTATGTCGCAATATATAAACGGAGGTCGTCCGCCACGCGAGTTAGCATGTGTACTGAGGATGAAGAAGGAACGGTCCTGGTCTTTTGTCCATGATGGACAAACATAGGCACTGAAATTAGCATTTAGACACTCCATGCGCCATTGAATTGTGCGATGTGACAGATAAGTCCTTGAATTCGTTCGATGACTTCAGCTTTTTAAATTAGCCTTCGAAGTCCAGTTTGGCTGTTTGAGTCTGTAGAACCACGACGTCTTTCTGTGCTGTAGTAGGTTGCCACTACGTATAGTTGTTTGACGGCGCCGAACCAAGACTCACCAGCTATAGGGAGAAAATCGCTAGTCATTTTTTTGTTCGTTTAAATATCCGTCTTGGATGACTTTGAACTGGGACTATCTTTGCCTGGCATTGGCCCTTTTCTAGTCTTCACATAGCCTGAAAGTACGTGTCGCCAGCCGCCTTAGTTTCTAATATTTGTGGCGAGGGACGGAATCCGCCCCACTGTTTACTGTGCGTTATACACGAAAACCTACCAACTTGCGTGTTAAACCAGAGGCCTACCAGTTTGGAAGTTGACAAACAAAGTGAGGTGCCAAATGAAGAAAGTATGTAGGAAGTATGCAGACTTGGTTATTTTAGGTCATGCTTGCAAGCACACATATATAATTGGTCTTGGACTATAAAGCAGTTTTATTAGTTAAAGCATATAATGCAGTATATAATATAACGCAGTATATAAGGCAGTTTTATTAGTTCCATTTGGAGCATTCAATTGTCTGATGGTAAACAAAAACTAAGTGGTCGCAGTAGCTCTGTCGGTAGGGCGTTGGACTCTCGATCGTAAGATCGCGGTTTAAAATCCCACAACCGGTGGGAATGCCGAGTCCCCCCACCCCCACCCCCCACCCCCACTTCCCACCTCAACCAACTGGCGTCGGAGGTTGACGACTCTATATAATCCAACAATTGAATGCGTCGTAAAACAACCCAAGCATGGTGAAAAGCTTTGAAAGTTTATTTGACGGCGACATATGACGCTGGTGTCCCTGTTGTAAACCGTGTGAAATGGAAGTAGGGCTGATGATCAGACGCTCTTGCACATTATTAGCGATCCAAGAATTGTGCCATATCAATGGACATCATGTCAATATATACAATATAGACTTTATCATATATCATATAATGCAATATAGACATCAATATACATATGTGCATATCAATGGACAACTTATCATGCCTATTGAAAAACAAAATCGCACCTGTGATTATTGCACTATGATTTAAAGAGGTTTGTCGTTCCTAATCACAAGAAAATGTCCCATCCAAAATTGGATGGAATACACCATCTGTTTTGTAATCTTGCGAAACTGTATACCATGGGGACGAGTGGTCTAGGGGTAAGATGCTCATCTCACAATCGAAAGATTGTGGGTTCGAGTCTCACCTGTCGCTACTCTTCGCCCGCGACCAATCGGCGTAGAGATTGGCGACGCTATATGACTCAACAGTCGACGTGTCGTAAAACCAATAACCAACCAAACTGTATACCATGGCTCCAAAGCAGAATACACGTCAATAGGAAGATTATGACACCCAAAAGCTCGCCAAATTTGGCGCCTTGGAGTAGTCTAGCCTGGCAAAGCTTGGCCTTGGAGTAGTCTAGCCTGGCAAAGCTTGGCCTCACCTAACCCCTCTCTTACCTTTACCTACCTTGTGATGTGTATTCGAAAGCTCTATGCTCACTATTTCCACAACCAGAGAGGCTGATGACTGTCCCTGAGATTGTGTACACATCGAGCGCGAGCTAAGCTCATCTATTTAAATATACCTATGCTTCGTTTCATGAATATAGGTTCAGTTCAAGGAAGTGGAAGTGGTGCATCTTATTGAATCACATATGCTTGCATTCCGCTTTGGATGGGTATTATGTCTCCCACTTGGATGGCTCGCTTTGTGTGTAACTGAAACCTAATATGTGGCATTTCTCTCTAAGCTGATACACGTTAAGAATGCACGATATAAATATCACACATTATGTAGGGTATTGGGAGCTTATTTACTGCTTTAATGCTACTGGACGCCGACGGAACCGGAGGCCTAACGACACAATGCTCAGTTCTCGCTCCTTTAAAGTACAATGTATAATCTGAAAAATATAAAATTAGAGCTGAAATCAGTCTGACTTGATCCTTCCCCCCCCCCACACACATCTAGATCCCAGATTCCAGCCAAATCTGTGACTGAACTTGCTAAGATGTAACTTGCCTCTGCTTACAAACTTGCAAGGTGCCAACTTACCTCCCTTTTCTATGTTTTCCGGCCGGTTCTTTCCCTTGCATTGTAAGAAGGTGCATCGGTTCGTCCATCGTCCTGTCCCAGACCACCGATACATTGTCCTACACATATGTTTACACACGAGCTATGTGCACATTTGTCTTGCGCGCAAATGCCCTTGATACGTCGCTGGCATTCATGGAGCGTACGGTGCTGGTTAAAGTGGAGTACGGGTCGTACACCACCCTGCTACAAGGAAATTGAGCATCCAGTCTCTGCGGTATGGCATGCTATCTAATTGCATTATTGTGGCCATTGTACTGGTATGGCTAACGCTATAATATTTTGGAATCCCCCGACATCTTGCCCCTCCCATCGCCCATTTGAAGAAGTGTGTCGCCGGCCGCTAGTCGGGTGGGGGAGGGTCAGCGCGCCTGAGCCCGCCTCTGTTTATAGGTGCTAGTGGCGGCGGCCGCGTGGCGTGCGAGCGCCGGCCGGCCGGCCGGCCGCCACCTGTGATGGGGGGCTCCGTGTCGCGGGCGGGCCGCTTCTTCTCGGGCGGCGAGGCGGCCGACGACCGGTCGCCGCCTGCGGCGGCCGGCGGCGGCGGCCAGCAGCGGGCGTCGGCCTCGGCGCTCGTGCTCACCCGGCGCAGCTCCATGTACCTGGACGAGGACGACGACGTGGCGCACGAGTT
This sequence comes from Ashinkailepas kermadecensis, assembly GCA_034440615.1. Taxonomy (NCBI): domain Eukaryota; kingdom Metazoa; phylum Arthropoda; class Thecostraca; family Neolepadidae; genus Ashinkailepas; species Ashinkailepas kermadecensis. The sequence goes on from JAOTOM010004006.1 coordinate 21,613, forward strand.
CTTCGAGCAGGTGCCCGCCCGGCAGCCGGGCCGCACGCGCATGCGCCGCGTGCACGTGAGCCGGCTGCGGCCGCAGGGCGTCGTCAAGTACCGGCTGCCGCGGCTGCACGTCGACTTCCCGGTACTGCTGTACAGCAACTGATGCGACGCTCGGCGGCGGCCGGCCGCGGCGCTGGTGCCGCCGTCCGCCGCAGCGGCGCCACCGTCGCTGCGACGACGCGCGACCAAGTCGGGCCGCTCAGGGCGGGCGGCCCGGCTCCGCTCGGTCGGCTCAGGAAACTGGGCGATGCTGAATGGTGGGCTAGAGATTGGCACAGCTGGCCTGTGGCCCAGCCGGCGGCCTCCGACGGCGGAGCGTCAGGCGCCACGCGCGGAACCGTGTTGTGATCAGGTACCCGCCGTTGAAGGGGCGGATTCCCGCTCGATGTTTGGCCTGCCTTCTGTGGATGAGTGGGTAGCTGTCTGCTGTCTGGCGGTGTGGTGGGTAGGAGACGACACGTGAGGCGTTCTAGTTCGAGCGCCATCTAGCTGCGCGGCCGTCGATGTCGGATGTCGATGTCGGTGTCGGTGCCGATGTCGGAGTCGATGTCGGTGCCGATGTCGGTGCCGATGTCGGATGTTGATGTCGCTCGTGAGCTGTCTGTGATGGGATGGGCGGATGGGTTGATTTCGAATAGAATACTGTGCTTTCGGCTTCGGTGATCGTTTGGATCGGACCTTGCTTGCGAATGCATTCGCATGCTTGTTTGGTCAGCTGCAGTTTGTGCAACGTGTGTTTGGTTATGTTCGAAATGGATGTAGATCGGATCATATATATGCTGCTCATATGTTATTTAAGATGGAAGACGAGAGGTGGAAAATAAATGGAAACCACCAGAGTGATTTTTCCATGCTCACTGGACATTTGGTGACATACCGCGCGGAGCTTCCTGAAGCTGGCCGAGCAGCGAATACCAGTCAGCACCAGTCACAGTGCTTGAGGTGGAAGTGGCGGTCCATGGCAGGGCTAGTCCATGACCGGTCTCGCGGGGAGGAGCGCCGTCGGACAGTGGACCCATTGTCCGATGTGTGGCGCCAGTCCTTCCATTTCTCCGCTCACTGCACCCGCTCACGCTCACTGGCTACCACCGTTCACGCCGATTCGTGTGAACGCGCACGCTATCACGGCATCGTTCACTCACTTCATCAGCGGCGCATGGTGTGTTCTGTTTCTCTCTGCTTGTTTCCGTTTTGAACTTGTGCGCTATACAAAATTGTGATCATAGAATGGGTCGACGATTTTACAGCAATAGTTTATGATTCGCAAAATCCTGTTTCTAGCAACGGGTGTATGCATTCCCCAAATGAGCAACTTTGGCTGTATGTTGTTTGTGTTGCCATTTGCCTATGAGGCGTCTGTCTGTTGAGTTCGCGTTAAGTTGGTATACCGACAGCTCGGTTGACAGAGCGTTGGCCAGCGTTGTTTACCCTTGCGCTATCAAGAGTGGGTTCGCCTCTGCAGTTGCTGCACGTGCTCGCATTTAGCCCGGGCTGGACGGCTCGACTGATGCTGGTTTGGCAGACGGTGTCCGGGATGCGGCAGCGAGTGGCAGCCGCGTCCGAGCGAGCGCGGCAATGCTCAAAATTGCTCCTTCGATCGGAATTCGGCCATCGGGGGTAGATCCAGCGTCCACGCCAAAAACAAATACCAAGATTGGAATCCGATCTCAGAAAGCTATCCCGACAAATATTTGGCTTGGATTTGTGAACTAAAAATTAACCAAGATACTGTTTGGTAAAAGCTGTGTTACCTGGAGCCGTATCACTCTGCTGAACCCAGGCAGTATCAGTCCTGGATACAGTTGGTCATAAAGGCTAAATCACGCGGTTTGGTCACACATTCTCCTCATGCCGTGGTTTATTCACTGAATCAGCTGACTCACCAGCGAACATTATCCTCATGCCGTAATGTATTCACTGAAACAGCTGACTGGCCATCCATGACGCCAGCCATGCAGCGCCTTTAACGTTGATCAGATGCGCTGCTTTCCGCTGCTCCTGCGTGACCCAACATGACGCGTTCCGACCTCCCTCGTCGAGCACTGGCGTACTCCGACACCGATGTGCCCATTCCGTGGCCTAACATGAAATGTCCTGATCTGCCTCGTCTTCACACTCACTCCCTGACACTAGCGTGATCTGACCTGATATGTTTCTGCCGTGACCTTTCTGATCCGTCCTGATGCCGGCCTGTCTGGCAGTTCTGAGGCCGGCCTGTCTGGTCTGTCTAACCCGTCCTGACGCCGGTATGTCTGACCCGCCTGACACGTCCTCACGCCGGCCTGTTTGACTAGTCTGACCCGTCCTGACGCCGGTATGTCTGACCCGCCTGACACGTCCTCACGCCGGTCTGTCTGGCTAGTCTGACCCGTCCTGACGCCGGATTGTCTGGCAGTTCTGAGGCCGGCCGGCCTGTCTGGTCTGTCTAACCCGTCCTGACGCCGGATTGTCTGACCCGCCTGACACGTCCTCACGCCGGCCTGTCTGAGTAGTCTGACCCGTCCTGACACCGGATTGTCTGACCCGCCTGACCCGTCCTGACACGAGCCGCTCCGGCAGACGCGCGTGCTGAACGCGCTGCTGCCGCCGTGCGCGTTGGTGGCCGTGGCCGAGCTGGTGGCCGAGCGGCCGCGCCGACTCTCCGTGACCGAGTGCGGCCGCGGCGAGCGCACCTACGTGCCGGCCGAGTCGCTCAACCCGCCGTCGCCGCCGCGGCCGGCGCCGCGCCGCAGCGCCGACTACGACGCCGTGGTGCGCCACCTGGGACGGCAGTTCCGGCACCAGCTGCGTCAGGCTGACGACGGGGAGCTGCGCCAGCCGGACGACGGGGAGCTGCGTCAGGCGGACGACGGGGAGCTGCGCCAGCCGGACGACGGGGAGCTGCGTCAGGCGGACGACAGGGAGCGGCGCCAGCCGGACGACGGGGAGCTGCGTCAGGCGGAGGACTGGGAGCTGCGCCAGCCGGACGACGGGGAGCGGCGCCAGGCAGACGACGGGGAGCGGCGCCAGACGGACGACGGGGAGCGGCGCCAGCAGGATGACGTGGAGCCGTGTGCCGGCCGGCAGCGGTCGTGGGCAGGTGGCGACGGGCCGGAGCCGTCCAGGCAGCAGCAGCAGCAGTCGGAGCCGGGCCCCAGTGCCGCCATCCACCCGAACTACTCGCACCCGATGAGGAAGACACACAAGGTGAGGCGAACACTGAAGTGGCTGGATGTCGGTGAGGGACGATAGATGTCTGTGAGGGATGACGGATGTCGGTGAGAGATGATGGATATCGGTGAGGGGTGATGGATGTCGATAAGGGATGACGGATGTCGGTGATGGATGATGGATGTCGGTGAGGGTGACGGATGTCGATGAGGGATGATATATTTCGGTGAGGGATGACATATGTCGGTAAGGGATGACAGATGTTGATGAGAGATTATATATGTCTGTGAGGGGTGATAGATGTCGGTGAGGGATGATGGATGATGGTGAGGGATAACGGATGTCGGTAAGAGATGGTGGATGTCGGGGAGGTATGATTGATGCCGGTGAGGGATGATGGATGTCGGTGAGGGATGATGGATGCCGGTGAGGGATGATGAATGTCGGTGAGGGATGATAGATGTCGGTGAGGGATGATGGATGTCGGTGAGGGATGATGGAAGTCGGTGAGGGATGATGGATGTCGGTGAGGGATGATATATTTTGGTGAGAGATGATGGATGTCGGTGAGGGATTCCCGATGCCGGTGCGGCTTCCTGTACATGGGATACCACAGCATGTGCATATCCACTTAACCATCGACGTCGCCAGCGAGGTCTGGAGGGGTAGGCCAACCCCCATGGGCATGGGTGGAGCATGCCATGGGACAGGTACGGAATCTCCTCTAGGGACTTTCACTGCGAAGGCCAGCGAAAATGGCGCCTGAGCGCTGCCCCCTCCCCCGCAGTAGTATTAAATCATTGGCGAGTCAAGCTTTCTTGAGGGAGGGGGGGGGGGGTGATGAGAGCGGTCATACCTGGGTCCTGTGGCCGGTCCTGTCCACACGGCTAACATGTTAGAGGAGACCCTGGGCAGGAGGCAGTGGCATGGCCAATCGGAGGGGGCAAGGGGAAGCCTATGGCAGGGGCAAGGGGGCCCTCGATGAGTAGGCGCACATATATAACCTAGGAAAAACTCAAATACATCGAACAGATGGTGTGGAAAGGGCTCTGGCACCCGAAGATGTCCACCCTGAGGGTTGGCGAAGGCCGTGAAGACAAGCGAGGGCCCACTTTAGACCTGGAATGTCCATGTCGGCTGGAAAATCCCCTGGCAACTGAGGACTAAACAGAACTATGACGGCCCGTACATAATAGACAGGGCGACCGTTCATTCCCTTCCCCTTATGGAATGAACAGGGCCACGGGGCTGGGATGCTTCTGATGTTTGAAAGAGCCCTTTGAGGGATGAACAAGGACTCATATAACAGCTAAAGAGGATAAGTGAGATCTTGGCTGGATTGCCCCTGAAGTGAGAGCTAGAGCTATTGAGGACTACGATAGGCCCCTTAAAGGAGGGGAGGACTCCGAGGTATGAAGAGGACCTCTGAGGGATGAACATGGTCCTTAGAGAACTAAAGAGAGTCCCTGTGGACCGGCGATTATTGTGAAGAATGCTGAGTGCCCGCGTCAAATCTAGAATGTCCTTGAAACCAAAGGGGGGGGGGGGGGGGGGAAACGTAGGGCCACTTTAAAAACGAAGTGCCCGAAACCCGAGCAGTTTTTGAAAAGTGGGGGAGAGCTGTGGAGCTAAATAGGCAGGGAGCCCTCTTCAGATGACACCCTGAACCAAATCCTGGCTGCGCCACTGGCAGGAAGCGTTTTTTTTTTACTGCATGGGACAAGCAGTGCGCGATCACCGGGCATATTTAGGCCTAGAAAATACGGTTTTGTTTAATCAGTTATCAGTGTGTTTTGTTTAGGAAAAGCAAAGCCAGTGCTATAGCCATGCAGCTCTAAAATCAATAAGTCGGTCACTCTCAAGAATTTAATATATTATATTCAAAAGCATTCGCTAAGCTGTTGGCTATTACCCTGATCACAGCGTTTTCATCGTAGTCTTTTCGGACATACGAATATCAAATCAAGGTATAAAAGTAAGCACTCGAGAGTGTGACATTTGGTATGCAGTTTTTTTTCTACAGCCATGCTTAGATATGTATCCTTAGCATTTTCACAAATACCGACCACGAAATTCCAATATAACCCATTTATCACCAACCACAAAGCCATGGAATGAATTTGTGCGCACACTTAAAACCGCACATGCGCACTGCTACTCGGCCTTGCTCGTAAGAGTGCGCATTTGATTCTCTGCGGGAAAACGTTCACCAGTCAAAGCCTAACGAGGCTAGCTACCTGATGTCATGGTTGCAGGTAGACAAATGTTTTGACATTTGTTTTGACATTGACAATGACTGTACGTTGGTGTAAAAGAGAAACTAGGTTACATGGCAAAGGTTGCATCGTATTTGTGCGCGCTCTTACCCGCCAGCTGTCCGGTGGCGCCTTCCCCGCCAGTTGCGAGCACATGTTGGTTTCAGTTTCCCGCGTTCAGTTTCAGAGCGTGGACAACATGCAGGCTGGCCCGCCGCCGGCCGCGGCCGCTCGCCTGCGATGGTCTGAGCCGAACCTGAGTTCGCCGCCGGACCGCACGGCGGCGCCGCCTGCGCCCCGCCTGGTGGCGCCACCTCCGCCGCGCCACCCGCCGCCCGCTGATGAGCGGCTCTACGACGCGCCTCGAAATCAGCCCGTGAGCACAGGGGTGGCCGGGGGTGGGACGCGTTGGCGTCTCTGGACCGCGAGAAGTGGAAAGAGGGGGCTAAGAGAAGGGGCTGAACTCACTGCTCTGTTAGTATTACTCCAATGTGGTATATTTTTGGTTAGAGTAGGTTTTTGACACCCCAGAATATATGACGCTTCCCCGGTTTTGGTTTCCCTGGTTGACTGTCGTGCAAAGCTGGATCCGCCACTGTGTGCTGCCATGTACAGCTGGATGCGCCATTGTTGGCTGCCATGCACAGTTTTATCCATACTCGTTCGTGCGAATCGTGTCACTCTCACAGTGGGATGCAGATCCAAACTGCTGTCTCAGGATGGCAATACGGTGTTCAGGTCTTCGCCGTGCAGCGTAGTGTTCCGTCTGCCCGCCAGATGTCGGTGTCGGGGGACCATGTCGCGGAGGAAATACTGGCGCTGCGCCGTGACAACTACCAGCTGAGGCAGATGGTGCAACAGTTACAGACTGCAGACAGACGTACTGGTGAGCATTCCCAAACCGCAGACCAACTACCAGCTGAGGCAGATGGTGCAACAGATACAGACTGCAGACAGACGTACTGGTGAGCAGTCCCAAACCACAAACCGACACACTGGTGAGCAATCCCAAACCACAGACCGACATACTGGTGAGCAGCATTTGTTGAGCCATGGATGATCTTACAATTGATTAGCGGTACTTCCACATGTTAGTGGAGAGGCCTACAATCACGAGGGATGCCCACTCATCGGGTAGCCATTGCTTGTCTAATGGTGAAATAAATTGTGCCCAAACATCCTGCAAAAGAACGCGGTTTCTACTCTAGTAAATGTGTTCAACCGCATTGATTCAGCATTTCAAGTTACTCCGAAATACAAGACTGAGGGTGCCAGCCGCAATACACCCCTCCGACGTGACTGCAATGCCGTGACTCGCGGGCGTCTGGTGCGCGCAGAACGATGCGACGAGGGGCGGCGCTCCGGGTCGAGTCAGCCGAGGATGGCGGACGGCGCCGACGAGCAGAGGCTGACCCGACGCCAGCTGGACAGTCTGCTCAGAGACAACGACCACCTGGCGACTGCCAACCGCCGGCTGACTGCCGAGAACGCCCGGCTGCGAGCGCAGCCCGACCGAGAGGTCAGTGGAGCCGCTCAGGGTGGCTGGCGGTCAGTGGCGCCGTCTGGGGTGGCCGGGGGTGGCACCGCCACCTGAAGCGGCAGGGCAGTCAGTGGTGGCGCGGAGGGTGGCTGGCGGGTCAGTGGGATCGCGCAGTCACCCAGTCAAAATTATTCAGAAGAAACCGTGACAGGGAGGCTAGTAATGTGACCACCGTGGACAATCGGAAAAAAGATAGTACAGGAATTTAGTATTCCTTGTTATCCGTTATTATGTCCGGTAATCCGTTGTTTCTTAGATGCATTTTACACCTCGACCGGCGGAATTTTCAGGATTATTTATTGTCACCAAAGCAACGTTTGTCGGAGTTCTCCTGGTGGTGTGTCTACTGAGAATGGCTCCGGATACCCCTGGATTCGAACTGACATGGCTCCTCGCTCTAGAGCCAGTCAGGTCATTTGACAACCCGGCAACACATCATTTGGGAGTGACTGGCCATTTGACCAGCTGGACTTTTTTTTTGCGAATTATGGACTCCTTGGATGTGGCTATTGAGAAACAATATCGGAAAAGTTTGGAAGCTGCTGGTGTCACGCTCCTTCCTAAGATATTTTCTGGGTGCGCAAAGGTAGAAAATGTGGCGTTGCGAGTATTGCAAGTGCAACACCATCTTTCCAAGTTGGTATTGCATTGCAATACCAAAAATGTTGTATTGCATTGTAAGTCACCAATTTGGGGACATTTCCAGCACCTCTTGCCGCATAGTGAAAACAAGCAACGTTTGTCAGATAGCTTAAATTTGTATTACTGCTGCTCATTTTATAACCCATGAACCTACGAGCGTAAACGTAAATATCATGTAGCGTTTATTGACCTCACCTACGAACCACCAGCATAGCATACCCAAGCATGATATACCCCACCGGAAAGTAACTGAACCTGGCAACCTAACCGGGGCTACTTAATTAAATATTTATATTAATAAATTATGTTAGTCATAAAACCTGCGCCACTTTGGCACATAGCACGGATTATAGGTCCGTAAATATCATGCTTGTGGGTAAATTTACAGCCATTTTCTGTAGTACGTCTTCTAGATTAAATCCCTTTGCTGTCGTGCACATACACTTTTAAACATTGTTGTTAATATGTCCAGTCTTCAGAAACTCGTCACAATGTTATGCTCACCTGTGAGACAGGCAGGAAGCTGAAAAGATATCTATAAAAAATTGTCTACTAAATAATAATATGGTCTGCTGAAATGCCATTAACTACCACATATATGTGAAGTTTGCAGTCAGATATTAGGGAACACTTTGAACTTATAGTTGAAAATGTTTTCCCAACCCACAAATATATATATATATATATATATATATATATGTTTCTATGTGTAAAGCCACTCATGAGTCGATTTACACAGGGACCGTCTGCTGTGTATATCCACACTGATCTGTCGTGATTTACACAGATGCGCCGTCTGGTGTAAAACCACTCATGAGTCGATTTAAGCAGATGGCGCTGCTTGTGTATATCGACTCAGATATGTCGTGATTTACACCGACTTGTTTGGTGTAAATCCACTCACGAGTCGATTTAAGCAGGGAGCGCTGCCTGCGTATATCAACTCAGATCTATCGTGATTTACACAGAGATGCTATGCTGGGTAAATGACGATTAATCGTGATTTGCATTGAAGTGCCGTTTGGTGTAAAACCACTCGCGGTCGATTTAAGCTGGTGGCGCTGCCTGTGTAAATGAACTCAGATTGTCGTGATGTGCACGGGAAGGCGTGCGACTTTGCATACTTTTAGGGAGGTGTTGAGTACCCTAAAAAATCCCCCCCCCCCCCTATCCTAATAATTTGAGCATTTTGCATGAGATCCCATGAAATGGATTCAGGGAGGGATCCTACAGCTGGGCGTGGGGGAATTAAAAACGTTTCTACCATTTCGAAATAAAAGTCCTCAGATCTGAACAACTAACGTCATTGAGTCTGAACCAATTTTTATGTCATCAAATGTTCTTAGATTTCGACAAAATGCCATTCTTGTGCGCAAATTCGACAAAAATTTTCCTCTTAATGGGGGGGGGGGGCAAGACCTAGTTAACTGTCCTTTGGATCCGCCAGTGAATAGGTCCCCCACGGTCCTCCAAATTACCTTCAGATATACCCCTTCAACCGATAATTTTGCTAAGAGTGCGCCCTCTTTTGAGCATCGTCACGCCAGGTTCGTCCGTGCAGCATAATGTGGAGTAATGCATGACGGTTAAGGATTTCGACTCAGAACGGGACCGGCGAAGTAATCAGAACCCAGGACTGGACTCATCACGTGGTATGGGGCGGCGGTGTCAGGAAGATGGTACCGACCATGTCATAAAACGATATGACGGGTTGGTGGTTTTTAGATAAAGCTGGACAATGCTCCACGGTTTGATTTCTGAAGGTTTTAGGAGGGCCATGCTGAAAGCAATGGACTCCAAATGGATAAGGTTTGCATTACTGGGGAAAACCAGGACTCAAAGGTATATAAAACAACATGGCGTCAGGGAGATTGAATTGGCAGTATAAGGACGCATAGCGGAACTGAGTAGCGTCGGGAAATTTGACCGGCGATGGCAGTGTCAGGATGGACACGTCGCGCTAGGGATGGTGTGGAGATGGAGTGAAGGACCTATCTAACCTCGCATATAGGTAGAACCTGCGGCGTTACAACCAGGGGCGGATCGAGGAATTCACGTCGGGGAGGGAGCACATTTCCTCGGAGGAACGTCTTCAGCGGGATATTCGTTGAGGGGGAGGAAGTGGAGCATACTGAAGGGACGCCAATTTTTGTCTCAAAGGAGCTAATTTAGTTCTGTGAAAGAGGCGTTTTAGGTTGAAAGACAGTGCAGCTTCTGTTTCGCATTTGGATCCTTTCCGTGGGGTATCTTGACTACATTTCAGCATGCTGGGTCCGCTCTAGCCTAAAGGGACCAATTTCCCTCCATTTTCCATGGACTCTTGGTTGTACTATTGGTGGAAATGTCTTGCCAATTGAAACCTTCCGTAGGAAATTTAGGACTACCCAGCCTAGATTCTGCGGCCTTTCCGGACAGCCTTTCTGTGGGATTCTAGGGACCCCCATGACCAAATCCTTCTGATTCGGGGCCCATTTTTGGGTTGCAAGAGCACCGTCGTTGTAATTGGAAACGGGGCCTCCTACTTGTCAAATGCCTGCCAGCCTCCCATCGACATGCTCGTGGGGTCTCCACCCCAACTGTTGCGACTGCCAGTTTCGGCGCTTTCCCTCGGGCTGCTGGGGTCTGTGGCCGCTAATTGAGGCCTTCTGCCACATTCACATTTCATCCCAGACACGCTTGCCGCGGCTTTGCTATCACCAGGTTTTAGGGCCTCCAGATTCATCCCTGTTAAGAGCTATGGGAGCCTACTGTACTGGGACGCCAGCGATGCCGCCCGTTGAATTTGCATGGGGTATTGGGGCCATAGCATGGCCTACAGTGCATGCGGCTTAGGTGCAGGGATATCGGCCCCTGGGTCCTCACCACTGCCCACCAAATACCTGGGTGGGCTGATGGAACGATGTTAATTCCCCATGCGACTTGCCAGCTCCCATATTTGGCGACATGTGAATGGCCGAGGCGAATTTTAATGGGGGACTCCATTAGAAGGCGAGTGAAACTTCGATGATGATGAATTGGAGTTTAGGGGCGCGTCGATTGCCATGTCATTTTGCGCCCATGAGCAACATTTCGAGGTCTGCATCTGCACGCTCCTTGGTGCGCCACTGCATCCAGGATTCAATGATTCACGACATGCACATGTTCGCCACATTGACCACATGGATACTGCATGCCGACATTTGTATTTGCTTCAGTGTAGTACGGCTGAGAATACCATTATCAAACACTGGAAAACATGCGACAATGTAAGTAGACAGCAAACATGACAATTACAAAGAGCAAGCAGAATGGTTGACAGCCATCTGAGCGCATACGGTACCCATGGCCATTCATGCTGAACTATATCATAACTACCCACGTCACCGAAAGCGGGGGCTGCAGTTTCTTCTTCAGTTTGTTCCGACAGCCATGAGTCTTTAGCAATTCCACACATCGCATCTGGCAACAAACGATGCATGTACGCAAACTTACCATACTGATAGTGACATACCAAACGACTGTTCGAAACTGCATTCCTGCCTGATGGATCAACAAGTTCTTTCTGGACTAGACAGCCTGCTTCTTCACTAGTGTGTCATTCCTGTCAGGAATGCATACCAGGCCGCCGCCATGCCACAGCGTATTTCGGGACTGGTATGTTGGGTATGCACAGGTCACAACCAGACACAGCTCTAATAAACTCGAAATGGACAACGCACAGCTCGGGTGTGGCGGAGACTGCGGGCCTGTTTGGTACAGGTGTAATTGCACAAAACATGATGTTGAGCAGGAACGGCTTCTAGGTTCTTCGTACTAAGGTGGCGCTACATCCAGCGACGGTCCGAAGACGTTTGGATCATCTTCGATTACTGGTGGGCCTGCAAAATATAGGAAAATAGACATTACTTACTCAACAACGAAAATATAACTTGTTCGAGAACTGCATACCAGGAATCGACCAATAAGCCAAACGCGGCTAGTTTATATGGTACGAATACTATGCAGTCCCGACACATGAGCCTCTGGCCACCGTCAGCGGAGGCCACGCAGCATCCCCCTGCGGGTTTTTTCTTCGCCAGTTTTGGAACATTTTGAGCAATTGGCATTGGCCTTTCTGACGTTTTCTAACTAAACACATTGCTACGCAGCCTGACACACATCACGGCGAAATTCTACATACGTCACGAAATTGTAATCGATATTCGTCGCCACACATCAGTATTCCAACCAGGGCCAATGAGGGTTTTGAGAGGCAATAGGCAGTTAACTGCATGTCTTCAGGTTCCCTCAGAGAATCAGGAGGGGCAGCCTTTGAGAGGCAACGTGACGATACACATGCAGTTGGGGCAGTACACAGCAGTCTTTGTAGTTTAGGGGCGCATCGACTGCAAAGGTCATATAGCACACAGCACAGTCTGATTCGGCAACTGGTCAGCTACATAAGACAGGAGCCGCTTGTCGCCAATTAGATACTGCCAAAACATTGGCATGTTCAGTTGCCACGGAACTGCGAATACGTGCCGACAAGGCATGTAGTACTGCCGATAAAACATGTACCTGCATTCCGCTGAACTGACACCCACGCGCCCAGAACCGTCGCATGCAGTCCAGCGTCTGTCTGTGGCAACACCCAAGGAAGCTGAACCAGCACGTTCCATCTCCTCCCTGATCAGCAAAAAGCAAATGGCGTGACAGACGCTCGTAGTCGCATAGCTCGCCGTGACAAGAAGTCGTTGGGCACTTGCTGATCACAGTGTATCTCAGCGTTCCCGCCGGCACTGATAGTGCTTTGCACAAACAGACAAGCAGACACACACTTTTGGAGGGTGTCCTGGGCCTTCCATACCGACTTAACCCGCGCACGTCCGGGGGGGGGGGGGGCAGATATCTGCCCCCCCTGCGGTTTTTCCTACTTTGCCGCCATACTAATCGGGTTAGCAATGCCAAACCTCGCATGGCTGCTCATTGGTCTTTTCCGCATATCCTCAGAAATGTTTGACCCTGGGTCATCTCAAGTCAGGTCACCAGGTCAGGCGAAGTGACCTAACGTCCCTCCGAGTTCTAGGTGGCATCACTCCCACAATAATTGGGCGATTGATTTCAAACTTATATCACGTCATGATCTTATTAGGGTCTATAATATGTATATCACGGTTTTTTCGTAGCGTTGACCTGAGGTCGGGTCGTGGCCATGGCTTACCCATTATAGGCCTATGGAAAAATATACAAATGTTTCCTGGTTACATATTTGCTCTCGGAATGACCTCCAACCGTTATGGCGTGTAGTTCAAAGCTATTTTCAATGTCACCGCTGACATTTTTGCTCAGTGACCTCACCGAGGTCAGCTGAGGTCACCTGGAATCACTAGCACATTTCTGCGCATTATATCGCAATGCATTGAGCTAGAAGGCTGAAATTACCATCATTGTGCTTGTATCGTCAAGACGTGTCGATTGATATATTACATGACCTCCCTACTCTACCCCATGACCTTGACCTGAGGTCATTGTTTCGGTGACCCATCTGTTGACCTGACCTTAAATTACACAGCGTATGTCGATAGCACATTTCAAGGGCTGTCGAATAGCATTTGCAGTTTGTTTCTATCTGTTACAGGTCCTGAGATATGTGCCAATATCTGAGGGTCCCACCCGATCTGGTCGAATTTGACATATGATGACCCAGTGACCTAAATATTGACATGAGCGAGAAAATGACCGAAATACTTTCGATAGAGCTTGTCACCAGCTATCCAAAGCCGTTTTCCGTTTGTCGCTACCTAGCATAGTTCTCGAGATCTTATGGGGGCAGACATCTGCCCCCCCCCCGGACATGCGAAGTTGGCGCGGACCGCCGGACGTGCGAGTGTTAAGCTTGCCATGGAGTGACTAGAAATGATTGTTGAAGATACCAGACATGTCCCTGGGGAGCCCTCGCACCCATTGATCCATGCTCTCATCCCCATTGTCCCTAAGGTAGTATATTATGGGAATGTGTCCAATGTCTTGACGGATACATTGGTACTCAGCCTCTGATCTGGCACATACATGCTGCTGTAGAGTCTGCAGAGTCCAATCCCTCTCAGCCTTGGTCATTCCAGCGAGATCGAGCTCTCGCCGAAACGCCTGCAGCACATGTAATGTGTACAGGAACAGTCCGGGAACATTTCGGCAATTGCTGATCTTTCCACAAGACCTTTGCCAGTGAGCCTCACCTGAAAATGGGATGGCAGTTCTAACCACCTGACACTAAATACAGTACACAGGCACATGAACCAGAACCAGTAGCAGGAATATATAAAAAAATGTTGGGATGCAATGGGAGATTTTAGATCCATTATTTCCATACAAGGTATAACTGTAATGCTCCATTGTTATTTCTAACAATTTCAAAAAAATTTGAGAGGGAGCTGCATCCCCAACATAGAGACAGATAAAGGGATGGAAAGAGATGCCAACATTTACCAAGTACCAAGAGATAAAGGCAGACAAAGAAAAAGATGGCAACATAGATACATGGGCTGGAATATGGACATAGGGATAAGGTGAATGGGCGCACTTTCTTGACTGCCTTGCTTGGGGTGGGGGGGGGGGTGGGGGTAGTGGCAAACACAGGAACAGTGAACACAAGACACTTGGGTCAGGATGAGGTACACTGGAGCAGAACCTTCGTGATCAAACCATGTTCATCTTTAGTTTTCCATTGTGATGATGCTTGTGACTTTAGCATGCACTGACATATTGATCACTTGGATTGGTCATGGGCAGAGTGCAATAACAGGTGGGACTCAAACCTACCCTTACCTTATAACCCTTACCAACCTTTTGGTTGGGAGATGAGCATAGTAATACTGATTGGTTGATTGATTGATTGGGCTTAGGGGCGCATCAACTGCTACTGGTTATGTAGCACCCAGCATAGTAATACTGAACATGAAATGCATAGACACACTAGTGGTGGTGGTGGTGGTTATTGGTTTTACGACACGTCAACCGTTGAATCATGTAGCGTCGCCAATCTCTCATGCCGATTGGTTGCAGGCCAAGAGTAGCAACAGGTGAGGCTCGAACCCACAATATTTTGATTGTGAGATGGGCAACTTACCCTAGACTACTCGTCCCCAGACACACTAGTGATATTGTGGCTAGCACACCTCACACAATACCAACGTCAGGTAAGGTGACAACATACACAACTGATATAATAACAGTAGAACACTTCACATACTATATAATGATATAAATGAACACAAGACTATTGTTGGAAGCACTGCCTTGTCCTGAATGTTTGCCAACCCAATCATTATCCTCTCTGGAAAAACATTCATTCCCTTTTCCAACAGATGGAACTGGGTTGCTTTGAAATGATTGCAAACATACTGTTGGCTCATAAACATGCACAAAACTGATGCACCAAAAGTACATTACAAAGAAATACATGACCATAATCTTTTCTCTACAAATATAGCCAATCATGTATAATTATCCATTCCTGGTGTGTCACAGACATGATACAGAAGAAAATCAACACTTCATGCACTCCATCCAATACTCTTGCATCAAAAACCTTACGTTTCTGACTTAATTCCACATTAATTCCCAAAATGGAACATTTGCAACCGCACACTGATATAACTGCAACATACACAACTGATATAATAACAGTAGAACACTTCACATACTATATAATTATATAAATGAACACAAGACTATTGTTGGAAGCACTGCCTTGTCCTGAATGTTTGCCAACCCAATCATTATCCTCTCTGGAAAAACATTCATTCCCTTTTCCAACAGATGGAACTGGGTTGCTTTGAAATGATTGCAAACATACTGTTGGCTCATAAACATGCACAAAACTGATGCACCAAAAGTACATTACAAAGAAATACATGACCATAATCTTTTCTCTACAAATATAGCCAATCATGTATAATTATCCATTCCTGGTGTGTCACAGACATGATACAGAAGAAAATCAACACTTCATGCACTCCATCCAATACTCTTGCATCAAAAACCTTACGTTTCTGACTTAATTCCACATTAATTCCCAAAATGGAACATTTGCAACCGCACACTCCAGAAACTTTGATCAAGGCAGGAAGTTCCTTGCAATGCTGTTATCATGAATGAAAGCACTGAAAATGTTTCCCAAGATTTGATGGGGCTGTGGCAGAAGTTTGTTTGGGCTGATTCTGCCTGTTCTGGTTCTGTTAGATTATATTATGTTAAAATATATTATATTTATTTTGCTACATTATCTTTGTCTAGGTTACGTTAGGTTAGGTTATTTTATTTCCAAACGTGGGCACGGCGCACGCAAATTGCGCCGCTGCGCCGGCGGCGCACCTTAAAAACCGGCGGCGCAGCAGCGCCGGCGCGAATTCTTAAAAAACGGCGCAACGGCGCGCAGCGCAAGTAAAAAATCCGCGCCGCTGCCCAGCTTTAGCGAGCGATAAAAGACGACCTAAGAATCCGACGCGGCAAACACATATCAAGATGACCATCAAGATGTTCCCCATGGAGCACAGGAAGGCCTGGGTGGACATGTTCATTAAATACAACACTGCCCTCCCCAGCTCTGCTGCAGTGGAGAGGCTGTTCAGCGTCGCCGGGGACATCTTGAGGCCCAAAAGGGCCTCCCTGACGGCCTGCAACTTTGAGCAGCTGGTCTTCCTCCGCGGCAACCTGAAACTTATGGGGTACAAGTACTTGGAGCCTAACATGTAGGACAATGAGTAGAAGGATGAGTAGAGACAGAAACTGAAGACTCAGTGGGCGGGGCCAATCTGGCTAAATTTACCGCCTGCCGAGCAATATATAGCTCACGGGCCATAGTTTAATCTTTAATGTGAATATAGGTAACTGTGATGCCAATTATAAGTTGTATTTTCAATAAAAATCACTTTTTATAGCCTAAAACTGTTTTTTGGGGGCTAAATAGGTAGAAGCTCTGGCACTGCACACAGGGGCGTCGATTTGTATCCTTTTAGACATAAAGACATAAAGACATAAAAGATCAGTGCAACTATGAGCCACAAGGGCCCTTCTTGGTTGCACTTGGTACACTGAACCAGTTGCCCACCAAATCTGTCAATCAACCCACCCTGGAATACAGAAAAACAAGCCCCCTATTCTTATAATGATTGTCTATGCAGTTTTTAAAGATGTTCAGTGTGTTGCTGCTGACAATTGTTCCTGGAAGCTGGTTCCAGTGTTCTACTACCCTGTTGGTGAAGAAAGACTGTCTTAACCTTGTCCTGCTGTGATTAACTTTAATTTTGAATTGATGACCTCTAATTGCATCATTTCTGTTAAATTCAAACATTTCCCTTAGATATCCCTGCTCCTGACCATGAACAAATTTAAAAACCTCAATGAGATCTCCTCTCAGCCTTCTATATCTAAGTGAAAACATATTCAATTTCTTCAATCTTTCCTCATATGCCAGGTTGCCTATACCATTAACCATTTGTGTTGCCCTCTTTTGTACTCTCTCTAAAAGCCAACAATCTTTCTCATAACCAGGGGACCAAGCTTGGACACAGTATTCCAAATGTGGCCTGACATATGCACAGTAAAGCTTCCTGATGACCTCCTCACTTTTGTATGACACATTCCTCTGTATTGCCCCAAGCATTCTTAGTGCCTTCTTCCTGGCTTCTTTGGTCTGTTCTGATGCCCCCAATTTTGTGTTCAAAATAACACCTAAGTCCTTCTCCTGCTCAGTCACAGATAGTACTTGGCCATCCATCAAGTATGGCACCTTCCTATTCTCTCCACACAATTTATTTTTTTTTGGGGTGGCCCTCCCCCCCCCCTTATCCTGCCCCCCCCCAATGTTGATTTGGGCACCCCGAATAACCCATGCTATTTTTATGCTGATAAAAAGCTAAAGGGAAAAAAAGAAGAAAAACACTGTGTTAGGTACATAGAAAACTTAGTTGATGTTAACCAGCACATTTGTACTGAAAAAGAACAGATTTGGATTAGATAGTGGACTGAGCATCCAACTTTTGCTACACAATTCAAAATTATGTGCAAAAAAAAACAAAATAGCTAGATTTCCCTCCACTGTGGAAGGAAAACTTACAGCATACAATGTTAAGATTCGATGATGATGCATTTTAAACCATTGTCTTTTTAAAAAATGTTAAGCCACAAAACAACAATTGGATTGTCATACTGATGTTTGTACACGCCACCAATGGCAAAACCACATGCATATGAGCTTAAACAGGAAAAAATCCATTCTTAATTTCCAGTCATTGTCAAACTTGCATTGTCCAGTGAACAACAATGACAATCATTGAGATTGTGGATATGCAGACTATAATTATCTTCAGCAGCCCACCTATCACACCATCAGCTTAATATTTACCTAGGTACCTACCTACATGCCCAATGACAATGCATGCATTAAATATTGATATGGGGAAAAACGAGAGCCATGTGTGGGCAAATCTGTCAGCTTATGATACCATGACAGAGAAAAGTCAGCAAGAAGCTGCATGGCCACTGCATTATAATTTGTATTCCTAAAAGAATAAAAAAAAGAAAGCTGTGGCTCACATGACTTTTAAGCAAACCTTACAGTCATACAAGACCAATGCTATACAAGAAATAGCCTTGACAAGACCAATGTCTAGTACGCCGCAAAAACACCATTATTAAACGCCGCAA
Organism: Ashinkailepas kermadecensis; assembly: GCA_034440615.1. Classification (NCBI taxonomy): domain Eukaryota; kingdom Metazoa; phylum Arthropoda; class Thecostraca; family Neolepadidae; genus Ashinkailepas; species Ashinkailepas kermadecensis. The sequence continues at coordinate 39,904 of JAOTOM010004006.1, forward strand.
AATACCATTATTTTAAAAGGTACACCAAAGTTCGCCTTCAAATCTTGATGACGTCACAGGTTTTTATTCGAATATTGCAGAATTTGGAAGCATCAGGCAAGTTTCAATTTCACTGCACATGGGTGGGGGAGTGATTTTTAGACGTATCGGACCACGGAGGTCATTTGCGCCACCTTTGAAGCGAGTACGTTACATGTCTGACTATAAAAGCGGGTGTTTGCGATCAAGGTGCAGGCATGTGGACGTTTAGGTAAAGGGAATTTTACGTTGTAGTTTGTGTGATATTTTAGGCGCTGAAGGCGGGGCTAGGATGGGGACATCCCCCTAATGTATAGATGGCAGGGGCGTCGATTTGTATCCTTTTGTGGAGCCCAGGGCCCCACCAATGTTGATCATGGGCCCCCCAATGTTGATTTGGGCCTCCCCAATAACATATGCTATTTTTATGCTGATAAAAAGTTGAAGGAGAAAAGAAGGAAAACACCATGCTAGGTACATAGAATATGTAGTTGATGTTAACCAGCACATTTTGTAATGGAAAAAAACAGATTTGGGTTAGATAGTGGAATGACTCTCCACCTTTTGCTACAAAATTCAAAATGGTGTGCACAAAAACCAATTGTCCTTGTCAAACTTGCATACACTCCAGTCCCGTGAACAACAATCAGTTATCATTGAGAGTGTGGATATACAAACTATAATTAACCTCAACAGCCCACTCATCACACTATCAGCTTGATATTTACCTGGTACCTAGGCACCTAGGTACATGCTACAGAAAGACTTAGAAGAGCTTGTGAAGTGGTCCAAAAAATGGCAGATGAAATTAAATTTTGATAAGTGCAAAGTCATGCATGTATGCAGGGGCGTCGATTTGTATCCTTTTGTGGGGGCTATGGCCCCACCAATGTTGATCTTGCCCCCCATGTTGATTTGGCCCCCCTCAATAACCTATGCTATTTTATGCTGATAAGAAAGCTAAAGGGAAAAAATGAAAAACCCCATGCTAAGTAGAAACATTGATGTTAACCAGCACATTTTGTACTGAATAAAAATACATTTGGATTAGATAGTGGACTGACTCTCCACCTTTTGCTGAAAAATGTAAAATTGTGTGCAAAAACAAACAAAATAGCTGGAATTCCCTCCACTGTGGAAGTACAGCTTACGTGTAAAGAAAGCATACGACCTTCAATATACCAGGAGGTGCTGAGTTGACATCAAAAGTAACGTTAAGGATTATACTTTATTAGGTACTCAACGTTTCGGCCAGGGGCCATCGTCAGGAGTGATATAAAAATGTCAAGTTAAGCAATTGAAAAAAAAAGCACGCGAGAAAAAAAGCGTGCAAAGACACGTGGAATGCAGAAAAGCCTCCTCAGTGGTGCAGACACTTAAAGAAACTCCAAACCAGAATGAAACCTTGGAGACTATGAATCTGGGGTAGAGCCTTTCCTGTCTGCAGTTGATGAGGAAGATGATCCGTTCTTCCACACGTCCTAGCTTTTGATGCAAAATTGCAAATTGGGCCATTCCTTCCGTGAGGTCGCCACTGTTATAACATTGTTTAATACAACGAAGAATGGCTCTTAGATGCTCCTGGGTTTTAGACATTGCGTGTAAAGAAAGCATACGACCTTCAATATACCAGGAGGTGCTGAGTTGACATCAAAAGTAACGTTAAGGATTATACTTTATTAGGTACTCAACGTTTCGGCCAGGGGCCATCGTCAGGAGTGATATAAAAATGTCAAGTTAAGCAATTGAAAAAAAAAAGCACGCGAGAAAAAAGCGTGCAAAGACACGTGGAATGCAGAAAAGCCTCCTCAGTGGTGCAGACACTTAAAGAAACTCCAAACCAGAATGAAACCTTGGAGACTATGAATCTGGGGTAGAGCCTTTCCTGTCTGCAGTTGATGAGGAAGATGATCCGTTCTTCCACACGTCCTAGCTTTTGATGCAAAATTGCAAATTGGGCCATTCCTTCCGTGAGGTCGCCACTGTTATAACATTGTTTAATACAACGAAGAATGGCTCTTAGATGCTCCTGGGTTTTAGACATTGCGTGTAAAGAAAGCATACGACCTTCAATATACCAGGAGGTGCTGAGTTGACATCAAAAGTAACGTTAAGGATTATACTTTATTAGGTACTCAACGTTTCGGCCAGGGGCCATCGTCAGGAGTGATATAAAAATGTCAAGTTAAGCAATTGAAAAAAAAAGCACGCGAGAAAAAAAGCGTGCAAAGACACGTGGAATGCAGAAAAGCCTCCTCAGTGGTGCAGACACTTAAAGAAACTCCAAACCAGAATGAAACCTTGGAGACTATGAATCTGGGGTAGAGCCTTTCCTGTCTGCAGTTGATGAGGAAGATGATCCGTTCTTCCACACGTCCTAGCTTTTGATGCAAAATTGCAAATTGGGCCATTCCTTCCGTGAGGTCGCCACTGTTATAACATTGTTTAATACAACGAAGAATGGCTCTTAGATGCTCCTGGGTTTTAGACATTGCGTGTAAAGAAAGCATACGACCTTCAATATACCAGGAGGTGCTGAGTTGACATCAAAAGTAACGTTAAGGATTATACTTTATTAGGTACTCAACGTTTCGGCCAGGGGCCATCGTCAGGAGTGATATAAAAATGTCAAGTTAAGCAATTGAAAAAAAAAAGCACGCGAGAAAAAAAGCGTGCAAAGACACGTGGAATGCAGAAAAGCCTCCTCAGTGGTGCAGACACTTAAAGAAACTCCAAACCAGAATGAAACCTTGGAGACTATGAATCTGGGGTAGAGCCTTTCCTGTCTGCAGTTGATGAGGAAGATGATCCGTTCTTCCACACGTCCTAGCTTTTGATGCAAAATTGCAAATTGGGCCATTCCTTCCGTGAGGTCGCCACTGTTATAACATTGTTTAATACAACGAAGAATGGCTCTTAGATGCTCCTGGGTTTTAGACATTGCGTGTAAAGAAAGCATACGACCTTCAATATACCAGGAGGTGCTGAGTTGACATCAAAAGTAACGTTAAGGATTATACTTTATTAGGTACTCAACGTTTCGGCCAGGGGCCATCGTCTGGAGTGATATAAAAATGTCAAGTTAAGCAATTGAAAAAAAAAAGCACGCGAGAAAAAAAGCGTGCAAAGACACGTGGAATGCAGAAAAGCCTCCTCAGTGGTGCAGACACTTAAAGAAACTCCAAACCAGAATGAAACCTTGGAGACTATGAATCTGGGGTAGAGCCTTTCCTGTCTGCAGTTGATGAGGAAGATGATCCGTTCTTCCACACGTCCTAGCTTTTGATGCAAAATTGCAAATTGGGCCATTCCTTCCGTGAGGTCGCCACTGTTATAACATTGTTTAATACAACGAAGAATGGCTCTTAGATGCTCCTGGGTTTTAGACATTGCGTGTAAAGAAAGCATACGACCTTCAATATACCAGGAGGTGCTGAGTTGACATCAAAAGTAACGTTAAGGATTATACTTTATTAGGTACTCAACGTTTCGGCCAGGGGCCATCGTCAGGAGTGATATAAAAATGTCAAGTTAAGCAATTGAAAAAAAAAAGCACGCGAGAAAAAAAGCGTGCAAAGACACGTGGAATGCAGAAAAGCCTCCTCAGTGGTGCAGACACTTAAAGAAACTCCAAACCAGAATGAAACCTTGGAGACTATGAATCTGGGGTAGAGCCTTTCCTGTCTGCAGTTGATGAGGAAGATGATCCGTTCTTCCACACGTCCTAGCTTTTGATGCAAAATTGCAAATTGGGCCATTCCTTCCGTGAGGTCGCCACTGTTATAACATTGTTTAATACAACGAAGAATGGCTCTTAGATGCTCCTGGGTTTTAGACATTGCGTGTAAAGAAAGCATACGACCTTCAATATACCAGGAGGTGCTGAGTTGACATCAAAAGTAACGTTAAGGATTATACTTTATTAGGTACTCAACGTTTCGGCCAGGGGCCATCGTCAGGAGTGATTACATCTTTCTGGGTTGGTTGGTTGGTTATTTGGGTTTACGGCCGCATTGACTGCGTTGGTCATACAGCGCCCATACAACTTTTCTTGTTCCCACCTTAAAGCACAATAATACCCAAAAGTTTCCGAAAAAAATTACAACCATGTTCACAAAAAAATATTATTTTTTATTCAAAATCAGCTTAGGTTAGGTTGGGCTCGGTTAGGTTTCTTTTTAAGGTTGAGAATTTTCAGAAAATAAATTAAGTGACATTTTAATTTAGTTTAATTTTTTGTTCTCAAAAGATAGGTCAGGGTTTTGTTGCATTAAAAAAAAAAATTATGTTTATGTTATGTTACCGAACTCAGAGCCCTTTTGGCATTATTTTGCTCACAACCTGAAAAGTAAGCACAGAAAATAAGTGGGTCCAATCATCTTAGTCACCTTCATAAACATGGTATTCTGCATGTTTTTTTTGTTAATGGAAGAAAAGAACACCTTAGACCGCAAGGTTACCAAATAATTTGCAATTTTTGGGGGAAACTTTTTTGGAATTTTTTTTTAAAGTTTTCCAACTTGAACAACCTAAATTAACCTAACTTAACCAAACCTAACCCATTTGCTTGCTATATGGAGGCAAATGTGTGCACAAACTTGTCTTGTTACCACTTTAAAGCACAATAATACCGATTTGGCTAGGTTAGGCTAGTTCAGTTGTTTACCTTGGAAAAATTGTTCAATCATTTTAAAAAATATAATAAAATCGGAAATTTTCCTTCAAAAGCAGCTGACATTAGGTTTCGGGTAAGTTGGGTTCGGTTGTTGAATTTAGAAAATTTTCAGAATATATATTGCTTAATATTTGTTACTATTTTTTTCTCCAAAGCAGGGGTGTCGATTTGTATCCATAGACACTAGCGCGTATTAAATGTCACAAATCGTGATGGGCGTTCCTCAGAACATCCAAAATCGTAACATCCAAAGAAAAAATTCCAGTTACAGAAATTCCAGCGCTAAAGTCTAAATTTGAGGTTACAGTGACAAACGTCACGGAGGTAAGACATTTGTGGTGCAATTGCGCGCAGTGTTTAATCCGGAGGCCAATCTCATGTGACGTCGTACTGATTCGTTTTTGTACTTCGCACATTCTGATGTATCTGCGGATTAGTGTGATTTTAAATAGTGAATAGAGATTTAAATAGAGGTTTAAATAGAGCTTGCTGATATTTAATTCCCAAAGGAACAGTAGTTGAAGAAGTTGGCAGGTAAGCTTGAAAAAAGTCCAGTCCATGCTTTTTTTCTGATTTGTGCTCAGGGTTTCCATGTTAATATCACATAACTACCACGTTTGTCTTCAAGAAAAGCTGTTTTTAGTTTACTTTTATTAATATTTTCATTCCACTGCTCTTAGTGCCCTTTCTGCCCAGGATTGGGGCACCTAGTGTTGCATTTCCGTCCAGGGGTTGGCACACCTTTTGGTAAATTTACAGCTTAAGGTAATTTCTGAGTAATTTTTTTTTCATGCAATGTTTAGGAATGTGATGAACATGATGTTACTGCTCATTTTGGTAAATTTGTGTTTTAAGGTGTTTTATAAATTCGTGGAATGTATCATTTCAATGCAATGTTTATGAATGTGACTCAGATGATGGGACCACTAATTTTGTATACAAATGCCTACATTTCAGGCTGTGAGCAAAATAACACCAACAAAAAGCTTTGAATTTGGTGACATAGGGTAAAGTATTTTTTTTTTAAATAAAAAAATGTAACATAACCTAACCTAACCTAGCTTAACCTCCCCTTGGAGAAAAACAAAACCAAAACATCAAGTTGTAAAAATTTCAAGCAATGTATTTTTTTTTACAATTAAAAAATGTAACCCAACTTAACTTAATCTAACATAAGCTGCTTTTAAAGAAAAAAGATCTATTTCTTTCAAATTTTGGAACAATTTTTGCAAAAAATGTCGAACAACACTTCAACTAATCTAACATCACCAAACTTAGCCCATTTGTTTGCTTTATGGAGGCAAATGTGTAATAACTTGCCTAGTTACCACCTTAAAGCACAATAATTCTGGTTAGATTAGGTTGGGTTAGGTTTTTTTCATTTGCAAAATTTCAAGAAAATAAATTGCTATATATTTTTCCAATCTTGTTTTTGTAGTTGTTTTCTCCAAGGTCAGGTTAGGCTAGGTTACGTTAGGTTATGTTGAATTTGTAATGTATTTCTTTTAATTGCTATGTTACTTACTCTAAGCTCATTTGTAATGTTATTTTGCTCACAACCTGCTCACAACCACAAGCATTTGCACAGAAACTGAGTAGTGCCATCAGCTTAGTGACATTCATAAACATTGCATTGAAAATTTAAATTTAAAAAAATTAATAAAACACATAAAAGCACAAATTTAACGTCCCTTCTTCTGCAAATGCATGCCTTTCAATTGGGAGTAAAAAATAACACCAAAAAAAGGGTGTGGAGTAAGGAAATGTAGCATGCAAATAATGTTCAAAATGTATGATAACCTTACCTAACATAGTTCAACTTCCCATACCAGAAATTAATTGTTTTTAATTTAAAGTTTCGAGGCATTTTCTCAAATATTTTCAACTTGAAAAACCTAACCTGAGCTAGCCTGAACCGTTTATAATTTTTTTTTGTATAAAAATAATTAACAAAAATTATTTACCAAGAAGTGATTCTTTTTATAACTTACAACAAAAGCCTAACCTAACCTGACAAACCTAACCCCTTTGTATGCTTCATGGAGGATGGTTGGTTATTGGTTTTACGACACGTCGACCGTTGAGTCATGTAACGTCGCCAATCTCTCACGCCGATTGGTCGCGGGCGAAGAGTAGCGACAGGTGAGACTCGAACCCACAACCTTTCGATTGTGAGACGAGCATCTTACCCCTAGACCATTCGTCCCCCTTCATGGAGGTAAAATGTGTGTAAAACTTGTCTTGTGGTTACCTTAAACTGTGATAATACCTGGCTTTTTGGGTAATTTTTCAGCTCATGGTACTCTCTGACTTCTTTTATTTTTTTTTAAATGCAGTATTTGTTAATGTGCTGAACATGATGTAACCGCTCATTTCCTCTGCAGATGCACACTTTTCAATTGTGAGGAAAAATAACATGGAAAAGGGGGCTTGGATTTGAGTAACATAGGATGAAAAATAATGTTCAGATAAAAAAAAACATGTAACATAACCTAACCTAACCTAACCTAACCTAGACTTCCATGCAAGAAATTATTATTTGTAATGCCCAATCCCACCCCCACCCACCCCACCCCAAAAAAAAATTTGTTCTCAAACATTTTCAACTTAAAAAGTCTAACATAACCTAATCTACCTTGAATCGTTTTTGAAGACTTTTTTATTTACTAACTTACAACAAAAGCCTAGTCTAACGCAACTAGGCAAAACCTAGCTCCTTTGAATGATTCGTGGAGGTAAAAAGGGTGTAAAACCTGTCTTGTGGTTACCTTAGACTGCAATAATATCTCTTTTTGTGCTGCCTGGTGCACGTGATGAACCTCCATCTGCATGCTGCATGAGAACATTGCACTTATTGCTTCACAAAGAACAATAACATGTTGAAAGTACTATATTTTCAGGAATGGAACCCTGTGCTGATAACATCTTCTGAGTTATAAATTTGCAGATCAGATCTACATCATTTGTGTTAATAAATATGAGAAATTCATAGAAATGCATACACCGGTTTGTGGACAAGAAGTTATTCTGATGGTTTCTGATGTATTGGAAAATGACAAATTTTCATGATGGAAGCAGGCAAAGTTAAAGTATTTATATCTCAATAAGTGGTCAGTTCACTAACAAGAGAGCAAATCCAGTCAAATAGCGCTCAAAATGCCAGGCGGCCCACTCTTTTTGCAAGTTTAAAATCGATGACAGTGCTTTCTTGAATCATGTTTAAAGCACATGAAGGAAATGTATTGCTGACACTTGTTAGGAACTGATGTGTGTAACGTTAATTAACATTTATAATGTCCTGATGTTTGTTCACAAAATATAGCTCACTATTCTAAATAGCATGGGAAGTATGATGCCATATATCATGGCTAATTTATGGTCAAACTGTTATGCAGCAGATTCCCTGCATTGTTACTTAGTTATTTGGGCTTTAGGGCACAGACCATGTTGATCACATAGCTCCCTGCATTGTTGTTAACTGATATATCAGTATGTTTGCAAATTCACTTATGAGTGAATCCATACCATTCTCACTGGGGTATAAAAGCTACATTATAACATTGCTTCTACAATGCATATAACAGAAACCCATCTCCATTGTCCTACTTACTCAGGACACCATAGAAGTCAATGAAGCCAATGAAAACCATAGAAGTCAATGAAAATGTTACTTCATCCCCTGTATTGTTAATGGAAGCAAGTCTCTTGAACCATATGTTATGTCCTTCACAGTGTTGCTCCATCCACCTCCAACTCCAACCCTGACCAAACTTCAGGAACTCTTCCATCTCCAAAGCAGTCTGTTGAATAAGGTATGTATTGCAGCATAACTACTGTGACCGGAATTCCATGGTATCCATGTTGCCTTACAATCCATCCTTGCTGATCCATGTAGCAGATGTTTGACTTTCCTCAAACTGGCTGGATAACTGGGGAGTTGAAATCACATGTGAGTGATGAAACAGATGAACTATTCCTGGATTCTTATGTTGCATCATTGCATGGCACAGTGACATACCGAATGGGGAGGGGGAATTGTGGGCAGTTTCCTCACCCCTCCCCCCTCCTGATAGGTTGTGGGGCCCCCAAGAATCCGCCGAGCTTAGGAAAAAAATGCGTTATGCTCCCTAAAAATTTCACTCGGTCCACCAAAAATCGCACTGGGGCTCAGAAAAATCACTTTGGGGGGCCCCAAACGTAGCGCAGGGGCCCCGATAATGACGCTGGGGCCTCAAAAGTTTGCACCTGGGCCCCTGAAAATCACGTTGGGGCCGCAAACAAGTCGTGCCGGGATTCAAGAAAATCACGACGGGGCCACAAACGGTCGGGCCGGGGCCTCCTGAAAATCACGCCGAGACTGGGGTACTAAGAATTATCACCCGGGCCCCTGAAAATCACGCCAGAGGCCTGACAGGTCCCACCGGGGCTCTAAAAGTCTCGTTGAGATCACCCAACAAATGAAGCCGGGTAAATGAAAAATAGTCCGGACACGGTAAATCAATCTGGGATCTCAACAATAGCTCCAAAAGCCCACAAAACTTGTTGGGCCCCCACAAACGTGTCGTAGCCACCGCAAGGGATCCCAACAAGTGACGACGGGGCCCCAAAAAATCGCACTTAGAAAAAAAAATTCACGCCGCTTCTCTTGAAAATCTCACTGGGGCCAAAACGTCGTGCCGGAGCCCCACAAGTTGCAGCTGGCTTCCCAAGTACCAATATATACCCGGAATGTCACCTTGCGGACGGAAAAATTGCGTCAAAGATCCACAAAATAAGAAGTCGTCGGACGCCGGAAAAGAAACCTGTTTGGGCACCGGAAAAAACGCACCGAGAGCCAGAAGAATCGTACCGGGTTCCAAAAATAGCTTGCAGGGTGCTTATAAAAATAGACTTCACCACAAAAACCACAAGGAGACTCCATCGAATCGACCAGAGCACCGGAAAATTAAGAATGGGTCCCGAAAGAAAATTATCCGAAGGTCCTTTCTACTCTCGATCGTGCAATCTGCGGAAAAAACACGTTGAGCAGCCGCAGTGGCGTACTAAAGGGAAAAATTCCCCTCCCTAACGTTAGGCACCAAGGAAATACTTTCACCCATCGTCATCACCGTTCAGGTCTGCTGTGCTCTGATGCTTCATCAATGCCGGTGTGTTTTAGCCTGCATCTGATCGCTGAAGTATTTTTATTTAAGCCGGTGTGTGTTTGTTGGTGTGTGGAGTGAGGAGGAGGGTAACAGTGACGGTGACGGTGACGGTGACGATAGATCCGAGCCCACTATATGGCACTGCAGTCGCATGCTATTACTCAGAGTTGTTATGTTGGTGAGTTCGAGTCTCACCTGTCGCTACTCTTCGCCCGCGACCAATCGGCGTGAGAGATTGGCGACGCTATATGACACAACGGTCGACGTGTCGTAGAACCAATAACCAACCAAGAGTTGTTATGTTGACATGTACTGAACACTGCTCTTTTAATTATGTGACTTCACCAGTTATTGGACGATTTTCCCCGTTGGTGAGGATGCTTAATAAACATAAACATACACATCGTCGAATAAAAAATCAGAATTTCTGAGATCTGCAAATATAGTGGGCTAAATCCGATGAGTTTTTTTTTGGGGGGGGGGTGTATTGCGTTGGCACTTCGGCCCCCAATGTTTTTCAAAAATCGACACCCCTGTGTATGTATATATGTATATATTGAAAGCTCACAGGGCAAGTGTCTGACATTTCACGCAAGGTAGGTTATGCAGTCGTCCTGGTCAATTGGTGCTCTCTGGTTGTCATGTGACATCTGTGGAACATCAAGGTAGGTTATGCAGTCGTCCTGGTCAATTGGTGCTCTCTGGTAGTCATGTGACATCTGTGGAACATCAAGGAAGGTTATGCAGTCGTCCTGGTCAATTGGTGCTCTCTGGTTGTCATGTGACATCTGTGGAACATCAAGGAAGTTATGCAGTCGTCCTGGTCATTGGTGCTCTCTGGTTGTCATGTGACATCTGTGGAACATCAAGGTAGGTTATGCGTCGTCCTGGTCAATTGGTGCTCTCTGGTAGTCATGTGACATCTTGGAACATGAAGGAAGGTTATGCAGTCGTCCTGGTCAATTGGTGCTCTCTGGTTGTCATGTGACATCTGTGGAACATCAAGGAAGGTTATGCAGTCGTCCTGGTCAATTGGTGCTCTCTGGTTGTCATGTGACATCTGTGGAACATCAAGGAAGGTTATGCAGTCGTCCTGGTCAATTGGTGCTCTCTGGTTGTCATGTGACATCTGTGGAACATCAAGGAAGGTTATGCAGTCGTCCTGGTCAATTGGTGCTCTCTGGTTGTCATGTGACATCTGTGATCCCAAACAATATGAAGGAAGAATGGTTGTCGCTAAACGGGTGATGCTATTATTAGGAGCATAGTTTCACATGAGTGATTAGATGTACGTTGTATCGGAAATGGATTTAGCGCCGTAATATTGAGTTATAGGAACCTCACAAAGCCTCCTTCTGCAAATCTTCCAGAACACACGAATACATGTTTTTTTTTTTATTCAAACCTCCCGCAGGGTCAACTAGGCGTCAAAATGTGTTCTTCAAATTGTACCTGGATAAGCATCTAATTAAAAGTTTAAACAAAATGCAGTTCGCTTGGAATTCTGTACTGAATTTCAATAATCTTCCACCAATCAGCTATAGTTTATTTTATTGCACTCCAATAGAGTGGCTTGCTTGTGGCAAGGAGCGAACTAAGTAAATTTGTCATAGGGCACACATCCGTTCGCGTTTGCATGTGGCAGATGATTGTCATCTTCTATTCCTGGTTCGCTGGAGCGACAGCGTTAAAACTGCACATTGACATGGTTTATTTGCAAATGCCACGTGATATCACACTGCAGACGACCATTGTCCATTGTTTCGATCGCCTGTTAACTTTGATGCCATAGCGATCACAGATTCATATCGTATCTCCCTCCTCCGCACGGAAACATTATTCGTTGTACTGTTCAAGCTTAAATAAGTTATAGACCAACAGTACACACCATAGTCGAACACTGGCACCAATACCCGTCCCCAGAGCCTGCCCAGCGTCAGAACCTGATCAGACGTCCGAGGTGCCTCAGCGCTGGAGCAGGTCACCCAGGTTGAACGGACAGGTCCTCCCGCACGGCCTTCTCGAGTCCCTGCCGTGCCTTCTGCTCCAGCTTGGCCTTGTTCTCGCGCCACCACATGTTGGCCAGCTTGCTGGCGATCTTGCTGGCCGGGTCGCCGATCAGCCGGTTGATGGCTCCGGCCGCGCCACGCAGGTTGGCCCGCACGCTGACGCTGGGCAGCTGCAGTGTGACGGCCGTGTTGCTGGGCTCTACCGTCAGCTGGCCGTGGCTGTCAGTGTTGACCGTCAGCGTGGTGGTGAGCGTGCCCACTGTGGTGCCCACCGTCACGTGCGGCCGGGCGCGCGCCGTGGCGCACAGCTTCTTGCCGAAGATGATGCGCTTGCACTTGCGCAGGCGCACCGACAGATCGCCGACGATACGCGGCCACGAGATGGAGGCGCTCATGGCGATCTGCTGCGGCGTCGGGAATGTCACGCTCAGCTCCTCGACGTTGTAGTCGGCCAGGCCACGCACCACGATGTCGCTGGCCCGCAGTTCGCCGTCGTTGTGGTCGGGCAGGTGGAGAGGGTCGGCCTCTTGTCTCACCTTGTCTCGGGAGCCGTCCAGCAGTCGGCTGAGGCAGCGGCCTGAGGGCGGCCGGGTCGCCCAGGTCGCCCAGGTCGCAGTCGGGCTGCTGAGCGGTGGACAGCGCCAGGAGCGCCGCCATTGTTACCAGAGCGCCGGTACACCGCATGGCTGGGGAGCAGCTGTGACTGGGAGGTGTGGTGGTCGGACGTGGACTGTCGGTAGTGCTCAGTCTTTCCGCGGCCCAATTTTACAGCGTAACAGGATCGCACCCAAATCGTACCAGATTGGCTATGTTTCATACCAGATCATAAACCAAAATGTACCTAATTTCGTACCATAAAAGTAGGCATAATTTCGGCAATTGTATGGCTAAGCAAGTCATTTAGATCATTTGATTCGTGTGTTAGGTGCTGTCTAGATACGTTGGTATAAATTGTCACAAATCAGGACAGATTCAGTCTTAGACTCCTGATGCCGCCTAGTGAAAGCAGTCTTCAATTGTGACGAAAAAGGACAATACGAATGCAATGCGCAAAATAGCTATTCTCGGTATCACTGGAAATATGAAAAGACAGTCAGTGGTTCATATGTTTTTCCCACCAGCAGATTCGGAATGTTCACCGTATTTAACATTGCAGGACATGAGGACGGGACAGAGGAGTAAAAACTGGAACGAACCTTCAGTGGAATGTGCGTTGTTATTGGTGAGTCACTTTCATTTGTTATTGGGGATTCATTTTTGACTTCATGGAAGACGTGGGCGTCCACTCGTGGCAGGGGTGCGTGACTTGCCGCTTGGCGAGGGTCAGAGAAGGCACTGTTCCTACCTGAATGCGGTTCCGCTGTTGTGTCTTTATGAGGTTCAGGCTGGAGGATACTCTCACGGCGGCGGCGGCGGCGGCGGCGGGAGTGCGATGGGGACAGGATATCCTGCATCAGCTAGACTATCTTTAAGAATGCTGGCTCGCCACTGCCATACCGCAGCTTCTTCACCTCCGCCCAGTACTCGCACGCCGGCTTCTCCTTATTCGGGAGCTGCTCCTTCGCTGCCTGCTGGAGTCCTCGCCATTCTGAATTCAGGACCTCGTACTCGGTCTCTTTGATGAGATTGGGAAATGTCAGAGCTAGCGACACGATGGAGGGCGCATGCGATGTCTGGTTCAGCAGCTTCAGAAGCACCCTGGTCTTGTCGCTGAAGTCGAATCGTCGCCGGATCTGTCTGCAGAGCTCGGTGTAGACCATTTGTACACGGAGTCGGAAGGCTTGGACCACCTCATCGGGAACAGACTGAGCTAATGATGGCCTCGACGTTGGCGCCACAGTGTTTCTGCTCCAGAGGGAGGAAGTTCCTGGGATGATCAGGATTGACCACCTCCAGTCGCACACCTGGCTCAGCACGCAGGAAGTTGCTGGCCACGGAGAGGTAGAGCTTCAGGAGCACAGCTCGTGCAAACTGGACCTTGGATGACTCGGACTGGAACACCTCGTTCGCCCTAGTGATCAGTGGGAGAGCGTAGTTAGGGACTGCGATGTACATCTTGTATATGGGGTCGCGTAGGGCGTTCAGGATGGTTCGAGCGGCGTGGACGTGATCCTCGTCCGCCGCATGCTGGAAGAAGAGTAGGGCTGTCCACTGCTCGTACATCCTCTTCACCACGGCCTCGAGGGAGAGCCACCTCGTTTTACAGGGGCGCAGCAGCCTGTGGACTGGGACGTCAACTAGATCCTGGACAGCCTGGTACTCGAGGAGTCTCTTCGGACTATTGTTGAGATAGCTGTACACGTCTCGGGTTAGATCCTCTATGGATGAAGGCAGCTTCATGCACGCTGCGGAGGCGCACATATACAGGGAGTGGCATATGCAGCCGGTGATCAAGATGTGCGGGAGTTATCTCCTAAACAGTGCCTGCACACTCTGGTGACACCTCATCATGACGCTAGCATTATCGGCCGCAAATCCAATTATGTTCTTCAGGGGCACATCGTTAGCTGACAGCACGCCACGTGGCGTCATGCAGGCCCTGGGCGGTCGCATCCTTGACCTTCACCAGGTCCAAGAACAGGTCCCTGGCTTTGCCGTCTCGGTATTCAAAAGCCCGCGCCACAATGATCAGATATTTGGTAGTAGACCTGTCGGGCGTTTTGGCCACGATCAGTGAGAATGGGTTATTGTGCATGAGTGCACTCACTCTTACCCTCTCCTCTGCTCCTATGGCATCATTAATAGTCTTAGTAGTCCTCTTTCTGGCCGCCTTAGGGTTTTTGCCACTTTTGATTCTGGGCATACCTTTTTGACTAAGATGGTCGCTTACCGATAATGGCAGATGATGTTCAACGATGAACCCCGCCAGCAGTAGCTCGCACTGGGCCACATTATCCTGCTGTTTATGGTGGCTATGGTTCCTTTCTGCGGCGGCAACAAACGCGGGTGGCTTACCACAGCCTGCAGAGACGGCTACGTTCTTCTTGTGACCGTCACTTGTCCCGGGTCTCTTCAGATGGGGCAGCAGCATAGCCTTAGCAATGCATAGTGCTTTGTATGTGTACCAGCTACCGCCACCACGCTGCGAGATAAGTGAAAGTAGACACGATAGATCTCGATGTAATTGTATGGCTTAAATTCATGCCCTCTGAATACAAGTAGAGTTTATAAGGAAACAAAATTGACATGTCCATTTCAGAAGAAAATGTGAACTGAAAATGAATAAAAACACGAAAGAAATGTATTTCGGCCGAAAAGTACCAGATTTCCCTCCGGCGTACATGCGTACCAGAAACGTCTAAAAGGTACCAGATCTGGTACTATCGTACCATGACGGCAACACTGGTAGTGCTGCGCGGCGGCCATTTAGGGTGCGTTCTTTGTCTCCTTCATTCCGCGGATTCCGTGGACTGTGACGTAGAATATTTCGTGGACTGCAGCCACGGAACGTTCTGTTAAATTTCCCGCCGGATTACTTATGTGAGCCATTTGTGTCGCTGTTCACAAACCTTCCTACTAATTCGTATGATTAGCATTCATTGCATGCTGTTACATTAAAGCAATGTGGTTGGATCACTTGTTGGCAACACCAGTAATTATACAAAGCTCCGAACTATGATCTTATTGTTATTGGCCACTGATGCCTAATTTAATGCGCATGGTGTCAACAATAAAAAGGATAAAAATGCGAAACTATTCTGAGATGGCTCGTGTTCTAGGTAGATAAATGTCAGACATGTCCAGGGCAGGCTATGACAGGCATGTCAAGGGCAGGGATGAAATTTGCATTGGTCATTGCACAGTGAACATGCCGACAGCGGACCGACGTCGTTCCGCTATCTGGACGCCAGTGGCCCGCTGTCGGCTGAGGAGTGGAATGTCCACCCAGCCGATATGCAGCCGAAACCCAGCCAACGTGGGACCGCTGCCAGGCTGCTGTCAGGACGCTTGGGGCCCGCTGTCGGCTGGGTAGTGGGATGTCTGACAACGGCCCGACGTCAGCCGGCCGCTATTGATATGCCGAATTCAACCCGACATATGTTGATATTCCAGATCAGTATGCCGATTTCGGGCCGAGAGCGGTCCGATGTCGGCATACCGTTTACGAGATGTCGAGCTCGCCCCGACACGTGCGGACAGCGGGTCAACATCGGCATGTTTGCTGGGTGGAGATGCAAATAATCGGAAAAAGAAGTTTCTGAAGGTAGTGTCTAGCTTACTGCTGTTTCACCTCAACAGTTGAGAATTTGACCACACTGCAACGGTAAACCCTCGCCGGTGGGAACATGGCATTTATTAGTGACATCTTCGCACAATCTAGCCCAATCCTAATCCACTCTACAACTTTACTTGCGAATTTGCAATGTCTTCCTTGGCCCGCACATCACTTCCAATGTGCGTCGCCATCTTGGAAGAAACCGCACAGAACGAGGCTGGACAGCTTTTTTTCAGTCCGCGCGTTCCCCGGGGAATCCACGAAATCTGGCCGCGGAATTCGTGCGGAATGGACAAAGAACGACAGATGACGTCAGAGTCCACGGAATTCCTGGCCGGAACGTGACAAAGAACGCGGCCGTAGGCCGCCGTAGATAAGCACCCGCGGGAAACCCGACCAGGCAGGCCGGAAGCTCGCAGCAGTGACGTGAGCCGGGAAGTTTGCAGCTGCAGTTGAGAAATTGCTCTGGTATTGATGACCTTTAGCCCCACGTATCAACGCCGCACAGCAGCTGTCCGTCTACTTAGTGATGGTTTTCTTATCTGGAGTTTAAGAAGAATGCTGAATTTTTGGATGATGACTTGGATGATGACTTAGGTCTCTGGCTTTGAAGTGGAAAACTCCCCATGACTTGTATGCCCACGGAGGAATGTTTAACAATTAGGCGAATCCAGGTTCCAAACCAGGCACCATCCAGATGTGAATATGTGGAAATGAAAGCCCATCCACACGCAGTTGCGGTCGAATTGCGATTACATTTTATGTACTTGTATGTACTATATTATGTGCTATATAATATATATTTATATTTATATATAATATATAAATATAAAATTTATGTTAGTCTTGTTTTACGCCAACTTTTGTCACTCCCCGCACTGTACGACTATAGCTTCGAGTGTCATCAACAAATGCGTGATCCGGGTCTTATTTTGGAAACCAGGGTCATCATAAGCTCACCATAGCAGCTCAGTTGCTTCCAAAGCAAGCACGTCTTCTCCTGTGAAACTTATGCAGCGGCCACAATGCTCACACCAATTGTTGTTTAATCATACTCTGCTGCTGTTTACCTTTGAAGCTGCCGGTAGAAGTCACACTGCTGTGTGGCCTGAGAGCTGCGCGGTCCACTATTTACTTGGCCCGGTGTTCATCCCAATCGCAGTCGCCTTCACTTGGCTAAGATTATTTTCACGGCTTCGCCAACGTCATAACCATCAAAGCAGGCTGATTCTCACCGACACGAAACTTCTCGCATGTCTCCTGCTTAGTCTGGCGTCCGTATGACCTGGTGCGTTCCACGACAGATCGACCAAATATGTTCTCATTTTACACCCACTAAATTTGATTTGGACCAAAATTAGTGTACTGGGTAGTCTTATGCTCTGAACACTGCTGAACACGTTTTAGCTCCGTCCTACCAACGGTTTGGGAGTTATAGCTTCCGGCAGTATTTTGAGGTCATACAAGAAGGGTATCTTTGGCGATAGATATCTCGTCGAAAATGAAGAGGAAGTGCGACATATACATCTTCGAGCAGAAAAAATGAGTAAGGAATACATATCCGTGATAAAATATCAATATTTCTCACGTTTGACCTCGTGACTTCGTGGCCTTCTGTGGCCCCTAGCCCATTGAAATTGATAAATTTCATGGACAAAATACAAACGAATATGATTTGGCTGGCAGAATAAACAAAATTAAGTGCGTTTTGCTTTTAAATATCCCATATAGTCGTCCGTTCTCCATAGCTTTCTATGATTTTGCGATTATCGGAGCCGGCGGGTTTCGAGCAAACTTTTCTCCCATTGAAAAACTACAGGGGATCGGACAACGAAATAAAAAGGGTGACATCAAAACGTTTGCTTAAGAAAAAAAATTTAAACTTAGGGATGAGGGATGTCCTATAGTTTTCCTTATTAAAGTTACTAAATTTCAAGGTCACCCATTATCGATATGTCATTCATGTGCTTATCTACGTGTGACTACGCAATTTTACTTCGAAACATCTGGTGGTCTGGTAATCGAAACATCTGACCATGCTGGCCTCACAACAAAAAGTACAATTTTCCTTCATTCTACCTGTAGGCATCATGTACATGGACGTACGGTCGAATCCCTGTGGCAACGCAAACACACGCGTTTTTTGTCACGGTATGCATAGCCTGTCCCCCAAAACATAAACATTTTCACAAGCTTCCTGTGGTTTCATTGTTCACGTTTTGGGCACTCCCTGCATCTTGTACATTAGTGCACATTACTGCACTACGCTAAGCTGTGCACAATAGAACAAGGATGGGATAGAGCAACGAAATAATCGTCAGATGATGAGAACTTGTTTTTCCAACTTACACATTTGTAGCTCTCCAATGCAGCTCTTCTAACTTCCTTAACAAGGGTTGGACATTTTATGATCACCATGGTGTTGTCGCTTATGTCCGTGTAACGGCGTAATTTTACTTCAGAACATCTGGTGGTTACTTACAACACGTAGTGAATGCCATCAAACATGACAACGATCCAGTCCGACCATATTCGACCATGCTAACAGCACAAGAAGAAGTACAATTATGCTTTGTTTCCACCCGCAGAGCATCCAGGGGTGTAGGATCCTATTTAGCTGGCAGGGCTCCTGTCCCCCAACCTGCGGCTCAGCCTCGCTCCCCCTCCCCCCGAACTTGACAGCCAATCCCCCCGCCCCCACTTTGGAAGTCAAACCCATGAAGAATTGAAGCAATGCTGCTTAAATGTCGAGTACGACATTCTACTCGTGTTCAACCTAGGTAGGTGTACGATTGCTCAAAATGTATAATTAATGGTGATGATATTCTCGCGATTCTTCTAAGTATTCTTTAGTATTGGCGGTGCTTGTCCTCTTTGTCCTCTCAAATCAAATTTAGCACTGATCGCAATGTGGAGTTTGCCATGATGGTTACATGTTGTTGTGTTTTCGTACTCTTGTAATCCGTTTTGATGGACGGAAATTTGAAGTAATATATATTAATATCATAAAAACAATAATATAAATAGGCACAATGCGAAGCGAAAGGAGAAGAAGTCGTGTCGGCACTAAGTGGATTCTCGATATTCCGTAGCAACATTTCAGTAACCATTTCCTGATTATTTTGTTTCCGGATTGGCTAAATTCGTTGAAAACTTGAAGAAGAAAAATATGATTTATGAAATTAGTTTTTTTTTCTTCAAGATGGGAGAAGTAAAGTGGACCAAATCCGGGGAGAAATTGGTATTGCGGGTACCCTAGATTGATCGACCCAGGGCTGAGCCTCCCTCTCCCAATTGATCCTGCGATCCTACACCCCTGAGAACATTATTTATATGGACGTACAGTCCATCATCTACTGCAAGCCACTCTTTGCTGTCACAGTGAACGTAGGCTGTGCCCGGAAACATCATTTTCACGACCTTCATGTGACTTCATAATTCACCTTCTTGGGACACCGCGCATGTGGACATTCCGCATGGGACATTGTACGGCACAATGGTGCATATGTTGGGTAAATGAAAGCACATCAAACGGCGTTGATTTGACTTTGATAAACAAATCGTTACAAACGGCGTCAATTTCGAGGTTCGCCCAATCCGTATTTTGGGGTGAACATGGAATCTGGGGCCGTGGGCACCTTAGGAATTGTCAAAATATTCTGGGAAATTCTGAAAAATGGACAATTTTAAACGTTGTAGTTTTGCGCGATGGATGAAATAGGACGTTTTCAGACCGTTTTCTGTCATTTCTGGTGACTGCAACGCCTAGTAGGGCGTTCTGGTAACAAAAGCAGGGCAAACAGCTCGGATTTCCGGAAATTGCGTTTTGAGATAGTAAATACCAATTGACAGATGATTTTAAGACGCCATCTGAAAGAACTCGTCTTGGCGCATCGCTTTGTTCTAGAGTATTTTTTAATATCTAAAGTTTATTAATGAGTTAACTTTGAAATTGCATGCACCGTCAGGATTTTGTAGGGCTTTGAATATGGCATATTTCAGGGACTTCTCAACAGGTACAGATAGCCAACAGCCAACGGAACATATTTTCTTGGATGAAAAGTCAATTGTCGAGTTCAAAAATTTCCGCAAGATGAATTTTGCATATTTGTTGATTTTGGCACGTTTTGTTTTTCTAAGCTTTCTACCAGTTCTGCATTATATTTGCATCAAATTTCCCTCCGGTGTATCCTTTTCATTTCTGACACCGATTGTGAAGACAAAAATATTTAAGAAATCGGTGACATTTAAAACAAATATTTCGCAAAATTTCCAATTGAAAATTTCACGCACAAAGCCACACCTCTTGTAATGTGACGATCGCTGACGTTTTCAATTGGGCTTACCGATACTTCAGCAACATTTTTGTGTTATTTGCCGTGTATGGCGACGTGATCAACACAGTGACTATCACCATTGCTTGCAGGGCTTATGCACGTGGGAAAAATCATTCACCACTTCTTCTTTCCACCAGTCGTTTTCGAAACCTGATTCGTACACTGCTCCTGCTCTGCCAACCCTGTTATCAATTCCTCCCCGATGTCAAGTCCTCTGTTGTCCGCCGTCATCAATGCCTGCGCCTTTATCTCCCTTGGAACCGTAACCAGGCTTGAGAGTATTGAGCTATGTACGGATGGGAAGTACGGGTATGTGTATGGGGCACGGATGGGGTCAGAGGGAAGACATACGCGAAACAAAGCACCTCGGCTTTTATTCGCCTTTAACACATAGTCATCAGCAGTCCACAGAGACGCAATGCTTTTTCTTTAGCACACAATGATAGACCTGCCTAACACTTGATCGTTGACCAAAAGTGATGTTCATGTTTGTTATAGGTGCCTACCTACTGCGCGAGATTTAATATGTAGGTAGTAGAACCTTATTTATCAGGGTCGGGTTGCGTTGTTTCCATGTTTGATGCTATTCAATACATATCAGCTGTTCCCTTAGTACAGTTGCGTCGCTTCGCGTAAATAAACCCATGAGTGACCTGTGGGTAATTAGTGGCCTTGACATTCATGATGGTTTTTAAGGGAAACTATAACATCTGCACTAAAAATGTATGCATGTTTTTTTCTTCGTACAACGTTTCCCAATCATTTGTCTGTATGCTATTGTTCTACCTCATGTATATTTCCAATGGAAGAAAGTTTACACGAAATCCGTCAGACCCGGAAAACGCAAAATCGCAAAAAGTCTTTATGAACGGACGGCCATATCGGATATTTATAAGAAGAACGCATTTTTATGTTTTTGTTTCGTCAGCGAAATGTTACCCACCTTTATTTCTGCCGTCAAATTTGTCAATTTTGATGGGCTGGGCTCACGGGAGGTCACGAAGTCACGAGGTGATGAGGTCGCGAGGTCAAATATAGGACATATTTATATTTTATTTCGCCAATGTTTCAGTGCACCCTTTTTCTTCGGAAATGTTGCAGTCTTTTTAATTTCTTTAAAAAAAAAACAACAAATAAAAAAAAAAAAAAGAAAAAAAAACGAAAATTAACAAAAAAAAAAAAAAAAAAAAAAAAAAAGAGGGGGGGGGGGGGGGGGGGCCCCCCCCCCCCCCCCCCCCCCCCCCCCCCCCCCCCCCCCCCCCCCCCCCCCCCCCCCCAAAAAAAAAAAAAAAAAATTGGCGGGCACATGCCGTTCTCCGTCAAAAATCAGCAGACGAGCTGTTCTTGTAGACGAGCTGTCCACGCAACTTGTGTCATCATCACGTTCGCACTAATGCCACAATCTATGTGATCCTGGAAAATTATTCGCTAAACTGACACCCAGATCCTGAATCGGCTTCCAAAGTTTCAGTGGAGGCAGCACTAGCGATCCTAGTGGCAGTTTTGTAAATTGTGCTTCTGAATATAGGTGGCGCTGTTGGAGATGCATTTTTTTCTATCAAATTAAAACAAGTTTGGTCTCAATGCCAAACATTCAACATTGTTAGCATCTATATGATAAATTAGCCAAGAAATATTACAAACACAAATAATTTTCACGGGAAAATCTTGTCACTGAAAAATGATAGCACAATAGCGTGAAACTTAACCAATCTAGGTAAGTGGGAATGACATTGCAAACAGACCTATTGCCCTGCCCTCTTAAAAAAGAGGGTTGAAATCAATGTACTAATTACATCTCTATGTTTCTGCAATGGGTATCATGAGCTCCGCGCCAGGCGCGGATCCAGGGGGGGGCCATTCCGGCCATGGCCCCCGCAAAGCGAAAAAGGGGGAGGGGGCCAAACCCTCTTTCCCCCCCCCAAGGACATCAGTACTTACCTCCAGACATCGCTTCCCACCCTTCCCCCAGGATCGGAACATGATCTTGATCTTTGACATCGCTTCAGGGTTCAGGGCTGCGATGGCTGTCAGCGGAGCGTCCTCGCGTCGGTCCCTCCACATCGCTGACCAGACATTCAACTCGGCTTGCACCTGTGACTCGGTCACGTCTCCCAGCAGCCCCTTGAACTGCTGGTAGGCTGGCTGGACCTGGTACCAGTCAGCGGCGCCGACGCGTTTGGGCAGGATCGTGCTCAGGCCTGCCACCAGCTTCATGTGTGTGCCGAACCGCATTGTCACATCTTGTAGCACATGATCCAGGGCGGGGTTGAAGACATTGACTCGGTAGTACCCTTCGATAGACATGTCCTTCCCCGCGTTCGCTCGACACGTTGACGTCTCCACCAGGCGCGGCTTCTTTATCTCCACGTCCAGGTCCTGCGCGGCTGACGTCACCCTCGTCATCAGTGATGCGAACTCCTTCTTGCTACCGGCTCGGAGCTGCTGCAGCACAGACTTCACTGCCTCGATGAGGTCCAGCGCCTTGATCAGATCGGCTCCTTTCTCTTGTAGAGCGAGAGCCAGAGGCCGCAGGATGCCCGCCAGGCGTTCCGCGACCACCAGGCCCACCAGAAACTCTGTTTTGGAAATAGCGCTGAGCAGCATGGCCGCCTTGGAGCTGGAGCGCCGATCTTCCCATGTGGCGATCAACTGCAGCGCATGGTTGACGGCAGGGAGCTGCTCACAAAAGCGCTTCACCGCCACATGTCTCTCCACAAACCGAGTCTGGCACAGCTTGATCAGCTTGTGCTGCTTGCCGTCCTCCATGGACTGCGCTTGGCGGAGCATCTCCCCCCTCTTGGCTCCGTCCGTGAGGAAGCACACAACCGACTCCATCGTGTCGAGGGCGTTCCGGATGATGCCGACCTTGATGATCAGGGACGTTGAGAGGTTGAGGGCGTGTGCAGCGCAGTGGTAGTAGTCCGCCAGGGGTGCCTTGGCCTTCACCTTGGCAGCTACCCCGACCTTGATGATCAGGGACGTTGAGAGGTTGAGGGCGTGTGCAGTGCAGTGGTAGTAGTCCGCCAGGGGTGCCTTGGCCTTCACCTTGGCAGCTACCCCGACCTTGATGATCAGGGACGGTGAGAGGTTGAGGGCGTGTGCAGCGCAGTGGTAGTAGTCCGCCAGGGGTGCCTTGGCCTTCACCTTGGCAGCTACCCCGACCTTGATGATCAGGGACGGTGAGAGGTTGAGGGCGTGTGCAGCGCAGTGGTAGTAGTCCGCCAGGGGTGCCTTGGCCTTCACCTTGGCAGCTACCCCGACCTTGATGATCAGGGACGTTGAGAGGTTGAGGGCGTGTGCAGTGCAGTGGTAGTAGTCCGCCAGGGGTGCCTTGGCCTTCACCTTGGCAGCTACCCCGACCTTGATGATCAGGGACGGTGAGAGGTTGAGGGCGTGTGCAGCGCAGTGGTAGTAGTCCGCCAGGGGTGCCTTGGCCTTCACCTTGGCAGCTACCCCGACCTTGGCACTTGCCATGGAAGCAGCGCCATCGTAACTCTGGGCTACCAGTCTCGTCGTGTCCAGCTGAAGCTTCTGCATTCTTCCAAGCAGAACTTCAGCCAAGTTGGCACCTGACATTTTGAGCTCTGGGCCAGTCATTGTCTTGCGCAGTGTCTCCAGCACGTCCAGCACGGCGACAGGGTCTTCTCGGATAACCAGCTGGCCATCATGCTCGTCCACGTAGCGAATTACCACGGCCATCTGCTCTCTGTTCGACAGATCTGTGGTTTCATCGGCCATGACCGTCCAGGCTGTGGACTTGTTTACCTTGTTTACGATGGCCTCTTGCACCAGGGTTTTCATGTCATCCAGGATTTCGTTTTGCACTGTTTTACTGGTGTACTTTGCGTTGTCCGAACACTCCTTCAGGTGGACCCTGAGAACTTCATCGCCACTCTGCAACCTGAAGCGAAGGAGACCTCGGAAGTTCCCATCATTGTCAGCAGGAGGAACGCCGCTGGGATCGATCCTTCCCTGGTCACGATGCCCTCGTAGTGGGATGTTCTGCGTCGCTGCGAAAGTCACTGTCTCCACTATCGCGCCCAGGACGGACCGGTTTCGCTCGATCTCGCGCTTGCTGGTCTGGACCACTGATTCGATCTGGAGTTGCGATTGCTTCATCCTGATCAGGAACTCGGCTGCTCTCGCCGCGTTCTTCTGGTGTGAGCCTGATCTCGCATGTGCGCTGAGGGCTCCATTCTTCCCCGACATGTCTGAGAAGTCAGTCATTGGTCGACTGACCAGCTTTCCCTTGGAGCTCCCGTGCCCGCCACGTACGCCTTCGTCCACGCCCACCGTCTCGCCGAACAGGACGCAAACACTGCACCAAGCACCCGAAAGTTCACCTTTTCGCGAGACGGCCAGCCACTTGTGCTGGTCCATGTGATGTACTAACAGGTATCGTGGGCGACGGACTCCTCCTTTATTGTGATAGGACACTGGGCAATCACTCCTGACCGAGGGACGCCATCTCCTCGTCAGCCCAGCCAGTTTATCAGTATCGCTCGGCTTCGTTCCGATTAAAAAACCGAAGTCGTTGGGAGGCAGGCCGGCCGAGTCAGATGAGGGCTCCTCAGGATGGGGGAAGATGCAGCAGCTAGATGTTCCTGGCAGGCCAGGCGCTTCCACGGGCGACGAGGAGATGACAGGGCTGCGGCTATCCCCTGAGGAAACACGAGAGCACAATTTGTGAGGAAAATGCGAAGCGAAAGAAAAGGGACTTCTTGGGCTGTGGACAGCACAGAAAACCAGCGTCCTAGTGCGACCAAACTGAGGACACTCGGCACGTTATTTATTGTAGAATTAGTATTACAACAGACACTAAAATAGATGCTGGCCATTACCACAGAAAAGTCATCGTGAGATGTAGTTTGTATTCGTGTAATTGGGAATATATCGAACTATTCAGACCATTTATATGGCTTTATAGGAGCAAGAGAGAGACAATGAGACAGTGCAAATGCCAAACAGGCATGGGGAAAAAGTGTGCAAGCACGTTATCAACATCGCACTACGAGCTGTTCAGATCACTGATTTGGCAGAGGCCACGCCACTGCGGCCCACACCGAATTTTATGTTCGGACCCCTAACTTAGTTCAGGGAGATACCTGAAAAAGAAAACGGTAATAAGCAACTTCCTAAAAAAAATACAGTAAACAAAACATGCCAAAAAATGGTCAGGGACCCCGAATGTAACTTTTTCCATCATTCATTGAGGACATACTCTAACCTCTGCCTGTCGAGCGGCAACTGGTCTGCGGGGCCAATGAAAATCGGGTCAGAGGCCTAAGCATCGTCACATCAGCGGTACGGAAAATGTAAACATGCCAGAAATGACCTTTACCAGAGAGATCAACACTCAATAACACAAACGGTACACTAATTGTGTTGCTTAAACTAATTTTTATATTTTTTAATCTACAATTAATAATGTGTTTGGATAATGTTTCACGGTACCTGCAGGGCCTTGCAGCATGTCTGGAGACGGATCGTCCGGGGATACCGGAATCAGAGATGGCTGAGGACCTCGGCTGGAAAATAGACATTCAATGTCAATATGCTATGAAGGAAATATGCTACATGCAGCCAAGTTTACGAAAATAAAATGCATACTTTTATTCAGAAAATAATTGAGAAATTATGTTATATTTAATTGTATACATAGTGAGAAGGTGGGCTTGAATATGTAAGCCAGAGCAAAAGGGCTGCTCGTGAAATGCAAATTATGATATTTGTATGCTCTTGGCAAATCACACAAGATTTTACAATTTCATCCATAACATGACACGGGATTTCATCTTTGTCCAAACTTTAGGTGTACGTAGGCTAGGTCAAGCACATCAATATGTTATTTTAAATGAGTTTTATGAAGACGTGTATCTGATTTGCAAAAATCCAATCCATGACGTACAGTGCATGTCTTATACGTTTATAAGCAGGTTAATAGAGCACATACTGATCTCTATGTGACTGTAGCAGAGTCCGAAATGGTCTGGATTGCTTCTTTGTATACGAATCCGGACCAATCCATAGGATAGGATCGGCTTTGGATATAGTTTTTTACATACATCACCGATTATATTGACTTGCATTCCAAACTATAAATAGAATGGCAAGTATTCAATAGGTTTACACCGATTTAAAAACATATTTTTACCATAAGAATCCTGGTTAAAATACAATGCTAGATTATATTATTATAATAACCTCAAGATGATACTTACCTCTCAGAGGGCTTCCTTTTAAAAAAAAAACTCTGTAACGACTTTTTGATGTCCACTTTTGAAATGTTCAGAACTTCTCTTCATGTTTTAAATTAGAGATCACCCTGCTGGACAGTGGCAGAATGGATTGAGTTAAACGATCTACAAAGCAATACATTGCCAATGCAATATAATTGGTAAAAATTATTCATTTTTGGGATCCGGACCCCCCAACGAAAATAATGGGTGCGCCCCTGCAGACTGCCATTAATTTTAACTTTGGAATATTAAGGATGCAGTGCAAATATTGTGGATGCAACTGCATTCCAAAAAGAATAGAAAGTTACACCTATGATGTCACGTGCGGTGATCACCCAACTTCTTTCTTTTAGTAGCCTTGGATCACATCACCCCTTGCTCCCTCTATTGTTGTTCGAGCGAATAAATGCAACTACTTCCACAAGCTTTTTAGCAAAAAGTGCAAATTGTTTCCCATCTGAGATGGTCTGAGGTCCAATATTCCTAGAAATTGGCCTATTTATCAAATCAGACAAATACAAAAGGTGGGGCCAAAAGGTATGTTGCCCCCCCCCCTTTCGCGACCAAAGGGGGGGGGCCATGGCCACGTTGCCCCCCCGGATCCGCCCCTGCATCCAGTACACATTCCCTTCATATATAGGAGAAAAAAAAGTAATCTGCAACCATATATTTATATCTGATAAATATATGGTTACCATAATCTGATACCATATATTCAAAAACCTTCGGATGACGTCATGCGGGCTTGAAGGAGAACTTCGATCTACCTTATAGTAAAGATACCTTGGTATGTTCTTTGCCACACGCGCGTCTGATATGATATCAGACGCGCATGTGACAAATAACAAACCAACGCAATTTTATTCAGTGCAGGTGCCCATTGCAGTGCAGGACAATTTCGGTCCATATTCTTTTTCACAATTACAACCCATTTATGTGTTGTGCTCCTGGTACTAGGATTGACTCATGCATGATACTGATTGTGGATACCAAGCTTAACATTAATAATTATTTGTAGTTATTGTCATTGGTAATTTTGGCAAATAACTTCAGTACTGGTACCCCTCATTCTTTACTAACTGGCAGATGACAAGTTGACAATTGTATTGCTAAGCATGAATAATTATGCTGTGTTGTTACTCCCTACTTTGTGTCATGACACAAAGTAGGTGTCTTTGTAACTTTGTGTCATTCACACATATACATGCTTTATATCATTTGTTCATAACTTGCATTTGAGTCACAAGACTCAAATGACTCTTTGTGATTCAAATGATTGACTCATGATTCAACTCATTTATTTTTTAGAAATATGTGATTCAACTCACGACTCAAGATATGTTTTGTGGAAAAGAATCGATTCAACTCTCGACTGATCCAAAAACGATTGATTCATGAGTCGATTCTCGATTCAACTCGAGTCGAGCACAAGTCTGGTGGCAACACAAACACACGCGTTTTTTTTTGTCACGGTATGCATGGCCTGTCCCCCAAAACAAACATTTTCACAAGCTTCCTGTGGTTTCATTGTTCACGTTTTGGGCACTCCCTGCATATTGTACATTAGTGCACATTACTGCACTACGCTAAGCTGTGCACAATAGAACAACGATGGGATAGAGCAACGAAATAATCGTCAGATGATGAGAACTTGTTTTTCCAACTTACACATTTGTAGCTCTCCATTGCAGCTCTTCTAACTTCCTTAACAAGGGTTGGACATTTTATGATCACCATGGTGTAGTCGCTTATGTCCGTGTGACGGCGTAATTTTACTTCACAACATCTGGTGGTTACTTACAACACGTAGTGAATGCCATCAAACATGACAACGATGCAGTCCGACCATATTCGACCATGCTAACAGCACAACAAGAAGTACAATTATGCTTTGTTTCCACCCGCAGAGCATCCAGGGGTGTAGGATCCTATTTAGCTGGCAGGGCTCCGGTCCCCCAACCTGCGGCTCAGCCTCGCTCCCCCCCCCCCACCCGAACTTGACAGCCAATCCCCCCGCCCCCCAACTTTGGAAGTCAAACCCATGAATAATTGAAGCAATGCTGCTTAAATGTCGAGTACGACATACTACTCGTATTCAACCTAGGTAGGTGTAGGATTGCTCAAAATGTATAATTAATGGTGATAACATTCTCGCGGTTCTTCTAAGTATTCTTTAGTATTGGCGGTGCTTGTCCTCTTTGTCCTCTCAAATCAAATTTAGCACTGATCGCAATGTGGAGTTTGCCATGATGGTTACATGTTGTTGTGTTTTCGTACTCTTGTAATCCATTTTGATGGACGGAAATTTGAAGTAATATATATTAATATCATAAAAACAATAATATAATTAGGCACAATGCGAAGCGAAAGGAGAAGAAGTCGTGTCGGCACTAAGTGGATTCTCGATATTCCGTAGCAACATTTCAGTAACCATTTCCTGCTTATTTTGTTTCCGGATTGGCTAAATTCGTTGAAAACTTGAAAAAGAAAAATAACATTTATGAAATTAGTGTTTTTTTCTTCAAGATGGGAAAATAAAGTGGACCAAATCCGGGGAGAAATTAGTATTCGGGTACCCTAGATTGATCGACCCAGGGCTGAGCCTCCCTCTCCCAATTGATCTTGCGATCCTACATTCCTGAGAACATTATTTATATGGATGCACAGTCCATCATCTAAAGCAAGCCACTCTTTGCTGTCACAGTGAACGTAGGCTGTGCCCGGAAACATCATTTTCACGACCTTCATGTGACTTCATAATTCACCTTCTTGGGACACCGCGCATGTGGACATTCCGCATGGGACACTGTACGGCACAATTGTGCATATGTTGGGTAAATGAAAGGACATCAAACGGCGTTGATTTGACTTTGATAAACAAATCGTTACAAACGGCGTCAATTTCGAGGCTCGCCCAATCCGTATTTTGGGGTGAACATGGAATCTGGGGCCGTGAGCACCTTAGGAATTGTCAAAATATTCTGCGAAATTCCGAAAAATGGACAATTTTAAACGTTGTAGTTTTGCGCGATGGATGAAATAGGACGTTTTCAGACCGTTTTCTGTCATTTCTGGTGACTGCAACGCCTAGTAGGGCGTTCTGGTAACAAAAGCAGGGCAAACAGCTTGGATTTCCGGAAATTGCGTTTTGAGATAGTAAATACCAATTGACAGATGATTTTAAGACGCCATCTGAAAGAACTCGTCCTGGCGCATCGCTTTGTTCTATAATATTTTTTTTAACATCTAAAGTTTATTAACGAGTTAATTTTGAAATTGCATGCACCGTCAGGATTTTGTAGGGCTTTGAATATGGCATATTTCAGGGACTTCTCAACAGGTACAGATAGCCAACAGCCAACGGAACATATTTTCTTGGATGAAAAGTCAATTTTGAGTTCAAACATTTCCGCAAGATGAATTTTGCATATTTGTTGATTTTGGCACGTTTTGTTCTTCTAAGCTTTTTACCAGTTTTGCATTATATTTGCATCAAATTTCCCTTCGGTGTATCCTTTTCATTTCTGACACCGATTGTGAAGACAAAAATATTTAAGAAATCGGTGACATTTAAAACAAATATTTCGCAAAATTTCTAATTGAAAATTTCACGCACAAAGCCACACCTCTTATAATGTGAGGATCGCTGACGTTTTCAATGGGGCTTACCGATACTTCAGCAACATTTTTGTGTTATTTGCCGTGTATGGCGACGTTAAGGATCAACACAGTGACTAACACCATTGCTTGCAGGGCTTATGCACGTGGGAAAAATCATTCACCACTTCTTCTTTCCACCAGTCGTTTTCGAAACCTGATTCGTACACTTCTCCGGCTCTGCCAACCCTGCTATCGATTCCTCCGCTATGTCAAGTCCTCTGTTGTCCGCCGTCATCAATGCCTGCGCCTTTATCTCCCTTGGAACCGTCACCAGGCTTGAGAGTATTGAGCTATGTACGGATGGGAAGTAGGGGACGAGTGGTCTAGGGGTAAGATGCTCGTCTCGCAATCGAAAGATTGTGGGTTCGAATCTCACCTGTCGCTGCTCTTCGCCCGCGACCAATCGGCGTGAGAGATTGTCGACGCTATATGACTCAGCGGTCGACGTGTCGTAAAACCAATAACCAACCAACGGATGGGAAGTACGGGTATGTGTATGGGGCACGGATGGGGTGAGAGGAAAGACATACTGCGAAACAAAGCACCTCGGCTTTTATTCGCCTTCAACACATAGTCATCAGCAGTCCACAGAGACGCAATGCTTTTTCTTTAGCACACAGTGATAAACCTGCCTAACACTTGATCGTTGACAAAGAGTGATGTTCGTGTTTGTTATAGGTGCCTACCTACTGCGCGAGATTTAATATGTAGGCAGTAGAACCTTATTTATCAGGGTCGGGTTGCGTTGTTTCCATGTTTGATGCTATTCAATACATATCAGCTGTTCCCTTAGTACAGTTGCGTCGCTTCGCGTAAATAAACCCATGAGTGACCTGTGGGTAATTAGTGGCCTTGACATTCATCATGGTTTTTAAGGGGAAACTATAACATCTGCACTAAAAATGTATGCATGTTTTTTTATTCGTACAACGTTTCCCAATCATTTGTCTGTATGCTATTGTTCTACCTCATGTATATTTCCAATGGAAGAAAGTTTACACGAAATCCGTCAGACCCGGAAAACGCAAAATCGCAAAAAGTCTTTAAGAGCGGACGGCCATATCGGATATTTATAAGAAGAACGCATTTTTTATGTTTTTGTTTCGTCAGCGAAATGATACCCACTTTTATTTCCGCCGTCAAATTTGTCAATTTTGATGGGCTAGGGCTCACGGGAGGTCACGAAGTCACGAGGTCATGAGGTCGCGAGGTCAAATATAGGACATATTTATATTTTATTTCGCCAATGTTTCAGTGCACCCTTTTTCTTCGGAAATGTTTCAGTGCATTCTTCTAATTGTCCGCCCTTTCCGCTTCTTATTGATTAGATATCCATCGTGAAACCAACCCATGTTATTTGACCGAACAAAATTATGCCGGAGGCTATAACTGAAAAGCCGTTGGCCGAATCTGGCTGAATTTTGCACAGCCGTATTCAGAGCCAAAAACTACCACGTGAGCAAATTTTGGTCTCAACCAAAATTAATGGGATGAGGGGTGCTAGTCGATCTGTCGTGGAACGCACCACCTGCGCTTCTCTTCCCCCCCCCCCCCCTCTCCTGCACTCCTCCCTTCCGCGCACCCCAGCAGTGCCACAATAAATCACCGGGATGACCCCTGGAATCCAAGGCGGCTAGAATCCAAGCGAAGAAGGTTGGCGGGCACATGCAGTTCTCCGTAAAAAATCAGCAGACGAGCTGTTCTTGTAGACGAGCTGTACACGCAACTTGTGTCATCACAACGTTCGCACTAATACCACAATCTATGTGATCCTGGAAAATTATTCGCTAAACTGACACCCAGGTCCTGAATCCAGATGCAGTTCTTCATGGAGTCTGATAATGATCATATGTGCATGTGATATCTGACACATAACTAAGAAAAATCAAGCTGCATAATTTTGAGCAGCCAGAATGCTTCATTCTACTTGCTTGATGTGAGTCATGTTACTTGTTCAAAACAACGTTAGTAAATTTTGTTCAAGACCGACTCGAAGGATTGATCTGAGGCCGGAGTGGATCTTCGTGAAACAACTTCGTATTGTTTATTCTGCCGGATCTCTCGGTAAATTTCAACTGTGGTTTCTAGATCTCGCTATTTTTCTATCGACCCTCGCCCAGAAATGCAACCACATCCTGTATTCTGGTGCATTGGCGATACAATGGCCAATCTGAAGCATGTGGTGTCTTGGAACTTGGGATTCCAGGGTTCAGGAACCTACTCGTTAAGTGAAAACTTGACGTGTAGCTGTCCTACACTTTGGCTTGTCTTACCTGAATTGATGACCCCATTGTGATACCCTAAATAGAAGAACAGCATTCAGATTGGCAGATTGAGAACACCTTTACGGCATGTTTTGTCCGTGACTCTGTCCTGACATTCGGTGCGAACTCAATGCATCTGCGCATCCAAGGCTGAAGGCATGTGCCTGTTGCACCCAGAGGATGTTCATGTTCCATAGCTTCCTCGTTTGAATGATCAGGAATATATTGTGCCCTATCGTATTGCGTGTTAATGCGTGCCATGTCAAATGACCAGGCGAGTCATGTCACGGCATATGTTGTTTGGGGAACATTTTACCCATGGGGAGCGTAAGAGTGCAAAATCTCCGGGATTTCGTGCCTCGGGCAGAATATCCATCAATGTGGTTATTCAATATCTTAATATCCATCAATATCTATTGATATTTACTCAAGCTGATACCCGCAATACAGCGTCCATTCATTGTTATCTTTTCTTGCTAGCAAAGCGCTAGCGTGCACATCCATTCGTAGTATGTGCCAGATGAGTTTCATCCTCCGCTCCTTGTTCACCAGGAATGATGTCGTAAACATGGTGCACATCGTCATAGTTTATTTACCAGTGTCACATGATATCACATTGCAGGCGACCATTGCCCATTGTTTTGATCGCCAATTAACTTTGATGCCATAGCGATCACAGATTCATATCGGAGCTCCCTCCTCCTCACGGAAACATTATTCGTGGTGCCGTTAAAGCTCAAATAAGCTATAGACCGGCAGTACCCACCATAGTCGAACACTGGCACCAGTACCCGTTCCCAGAGTCTGCCCAGCGTCAGAACAGGATCGGACGTCAGAGGTGCCTCAGAGCTGGAGCAGGTCAGCCAGGTGAACGGACAGGTCCTCCCGCACGGCCTTCTCGAGTCCCTGCCGTGCCTTCTGCTCCAGCTTGGCCTTGTTCTCGCGCCACCACTTGTTGGCCAGCTTGCTGGCGATCTTGCTGGCCGGGTCACCGATCAGCCGGTTGATGGCTCCGGTCGCGCCACGCAGGTTGGCCCGCACGCTGACGCTGGGCAGCTGCAGTGTGACGGCCGTGTTGCTGGGCTCTACTGTCAGCTGACCGTGGCTGTCGGCGTTGACCGTCAGCGTGGTGGTGAGCGTGCCCACCGTGGTGCCCACCGTCACGTGCGGCCGGGCGCGCGCCGTGGCGCACAGCTTCTTGCCGAAGATGATGCGCTTGCACTTGCGCAGGCGCACGGACAGATCGCCGACGATACGCGGCCACGAGATGGAGGCGCTCATGGCGATCTGCTGCGGCGTCGGGAATGTCACGCTCAGCTCCCCGACGATGTAGTCGGCCAGGCCACGCACAACGATGTCGGTAGCCCGCAGTTCGCCGTCGTTGTGGTCGGGCAGGTGGAGAGGGTCGGCCTCTTGTCTCACCTTGTCTCGGGAGCCGTCCAGCAGTCGGCTGAGGCAGCGGCCGAGGGCGGCCGGGTCGCCCAGGTCGCAGTCGGTCTGCTGGGCGGTGGACAGCGCCAGGAGCGCCGCCATTGTCACCAGAGCGCCGGTATACCGCATGACTATGGAGCAGCTGTGACTGGGAGGTGTGGTAGACGGACGTGGACTGTCGGTAGTGCGGCGCGGCGGGCTTATATACTGGCCCTTGTAGCTAAACACTCGCGGGAAACCCGGCCGCGCAGGCCGGAAGTTCGCAGCAATGACGCAAGCCGGGAACACTGCAGCTGCAGTTTAGAAATTGCTCTGGTGTTGATGACCTTTAGCCCCACATACCAATGCCGCACATAAATTGGCCGTGTACTTAGACATGGTTTTCATATATGTAGTTTAAGAAAACTGCCATGTTTTTGGATGATGGCGTAGGTTTCTTTGATTTTGAAATGGAAAACTCTCCATGGAATTGCATGCCCACTGAGGAATGTCTACAATTATGTGGATCCAAGTTCATCCAGGTTGCATACCGTGACCCATCCATGTGTGCGGATGTGCAAATGATAGCCGGTCCACACTCAGTTGCCGTCGAATTGTGATTGCAATTTTCTGTAATTTCAGTCCTGGTTTTACGCCCACTTTTGCCAATCCCCGCACTGTATGACCATAGCTTCAAGTGTCTTCAACGAATACGTGACTCGGGTCTTATTTTCAAAACTAGTATCATCTTAAGCTCATCATAGTGACGCTGTTGTTTCGAAAACAAACGGAGCTTCTCATGAGAACCCCATGCAGCTGCTACAATACTCACACCAAGTGATGTTTAATCATATTCTGTTACTATGTACCCTTGAAGCGGCCGGCAGAAGTGACACTGTTGAGTAGTTTGAGACCCTCCGCTGTCCACTATTCACTTGTCCCGACTTCGCATTCCAGTCGCAGTCGCCTTCGTTTGACTAACATCATATTTACGGCGTCACCAACACCACTCCCATCGAAGCACGCTTGATTCTCACAGACACAGAACTTCTCGCATGTATCATGCTGAGATTGGCGTCTGTAGGACCTGCGCTTCTTCCCCCCCTCCCCAGTAGTGTCGACAACAAATCACCGGAGTTTCCCCTTGAATTCAAGACGGCTGAACTCCAAGGGAGGAAGGTTGGCGGGCACATGCCTTTCTCTTTCAAAGCTCAGCAAACGAGCTGTTCTTGTCGTTCCATGCAAATTGTTTCATCATCACAAACGCACTAATACCACAATCTATGTGATTCTGAAAAATCCTTCGATAAACTGGCACCCAGATCCTTAATCCAGATACATTCTTGAGGGAGTCTTCGATAGTGATAATATCTGCATCTGATATCTGAGACATAATTAAGAAAAATCAAGCTGTATAATTTTGACCAGTCATGAAGCTTCATTCTACTTGCTTGATGTGAGTCATGTTCCTTGTTTAAAACGACATTGGTAAATTTTGTTGAAGATCGACTCGAAGGGTTGAACAGAGGCCTAATGGATCTTTGTAAAACAACTTTGCATATTCTATTCTGTTGGATCTCTCGTTAAATTTAGGCTGTGGTTTCTAGATCCCGCTATTTTTCTGTCGAACGCCCGCCCAGAAATGCAGCCACCTGGATTCTGGTGCATTGACGATACAGTGGTCAATCCGAAGCATGCGGTGCTGTGGCACTTGGGATTCCAGGGTTCGGGAACCTACTCCAGAATCGATTTCTTGTATCCAGCAATGCTTCTGTTGGTAAAGCCTCCGTATCGCTGTCGTCTCCAGCAACGTAGCTGACGATTTGCACAGCTCCAGTTAGTGGGTTTTCCCATCTGAAGTGGCGACTTTTGTGGAAGTGGACATCTGGCAACTCTGCCGGGGAGTTCATCTGGTGCACGTACCGTGAACACTGACTGGAATTCCAGCCTGTCCCAGCCTGTATTTAGATAGCCGTGGTCGGTGCCGAGCAACAGGCAGGGCGTGGCGTAGGTTCTGGGCCGCCTCAAGTCAACGGCCAGCTCCAGAGCGTCATACAGTTATGAAGTGTTCAGGCTTAATGAGAGCCGCAGGGGCCCATCTGGGTTAGGCCTATAAATGGAAGATGCTGTAAGACGAGAACCCAGTAAATTTGCGTCGGGACCCCGAAAACTCGCGCCTAGGCCCGATAAATCGCGCCTGAACCACGACGAATCGCGCCGGAGCCTTAAAAATCGTGCTAGGCCCTCAAAATTGCCGTGAATGGGCCGAAAAATATCCGTCTGGGGATCTATATAAATAAAGCAATTCTCTCAAAACCACCAGCTGTTCGAAAGTGTACCGTTACCCTCAAAAACGCACAGGTTCCCAGAACAAAACGACATGGCTTTGACATATGTCTCAGGGATCTAAATAAGCACATTGGGAACCCCAAAAAAAACGCCGGAGTCACTTAAAACACTCTAGGTACCTGTACACACGCCTGGGCCCGCAAAGATGACATGGTCATAAAAACGCGCTTGGACAGTACATGAAATCGTGAGACCTTGCAAAACGCGCCGGTCCCTCGAAAATATTGTGGGTCCACAAAAATAACTAAGGATATCCACACGTCTGGTCTCAAAAATGCTCTGCGGGCCAAACAGTTCCGCTGGTGCCTTAACACACAGCAGTAGACGAAAAAGAACCGGAACTAGTCCTAAAACGAACACAAAACCAGCGCGGCTCGGTTTAGTACCCCAGCTGGGAGCATGTTTAAAAAGGATGAGGTACTTCGAAGTTCAGGGAGGCTTCCGGTTGTCTTTTCTACCAAAAAATGTGGGAGGAAGAGAAATAATATCGACTTAAGTGAATCGAATTTGCCGATCGAACCCCGATGCGAAGCATTCCATGACATCAAGTAAGGTACAGGACAGAAAATATAAAAATGCAGGGTGCCTAGCAGTTACCACAGAAACCACAGAACCTGACGAATTATGGCGAATGCGACTAATGCGCTAGGCAAGTGTACACGTGCAAGAACATTAAGGTAGGGACAACCCGGCATTATTGACTGAAATTGCGTGGCGTTGAGAAATATTATAGAAATTACTGGTTTTATTTTTACTCTTTACTATTTTTAATGAAGTTATTATTACATTAAAGGCGAATTCTACAAGTGTAGTTTTAGCGGTGCAAGCTAACTTATCAAGATATACCAAAAAAACTTTGAACTGGGAGAGGGGCTTGCAATCCGGTGACTTACAAACGATGGTGGTAGGTTGGGACCCCTCCATAGTGAATTATGTCATGCTTTTTTAATGAGCGCCGTTGAAAACATAGTGGTCGAAACCCGGTGACTTCCAAACAAAAATATGTGTAGATTGGCCACCTCAAAGTCCATTTGCCCTCCCGTGACGCAAATTCTAGATGCACCATTGGGGTGGGGTTGGACCGGTGCCGAATGTTTCCCCCTCCCTAGGCGTGTTGGCTAGATCCGCCAGTGTGAGGGCCACCATGAATATTGATGGATATACGCCCCTAACCTAGGGCAGGAACGTAGCCAGGAATTGTTTTAAAAAATGGGGTGGATTTTCGAAAGGAGCTCCGGACTGCCGTCACAATTTTTTTAAAGTCCCCTGGTGTTCGCTACTTTAGCTAGAAAAGAACCGTTTGATTACTTCGAATAATACAGTTTTCTCTTTCTTATCCTCATTGGGTCATATTGGGTCAGGGTAAGTAAGCGCTTGTTGGCGTACATGGACTATGGCATGGACCAGCACGCATTCGTAATAACCCGTACACGTTCGAAAGAGCCAGTGGGCGTTCGCAAGTGTCCGTAGACGTTCATTAGGGCCCATTCGCATTCATAAGGTTACCTAGGATTTGTGTCAGGCACGTGGGGGGGGGGGCGAGTTTGGATGAGGTCCAATCTATCCCCATTTGAAGGTCATCGAATCTCGACCAGTACTCCTCAAAGGTGTCAATTTTAGTTTTTATTGAAATAATAGAGTCCACTTAATTTTCTGCGCAGGGGTCCAATCTGCCATCATCGTTCCTCGGCAATCGGATTCGCCCCACCCCCTGCTGAAAATGTTTTTTTTCTGGCATTGCTTGATAAGTTGCGTCACACTGCTCATTCGTGTACGTGCACAACCGCCTTACGCATTCGTCGCATTTGCCGCACTTATTGCGTGTTTGACGGTGCATTGGTTTCTGCAAGGTCCCTAACGTTTTGCTAATTTCTGCTGTATCATGGAATTGTGCCATATTTGACGGCATGGAATGCTTCGTATGGAAGTTCTCTAGGAAAATTCAATGAATTGAATTCCAAGATTATTCCTCTTTCTCCCAAAATGTCTGGTGGAATAGAAATATGGATGTCCCTCCGAGCTTCGATGTGCCTCATTTTATTGCTTGCATATGCTCCCAGATTGGCTACGGAACCGAGGAACTAGGTCAGTGTTCTTTATATGGCACGCTGCGTTTTTTTCGACTTCGAATGTGATTTAACCCACAAGCGCATTGTTATGCCTGTAGCACGTTTTTGAGACCCGGACACTTTTCAGACCTCTGTTTTTTTTGGAGCTCCGACCCATCGGCGTTGGCGAGCGTGAGACGCATGATTCCATATGAAACCTGTGAAGCTTACGTGACGACACGACCTATGTCCACCATTGTATTACCCTGGGGTCTGAGCCAGGGTTCTGGGCGTGAGCGGCCTAAGAGATTTGATGGCCCCACTTTCCAGATTCAAAGGTGGTTCATGAACCGGCTGCCATCGCCCCAACCCCCCTACCACCGGAATTCGCCAACGCTATTCGAGGTAGTCCATATTCTACTTCATAGCACACGACGCACGCCTCGGGCCAGTATCACGACTTCCGGCCGGGTTTCCCGCAAGTGTTTATCTGCAACGGCCAGTATATATGGCCGCCACGCGACACTACCGACAGTCCACGTCCGACTACCACCCCTCCCAGTCACAGCTGCTCCATAGTCATGCGGTATACCGGCGCTCTGGTGACAATGGCGGCGCTCCTGGCGCTGTCCACCGCTCAGCAGACCGACTGTGACCTGGGCGACCCGGCCGCCCTCGGCCGCTGCCTCAGCCGACTGCTGGATGGCTCCCGAGACAAGGTGAGACAAGAGGCCGACCCTCTCCACCTGCCCGACCACAACGACGGCGAACTGCGGGCCAGCGACATCGTAGTGCGTGGCCTGGCCGACTACAACGTCGAGGAGCTGAGTGTGACATTCCCGACGCCGCAGCAGATCGCCATGAGCGCCTCCATCTCGTGGCCGCGTATCGTCGGCGATCTGTCGGTGCGCCTGCGCAAGTGCAAGCGCATCATCTTCGGCAAGAAGCTGTGCGCCACGGCGCGTGCCCGTCCGCACGTGACGGTGGGCACCACGGTGGGCACGCTCACCACCACGCTGACGGTCAACGCCGACAGCCACGGCCAGCTGACGGTAGAGCCCAGCAACACGGCCGTCACACTGCAGCTGCCCAGCGTCAGCGTGCGGGCCAACCTGCGTGGCGCGGCCGGAGCCATCAACCGGCTGATCGGCGACCCGGCCAGCAAGATCGCCAGCAAGCTGGCCAACAAGTGGTGGCGCGAGAACAAGGCCAAGCTGGAGCAGAAGGCGCGGCAGGGACTCGAGAAGGCCGTGCGGGAGGACCTGTCCGTTCGCCTGGGTGACCTGCTCCAGCTCTGAGGCACCTCTGACGTCTGATCCTGTTCTGACGCTGGGCAGACTCTGGGAACGGGTATTGGTGCCAGTGTTCGACGATGGTGTGCGCTGCCGGTCTATAACTTATTTGAGCTTTAACGATACCGCGAATGTTTCCGTGAGGAGGAAGGAGCTCCGATATGAATCTGTGATCGCTATGGCATCAAAGTTAATAGGCGATCAAAACAATGGACAATGGTCGCATGCAATGTGATATCGTGTAGCATGTGTAAATACACCTTGACAATGTGCACTGTGTATACGTCATCACTCTTGGCGAACTCGGAGTGGAAGACGGAATCAATAAGTCCACATTTTTACATTCTGAGGTGTGATCAAGTTACTAACATTCCAGGTGGAAGCGGGTGCTACATAGTGCCAAGAACGCATCACTTCTGAATACGTTTATTTTGCTCGCTCATTTATCTGTTAGAATGACACTTTAATGGAGGGTAAGAGAATAATATAGAGCTTATTGGCTGCTGAGTGATCAGATACATTCGTAATTATAAACCGAACTTACGCTTTGAGCCAAAGTTTTGTTTTGTTTTGTATTTTTAATAAATTTAATCCGAATTCTTGCTGTGATGGCTTTAAGAACCAAGGTTCTATTGCTAAGCAGAGCTTGTCGTGTGAACCCTGGCCCCACCATCCGATCCATGGATACCAGTTCAAAGGCAGAATTTAGACCGAAAGTTTAGCGTGCCGTCAATGCACCGACATGGCCGCCCGGTAGCTGGTCCCCGGCCTTATCGGGCCAGTTGCGAACTGACCCTCCCAGACCGGGGGCCAAATGCGAGCGCGTGAAGCGACTCGAACCCCGTGTTGCCAGGACAAGGGAGACCAGTGCAGGCCAGCGCCCTTACCAACTGAGCTACCGGGGCGGCGTTTACTACGATGTGCTTCTACAAAATCGCATTTTCTACAGCACATTTCGACGCCTATTTGACCTAGTGTTGGATTTTTATATTACATAAATAACGTATTCGGAATGTATGGAAAACTTGCAGAAGCAGGCTTACTGAAATTCCTACGACTCAATTCAACAGCGGCAAGCCCACTTTTGACACAACGCGTGGCGTCCAGTTACTCATGTTGCAGGCTATGCTCCTAATAAGGTCATCGTGTACTCAACATCACCGTTTCTCCATTGTATCGGATCACAGAGATCACCTGACAACCAGAGAGCATCAGCTGACGAGGACGACTGCATGGCCTTCCCTCTCGTGGGACGTGAGATGTTTTTTCTGTGACTATTCAGGATTCGCTAACTTCTTGCAATGGCGAGTCCAGGGAGAGAACATGGATTATTTCGCCTGTCCTGTCACCGTTGGCCATTGAGATCAAATTATTCGGACCGGACACGGGAACATTGACGTTGGTGAGACACTATTTTAGACTCCAGGGCCTCTATGCGTGTGAACGGTCGAGTATTTGTTATGTTGGGATCAGTATTTTTCAATACGTGGAAACCTTTTGATGTCAATATTGCCAAAGACCTTCATCTTCATTGATTGGTCCACTGACACACTGACACACTCACTCATTCAATAAATACATTAAGGAACCAGTCAATATATATATATATATATATATATATATATATATATATATATATATATATATATATATATATATATATATATATATATATATATATATATATATATATATATCACACACACACACAAGGACACGGTGCTTAACACACTTCACATCATTCATACAGTGATTTGAAAACACACACAGATGCATGACAAAACACGATCGGATTTCATACCTCCCTACCTCCCACCAGCAATGGTACGATTTTTAACGAAAAACATGCGACCACGGCGTTTATACTGTGGAATTGTTCATGTATCCACAGACACTCTACAAACACAAAGTATGAGGTTCGAGGGTTGAATTTCATCATAATTTTTTTTTTAATCATCAATGTTGAAGCGTGTATCTCACGCATACGAGTGCTCCCTGACCGGTGATGGCACGTAGTTGCACTTACGTTGAGTGCAGTCGGATCTTCCTACAAATTCTTGTGTGCATGACGGGTTTCCTATTGAACCAAAACTCAAGGCACATTTTATGTAATGGACTACCAGGTAGGTTGGGAAACCATTACACTTGCAAAACGTCCTGAGAAACTGCAGCCCAAAGTCGAAGAGGGCATATGTGAGCTTAGGTGGAACGCGATGAAGATGAAAAAGTAGGTGATGCAGTTTTTGTGGAGTGAGGGATGAGGCTACGAAAGCCAGTTCCCAGTCCCGAGAA
Organism: Ashinkailepas kermadecensis; assembly: GCA_034440615.1. NCBI lineage: Eukaryota > Metazoa > Arthropoda > Thecostraca > Neolepadidae > Ashinkailepas > Ashinkailepas kermadecensis. The sequence continues at coordinate 81,860 of JAOTOM010004006.1, forward strand.
CGTGGGCCTACGACAGTGATAAATTATTCACGAAATAGGGTGGAATAAACTACTTACTGAACACTGAATCGACATCCCTCCCAAATAATTATCGACATCGTGCTTCTTGCTACGTGTTTGTGAAGTCTTCATGCCTCGTTTCTAACTGTATCCTGTTTGTAAGTATCATACTTTTGCTTACTGTAGCGAATCCACGATCGTGATAACTAACATCCCGGAGCGCGATTCCAGGTGAAGGGATTGCCTATGGTATGCTATGTTATGCAATGCCAGTTTGTAGCATAGGTGTTTGTATCGTTATCGTTGGTATCGGTATCCCCAAATTTGGTATCTTTCAAAAAACGCAAAACGGAAGCAGTCATATGTACGCAATTGTCTCAAAACTGGGTTTGCAGGAATTAACAAGACTTTTAAGTAGCATTACTTCAATGGCGATTTCGACATCCTGTTGCACTCATTTCGACATCTCACACCTAACGAGAACTCATTATTTTAACACTGGCCTACGATAATTTTGAGACAAATTTTGTTCAAGACCGACTCGAAGGATTGATCTGAGGCCGGAGTGGATCGTCGTGAAACAACTTCGTAATGTTTATTCTGCCGGATCTCTCGGTAAATTTAAACTGGTTTCTAGATCTCGCTATTTTTATATCGACCCTCGCCCAGAAATGCAACTACATCCTGTATTCTGGTGCATTGGCGATACAATGGCCAATCTGAAGCATGCCGTGTCTTGGAACTTCGGATTCTAGGGTTCAGGAACCTACTCCCGTATCAATTTGTCGTATCCAGCAAAGCTTCTGTTAGTAAAGCCTTCGTATCGCTGTCGTCTCCAGCAGCGTAGCTGATAATTTGCGCAGCTCCAGTTAGTGCGTTTTCCCTATCTGAAGTGGCGGCTTTTGTAAAAGTGGACATCTGGCAACTCTGTCTGGGAGTTCAACTGTTGAACTTAATGGACTGGAATTCCAGCATGTACCGAGAATCACCTGGACGCAGGGCCCCACGTAGGTTCTGTGGCAAGCCAACGACCGACCGGGAACTCCATAGTTATCAAGGCAGCAAGTGTTAAGGTTCAATAGGAGCCACAGAGGCCCCTCTGGGTGAGGCCTACAAAGGGAAGAGTCGATGAACGAGAAAAAGAGAGGCCGACACCCCCTTATCAATGCTATATCCTGAGCTGTAAGGAAGCTATCTGCACCATTGCGTTACCATGGTCAGTCTCATGAGCATCAGATACTCGATGAAGATACTGAATCCATTGCCATACGCACCTGCTACCAGCTAACTACCCATTTATTTACATGATCTACGAGATGTACTAGCATCAATCCTACTCCACCTACCCCAATTCCTCTCCGCCTACCGTACAATTTGAAATTAAAAACTAAGATTCTCGGAAATATATTGCTATCCACCATTTTATAAATACATTCAATGAGGCGCTCCCCACTACATCGCCGGGCAACCTTTTCCTCTGATGAACCACTCGTTAAGTGAAAACTTGACGTTTAGCTGTCCTACACTTTGGCTTGTCTTGCCTGAATTGATGACCCCATTGTGATACTCTAAATAGAAGAACAGCATTCAGATTGGCAGATTGAGAACACCTTTTCGGCATGTTTTGTCCATGACTCTGTCCTGACATTCGGTGCGAACTCAATGCATCTGCGCATCCAAGGCTGAAGGCATGTGCCTATTGCACCCAGAGGATGTTCATGTTCCATAGCTTCCTCGTTTGAATGATCAGGAATATATTGTGCCCTATCGTATTGCGTGTTAATGCGTGCCATGTCAAATGACCAGGCGAGTCATGTCACGGCATATGTTGTTTGGGGAACATTTTACCCATGGGGAGCGTAAGAGGGCAAAATCCCCGGGATTTCGTGCTTCGGGCAGAATATCCATCAATGTGGTTATTCAATATCTTAATATCCATCAATATCTTATTGATATTTACTCAAGTTGATACCCGCAATACAGCGTCCATTCATTTTTATCTTTTCTTGCTAGCAAAGCGCTAGCGTGCACATCCGTTCGTAGTATGTGCCAGATGAGTGTCATCCTCCGCTCCTTGTTCACCAGGAACGATGTCGTAAACATGGTGCACATCGGCATGGTTTATTTACTAATGTCACATAGTATCACATTGCAGGCGACCATTGCCCATTGTTTTGATCGCCTATGAACTTTGGCGCCACACCGATCACAGATTCATATCGTATCTCCCTCCTCCTCACGGAAACATTATTCCTGGTCCTGTTAAAGCTCAAATAAGTTATAGACCGGCAGTACCCACCATAGTCCGACACTGGCACCAATGCCCGTTCCCAGAGTCTGCCCAGCGTCAGAACAGGATCAAACGTCAGAGGTTCCTCAGAGCTGGAGCAGGTCAGCCAGGTGAACGGACAGGTCCTCACGCACGGCCTTCTCGAGTCCCTGCCGCGCCTTCTGTTCCAGCTTGGCCTTGTTCTCGCGCCACCACTTGTTGGCCAGCTTGCTGGCGATCTTGCTGGCCGGGTCGCCGATCAGCCGGTTGATGGCTCCGGTCGCGCCACGCAGGTTGGCCCGCACGCTGACGCTGGGCAGCTGCAGTGTGACGGCCGTGTTGCTGGGCTCTACCGTCAGCTGGCCGTGGCTGTCAGTGTTGACCGTCAGCGTGGTGGTGAGCGTGCCCACCGTGGTGCCCACCGTCACGTGCGGCCGGGCGCGCGCCGTGGCGCACAGCTTCTTGCCGAAGATGATGCGCTTGCACTTGCGCAGTCGCACCGACAGATCGCCGACGATACGCGGCCACGAGATGGAGGCGCTCATGGCGATCTGCTGCGGCGTCGGGAATGTCACGCTCAGCTCCCCGACGTTGTAGTCGGCCAGACCACGCACCACGATGTCGGTAGCCCGCAGTTCGCCGTCGTTGTGGTCGGGCAGGTGGAGAGGGTCGGCCTCTTGTCTCACCTTGTCTCGGGAGCTTTCCAGCAGTCGGCTGAGGCAGCGGCCGAGGGCGGCCGGGTCGCCCAGGTCGCAATCGGTCTGCTGAGCGGTGGACAGCGCCAGAAGCGCTGCCATTGTCACCAGAGCGCCGGTACACCGCATGGCTGGGGAGCAGCTGTGACTGGGAGTTGTGGTGGTCGGACGTGGACTGTCGGTAGTGGCGCGCGGCGGCCATTTATACTGGCCGTTGCAGATAAACACTCGCGGGAAACCCGACCGGGCAGGCCGGAAGCTCGCAGCAGTGACGTGAGCCGGGAAGTTTGCAGCTGCAGTTGAGACATTGGTCGGGTGTTGATGATCTTTAGCACCATGTATCAACGTCGCACAGCAACTGTCCGTCTGCTTAGTGATGGTTTTCCCATCTGGACTTTAAGAAGAATGCTGAATTTTTGGATGATGACTTGGATGATGACTTAGGTCTCTTTGGCTTTGAAGTGGAAAACTCCCCATGACTTGTATGCCCACGGAGGAATGTTTAACAATTAGGCGAATCCATGTTCATCCAGGTTGCAAACCAGGCTCCATCCAGATGTGAATATGTGGAAATGAAAGCCCATCAACACGCAGTTGCGATTGAATTGTGATTAAAATTTTATGTAAGGTTAGTCTTGTTTTACGCCAACTTTTGTCACTCTCCGCACTGTGCGACCATAGCTTCGAGTGTCATCAACAAATGCGTGATCCGGGTCTTATTTTGGAAACCAGGGTCATCATAAGCTCAGCATAGCAGCGCCGTTGCTTCCAAAGCAAGCAGGTCTTCTCCTGTGAAACTTATGCAGCGGCCACAATGCTCACACCAATTGTTGTTTAATCATACTCTGCTGCTGTTTACCTTTGAAGCTGCCGGTAGAAGTCACACTGCTGTGTGGCCTGAGAGCTGCGCGGTCCACTATTCACTTGGCCCGGTGTTCATCCCAATCGCAGTCGCCTTCACTTGGCTAAGATTATCTTCACGGCTTCGCCAACGTCATAACCATCAAAGCAGGCTGATTCTCATCGACACAAAACTTCTCGCATGTCTCCTGCTTAGTCTGGCGTCCGTAAGACCTGGTGCGTTCCACGACAGATCGACCAAACATGTTCAAATTTTACACCCACTAAATTTGATTTCGACCAAAATTGGTGTACAGGGTAGTCTTATGCTCTGAACACTCCTGAGCACGTTTTAGCTCCGTCCGACCAACGGTTTGGAAGTTATAGCTTCCGGCAGTATTTTGAGGTCATACAAGAAGGGTATCTTTGGCGATAGATATATCGTCGAAAATGAAGAGGAAGTGCGACACATACATCTTCAAGGAGAAAAAAATGAGTAAGGAATACATATCCGTGATAAAATATCAATATTTCTCACGTTTGACCTCTTGACCTCGTGGCCTTCTGTGGCCCCTAGCCCATTTAAATTGATAAATTCGATGGCAGAAATACAAACGGTCATGATTTGGCTGGCAGAATAAACAAAATTAAGTGCATTTTGCTTTTAAATATCCCATATAGTCGTCCGTTCTCCATAGCTTTCTATGATTTTGCGATTATCGGAGCGGGCGGGTTTTGAGCAAACTTTTCTCCCATTGGAAAACTACGGGGGATCGGACAACGAAATGAACAGGGTGACATTAAAACGTTTGCTTAAGAAAACAAATTTCAAACTTAGGGATGTAAGTCTTATAGTTTTCCTTAATAAAGTTCCTAAATTTCAAGGTCACTCACTACCGATATGTCATTCATGTGCTTATCTACGTGTGACGACGTAATTTTACTTCGAAACATCTGGTGGTCTGGTAATCGAAACATCTGACCATGCTGGCCTCACAACAAAAAGTACAATTTTGCTTCATTCTACCTGTAGGCATCATTTACATGGACGTACGGTCGAATCCCTGTGGCAACACAAACACACGCGTTTTTTTGTCACGGTATGCATAGCCTGCCCCCAAAACATAAACATTTTCACAAGCTTCCTGTAGTTTCAATGCTCACGTGTTGGGCACTCCCTGCATATTGTACATTAGTGCACATTACTGCACTACACTAAGCTGTGCACAATAGAACAACTATGGGATAGGGCAACGAAATAATCGTCAGATGATGAGAACTTGTTTTTCCAACTTACACATTTGTAGCTCTCCAATGCAACTCTTGTAACTACCTTAACAAGGGTTGGACATTTTATGATCACCATAGTGTTGTAGCTGATGTCCGTGTAACGGCGTAATTTTACTTCAGAACATCTGGTGGTTACTTACAACACGTAGTGAATGCCATCAAACATGACAACGATGGAGTCCGACCGTATTCGACCATGCTAACAGCACAACAAGAAGTACAATTATGCTTTGTTTCCACCCGCAGAGCATCCAGGGGTGTAGGATCCTATTTAGTTAGGAGGGCTCCTGCTCCTCGCCCCCCCCCCAACCTGCAGCTCAGTCTCGCCTCGAGATTGGGCTTGTCCTCTTTCCACTAAATTGGAAGTCAAACCCATGAAGAATTTAAGCAGTGCTGCTTAAATGTCGAGTACGACATACTACTCGTGTTCAACCTAGGTAGGTGTAAGATTGCTTAAAAAGCATAATTAATGGTGATGATATTCTCGCGGTTCTTCTAAGTATTCTTTAGTATTGGCGGTGCTTGTCCTCTTTGTCCTCTCAAATCAAATTTAGCACTGATCGCAATGTGGAGTTTGCCATGATGGTTACATGTTGTTGTGTTTTCGTACTCTTGTAATCCGTTTTGATGGACGGAAATTTGAAGTAATATATATTAATATCATAAAAACAATAATATAATTAGGCACAATGCGAAGCGAAAGGGGAGGAAGTCGTGTCGGCACTAAGTGGATTCTCGATATTCCGTAGCAACATTTCAGTAACCATTTCCTGATTATTTTGTTTCCGGATTGGCTAAATTCGTTGATAACTTGAAAAAGAAAAATCAGATTTATGAAATTAGTGTTTTTTTTCTTCAAGATGGGGAAATAAAGTGGACCAAATCCGGGGCGAAATTGGTATTGGGGGTACCCTAGATTGATCGACCCAGGGCTGAGCCTCCCTCTCCCAATTGATCTTGCGATCCTACACCCCTGATAACATTATTTATATGGACGTACAGTCCATCATCTACTGCAAGCCACTCTTTGCTGTCACAGTGAACGTAAGCTGTGCCCGGAAACATCATTTTCACGACCTTCATGTGACTTCATAATTCACCTTCTTGGGACACTGCGCATATGGACATTCCGCATGGGACATTGTACGGCACAATGGTGCATATGTTGGGTAAATGAAAGCACATCAAACGGCGTTGATTTGACTTTGATAAACAAATCGTTACAAACAGCGTCAATTTCGAGGTTCGCCCAATCCGTATTTTGGGGTGAACATGGAATCTGGGGCCGTGGGCACCTTAGGAATTGTCAAAATATTCTGGGAAATTCCGAAAAATGGACAATTTTATACGTTGTAGTTTTGCGCGATGGATGAAATAGGACGTTTTCAGACCGTTTTCTGTGATTTCTGGTGACTGCAACGCCTAGTAGGGCGTTCTGGTAACAAAAGCAGGGCAAACAGCTTGGATTTCCGGAAATTGCTTTTTTAGATAGTAAATACCAATTAACAGATGATTTTAAGACGCCATCTGAAAGAACTCGTCCTGGCGCATCGCTTTGTTCTAGGGTATTTTTTAATATCTAAAGTTTATTAACGAGTTAACTTTGAAATTGCATGCACCGTCAGGATTTTGTAGGGCTTTGAATATGGCATATTTCAGGGACTTCTCAACAGGTACAGATAGCCAACAGCCAACGGAACATATTTTCTTGGATGAAAAGTCAATTTTGAGTTCAAACATTTCCGCAAGATGAATTTTGCATATTTGTTGATTTTGGCACGTTTTGTTCTTCTAAGCTTTCTACCAGTTCTGCATTATATTTGCATCAAATTTCCCTTCGGTGTATCCTTTTCATTTCTGACACCGATTGTGAAGACAAAAATATTTAAGAAATCGGTGACATTTAAAACATATTTCGCAACATTTCAAATTGAAATTTTCACGCACAAAGCCACACCTCTTGTAATGTGAGGATCGCTGACGTTTTCAATGGGGCTTACCGATACTTCAGCAACATTTTTGTGTTATTTGCTGTGTATGGCGACGTTAAGGATCGACACAGTGACTATCACCATTGCTTGCAGGGCCTATGCACGTGGGAAAATAATTCACCACTTCTTCTTTCCACCAGTCGTTTTCGAAACCTGATTCGTACACTGCTCCGGCTCTGCCAACCCTGTTATCGATTCCTCCCCGATGTCAAGTCCTCTGTTGTCCGCCGTCATCAATGCCTGCGCCTTTATCTCCCTTGGAACCGTCACCAGGCTTGAGAGTATTGAGCTATGTACGGATGGGAAGTAGGGGACGAGTGGTCTAGGGGTAAGATGCTCGTCTCGCAATCGAAAGATTGTGGGTTCGAATCCCACCTGTCGCTACTCTTCGCCCGCGACCAATCGGCGTGAGAGATTGTCGACGCTATATGACTCAGCGGTCGACGTGTCGTAAAACCAATAACCAACCAACGGATGGGAAGTACGGGTATGTGTATGGGGCACGGATGGGGTGAGAGGAAAGACATACGCGAAACAAAGCACCTCGGCTTTTATTCGCCTTTAACACATAGTCATCAGCAGTCCACAGAGACGCAATGCTTTTTATTTAGCACACAGTGATAAACCTGCCTAACACTTGATCGTTGACAAAAAGTGATGTTCGTGTTTGTTATAGGTGCCTACCTACTGCGCGAGATTTAATATGTAGGTAGTAGAACCTTATTTATCAGGGTCGGGTTGCGTTGTTTCCATGTTTGATGTTATTCAATACATATAAGCTGTTCCCTTATTACAGTTGCGTCGCTTCGCGTAAATAAACCCATGAGTGACCTGTGGGTAATTAGTGGCCTTGACATTCGTGATGGTTTTTAAGGGAAAGTATAACATCTGCACTAAAAATGTATGCATGTTTTTTCTTCGTACAGCGTTGTCCAATCATTTGTCTGTATGCTATTGTTCTACCTCATGTATATTTCCAATGGAAGAAAGTTTACACGAAATCCGTCAGACCCGGAAAACGCAAAATCGCAAAAAGTATTTAAGAGCGAACGGCCATATCGGATATTTATCAGAAGAACGCATTTTTTATGTTTTTGTTTCGTCAGCGAAATGATACCCACTTTTATTTCCGCCCGTCAAATTTGTTAATTTTGATGGGCTAGGGCTCACGGGAGGTCACGAAGTCACGAGGTGATGAGGTCGCGAGGTCAAATATAGGACATATTGATATTTTAATATCGCAAATGTTTCACTGCACCCTTTTTCTTCGGACATGTTTCGGTGCATTCTTCTAATTGTCCGCCCTTTCCGCTTCTTATTGATGAGATATCCATCGTGAAACCAACCCATGTTATTTGACGGAACAAAATTATGCCGGAGGCTATAACTGAAAAGCCGTTGGCAGAATCTGGCTGAATTTTGCACAGCCGTATTCAGAGCCAAAAACTACCACGTGAGCAAATTTTGGTCTCAACGAAACTTAATGGGATGAGGGGCGCTGGTCGATCTGTCGTGGATCGCACCACCTGCGCTTCTCTTCCCCCCCCTCCCCTGCCCCTCCTCCCTCCCGCACACCCCCAGCAGTGCCACAATAAATCACCGGGATGACCCCTGGAATCCAAGGCGGCTAGAATCCAAGCGAAGAAGGTTGGCGGGCACATGCCGTTCTCCATAAAAAATCAGCAGACGAGCTGTTCTTGTAGACGAGCTGTTCACGCAACTTGTGTCATCATCACGTTCGCACTAATACCACAATCTATGTGATCCTGGAAAATTATTCGCTAAACTGACACCCAGGTCCTGAATCCAGATGCAGTTCTTCATGGAGTCTGATAATGATCATATGTGCATGTGATATCTGACACATAACTAAGAAAAATCAAGCTGCATAATTTTGAGCAGCCAGAATGCTTCATTCTACTTGCTTGATGTGAGTCATGTTACTTGTTCAAAACAACGTTAGTAAATTTTGTTCAGGACCGACTCGAAGGATTGATCTGAGGCCGGAGTGGATCTTCGTGAAACAACTTCATATTGTTTATTCTGCCGGATCTCTCGGTAAATTTAAACCGTGGTTTCTAGATCTCGCTATTTTTCTATCGACACTCGCCCAGAAATGCAACCACATCCTGTATTCTGGTGCATTGGCGATACAATGGCCAATCTGAAGCATGCGGTGTCTTGGGATTCCAGGGTTCAGGAACCTACTCCCGTATCAAATTATCGTATCCAGCAAAGCTTCTGTTAGTAAAGCTTTCGTATCGCTGTCGTCTCCAGCAACGTAGCTGATAATTTGCGCAGCTCCAGTTAGTGCGTTTTCCCCATCTGAAGTGGCGACTTTTGTAAAAGTGGACATCTGGCAACTCTGTCCGGGAGTTCAACTGTTGCACTTAATGGACTGGAATTCCAGCATGTACTGAGAATCACCTGGACGCAGGGCCACACGTAGGTTCTGTGGCAAGCCAACGACCGACCGGGGAACTCCATAGTTATCAAGGCAGCAAGTGTTAAGGTTCAATAGGAGCCACAGAGGCCCCTCTGGGTGAGGCCTACAAAGGGAAGAGTCGATGAACGAGAAAAAGAGAGGCCGACACCCCCTTATCAATGCTATATCCTGAGCTGTAAGGAAGCTATCTGCACCATTGCGTTACCATGGTCAGTCTCATGAGCATCAGATACTCGAAGGAAGATACTGAATCCATTGCCATACGCACCTGCTACCAGCTAATTACCCATTTATTGACATGATCTACGAGATGTACTAGCATCAATCCTACTCCACCTACCCCAATTCCTCTCCGCCTACCGTACAATTTGAAATTAAAAACTAAGATTCTCGGAAATATATTGCTATCCACCATTTTATACATACATTCAATGAGGCGCTCCCCACTACATCGCCGGGCAACCTTTTCCTCTGATGAACCACTCGTTAAGTGAAAACTTGACGTTTAGCTGTCCTACACTTTGGCTTGTCTTGCCTGAATTGATGACCCCATTGTGATACTCTAAATAGAAGAACAGCATTCAGATTGGCAGATTGAGAACACCTTTTCGGCATGTTTTGTCCGTGACTCTGTCCTGACATTCGGTGCGAACTCAATGCATCTGCGCATCCAAGGCTGAAGGCATGTGCCTATTGCACCCAGAGGATGTTCATGTTCCATAGCTTCCTCGTTTGAATGATCAGGAATATATTGTGCCCTATCGTATTGCGTGTTAATGCGTGCCATGTCAAATGACCAGGCGAGTCATGTCACGGCATATGTTGTTTGGGGAACATTTTACCCATGGGGAGCGTAAGAGGGCAAAATCCCCGGGGTTTCGTGCTTCGGGCAGAATATCCATCAATGTGGTTATTCAATATCTTAATATCCATCAATATCTTATTGATATTTACTCAAGCTGATACCCGCAATACAGCGTCCATTCATTTTTATCTTTTCTTGCTAGCAAAGCGCTAGCGTGCACATCCGTTCGTAGTATGTGCCAGATGAGTGTCATCCTCCGCTCCTTGTTCACCAGGAACGATGTCGTAAACATGGTGCACATCGGCATGGTTTATTTACTAATGTCACATAGTATCACATTGCAGGCGACCATTGCCCATTGTTTTGATCGCCTATGAACTTTGGCGCCACACCGATCACAGATTCATATCGTATCTCCCTCCTCCTCACGGAAACATTATTCCTGGTCCTGTTAAAGCTCAAATAAGTTATAGACCGGCAGTACCCACCATAGTCGAACACTGGCACCAATGCCCGTTCCCAGAGTCTGCCCAGCGTCAGAACAGGATCAAACGTCAGAGGTTCCTCAGAGCTGGAGCAGGTCAGCCAGGTGAACGGACAGGTCCTCCCGCACGGCCTTCTCGAGTCCCTGCCGTGCCTTCTGCTCCAGCTTGGCCTTGTTCTCGCGCCACCACTTGTTGGCCAGCTTGCTGGCGATCTTGCTGGCCGGGTCGCCGATCAGCCGGTTGATGGCTCCGGTCGCGCCACGCAGGTTGGCCCGCACGCTGACGCTGGGCAGCTGCAGTGTGACGGCCGTGTTGCTGGGCTCTACCGTCAGCTGGCCGTGGCTGTCGGCGTTGACCGTCAGCGTGGTGGTGAGCGTGCCCACCGTGGTGCCCACCGTCACGTGCGGCCGGGCGCGCGCCGTGGCGCACAGCTTCTTGCCGAAGATGATGCGCTTGCACTTGCGCAGTCGCACCGACAGATCGCCGACGATACGCGGCCACGAGATGGAGGCGCTCATGGCGATCTGCTGCGGCGTCGGGAATGTCACGCTCAGCTCCCCGACGTTGTAGTCGGCCAGACCACGCACCACGATGTCGGTAGCCCGCAGTTCGCCGTCGTTGTGGTCGGGCAGGTGGAGAGGGTCGGCCTCTTGTCTCACCTTGTCTCGGGAGCCATCCAGCAGTCGGCTGAGGCAGCGGCCGAGGGCGGCCGGGTCGCCCAGGTCGCAGTCGGTCTGCTGAGCGGTGGACAGCGCCAGAAGCGCCGCCATTGTCACCAGAGCGCCGGTACACCGCATGGCTGGAGAGCAGCTGTGACTGGGAGGTGTGGCGGTCGGACGTGGACTGTTGGTAGTGCCGCGCGGCGGCCATATATACTGGCCGTTGAAGATAAACACCCGCGGGAAACCCGGCCGGGCCCCGTGGCATTGCCCGGGCGTGCGTCATGTGCTATGAAGTAGAATGCACACTATTCCCAGGAGCGCTGACTGGTCCAGAGGGTGGCAACCGGGCCATGTGCCCACCTTGAGTCTGAAGCTGGGGATCATCATATCCTTCGCCCCTTCCCTGGTCTTGGAGCCTTGCCCAGACCCCAGGGTAATACATTTGTGAGTATATGTCTGTCGTCAAGTAAATTTCCAAGATTTCATGCGGAACTATGCGTCTCACGGTCTCCAGCGCCTATGGGTCGGAGCTAGCACTCATATGTGATATGGTATGCGACAGTGATAAATTATTCGCGAAATAAGGTGGAATATACCACTTAATGAACACTGAATCGACATCCTTCCCAAAGAAGTATCGTCATCGTGCTTATTGGTGCATGTTTGCGATGTCTGTATACCTCGTTTCTTACTGTATCCCGCTCTCAAGTATCATTATTTTGCTCACCATAACGGATCTGAGATCGTGATAAAGAGCATCCCGTAGGGAAATTTCAGGTGAAGAGATTACCTATGATGCGCTATGCCATATAATGCCAGTTTATAGCATAGGTGTTTGCATCGTTATCGTTGATATCGGTATATCCAGATAAGATACATTTCAAAACATGCAAAACGGGAACAGTCATATGTGCGCAATTATCTCAAAGCTGGGTTTGCAGGACTTACACGATTATAACTAACATTACTTCCATGGCGAATTCGACATCCTGCCGTACTCGTTTCGACATCTCACACCTAACGAGAAATCATTATTTGAACGCTGGTATGCGATCATACTTTAGCGAGCCTGTTCAGCGTTGTATGCTCAGGTGCGCAGTTTGAACAAGTGTTGGTGCGTGTATGTTCCTTATCGTCTGAACCCTACAGCTCATCTAAGACATATATTCTCATTCGCTCAAAATGTTATCCCAATCGTTTCAGCATCACCGTCACGCAAAAATACAGTCCACCCAGCCGTAATGTTGAATGGATTGCTTCTCAGTCAAATCTGATGAAGCAATGCTAGTCGGAGTGACAGACGTGTGTTCACCGAGAGGTAGTCTAGAAGACGCGTGGATCTGGCCTTGTGACGCCGACGTCTCTACCGTCCAAGGCAGGTCAGGCTATGTGGCCGCTCGACTACAAACACCGTATTTTTCACCAATAAAACTTCGACCATCAAGATTGGACCTGCGAAATAGTAGTGGTCTTCAACTGCACTGAGATGAACTTTGTAGTACACATGGCTCAGCACCCCTAATTCTGCCATGGAACAGAGAACAGCGTAAGGGGTGTTCAAAGCTAAGTTAGGGGATCTCAAGCATCGGGAACATGGCTCTGACTCATGGCTTTAATTCTTGCATCGGAAGGGTGGGTGAAATACGACAACCCCTCATGCTTTATAATTGCTTCTAAAGGAAATTGTACACAGCCATATATGCCCCTGTGATTTAATAACATCTTGTTTCAAGAAAAACTAATTGTGAAAAATCAATCGACAAGTATATTTCCTCTTACAGGAAATATACTTGTCTAAAAAAGTATAGTCCTTATTCATGTGACGTTCAGGGTTTCATTTCTGAACAAAAAATACGAAATTCAACACCAAGCTAGTTCTCAGTCTTTGCAAATTTGCAATCACACCGTGGTGGTGTTCACTTCTGCTAAAGTTTCCTGTAGCGTAGTCTAGTCGTGTAATTTTTAATGCTGTTTGCGGTTCATGCAGAATGGATGCGGGCCTTGACTAAAGTGAAATCAGAACGAGGGATTATTTGCTGCATGTATATTTATCATCATCTTATTACACAGCAGTTGCATGTGTTCGATACACAATCATTGCAGTCATAATCATGAGCTTCAGTAAAACCGAAAAGTGACTGTGTTGGAAAAATGCTGCAAGCATGCCTACCGCAAATGTTTTCACAGGTCTGCGACCTGGAGTGAATTGGCTATTTTATTTTCACACAAATATTCGAACAAACATCATCACCTATGCCAAGCGGCGACATTTAGCTGTGTGCCAGTTTCCGATGGTGTTGAAATACCTTGGAGCATCCTCGATAGATAGGATGTCATTGGGCATGATTCTTGCTAGAGAGGGTGTCTTGGGGCATTCTTCTCAATAGAGAGGGTGTCTTGGGACATCCTTCCCGATAGAGGATGTCTTGAGACATCCTTGATAGAGATGATGCCTTGGGGAATCCTTATCGATAGAGAAGATGTCATGTGACATACTTCTCGATGGAGAGGATGTCTTGGGGCATCCTTCTCGACAGAGAGGATGTCTTGGGGCATCCTTCTCGATAGGGAAGATGTCATGCATTTGAGCTCGCTGAACTGTTGAGCTTTCGAAAGCCAGTGGTAATTATGTGGTCAAATATCGATATGACGCTGCAAACAATCCAGCAGTGACGGAATATCTTTCGTAATGTGGCGTAGTTTTATCCAGCAGTTTTGGAGTGTTCACTGGAGTTTCACGCGTCCTTTCCAAGATGAGGGCCGCCTCCAACCACCCATGCGATTAGTTTGGACACCGCGTGGCGCTGGCGGTGACGCCACCCTGTCTGACGTCACCGGGGCTGCGTGTGACGTCACGGCTGGTGTTGGCCAGGACTCTGCCGTGCTGCGTCAGCTGGTGGTGCGTCTGAGCGAGCAGCTGTCGCGTCAGCTGGGCCGGCCGCCGCTGCCGGACGACCTGCTGACCCAGCTGACCGACACCCGCCGACTGCCGCCCCTGCTGGAGGCCTACGACCAGGTCAGGGTCACTTCTGTACTGATGTCAGGTCAGGTCACCACTGGACGGCCAGGTTAGTGTCACCACCGGACGGCCGGGTCAGGGTCATTTTTTGTACTGCTGTCAGGTCAGGGTCACCATTGGACGCCCTAGTGGTTACCATCATGGTAACCACTAGGCAGCCGGGTCAGGGTCACTTCTGTACTACCGTCAGGTCAGGGCCATCATTGAGCTACCATCAGGTCAGAGTCATCATTGAAAGTAGATCAGGATCACTGCTGGGATACTGCCTCGTCAGGGTTGCTACTAGACCTCTGCTGGGTCAGATGCGTCAGTGAAAAACTATTGGTCAGGTCATGATTACCACTGAAATGCTCAAATAATCATGGGTCACCGTACTGATAATCGGGCCTGCTCTATACGCTCTCAGCAATAAGCAGTGCTCATTTTTTAAGTCGTATGACAAGACGCGAGAAGCTCAAATCGTTGGTTAGGTTATCGTTGGTTACCCAAATCGTTGGGTTAGGCGCCGAAGCGCCTAACCCAAGAATTTGCTTGCAAATCCGGTGGCAACAGGTGCACTCAAGCGCGGTCCTTGGGCGCAAAATGGCCCGGTAGTCGGCACCAAGCCACCACCAAGGGAGATCCACGTAACTGTGCCCCTCCCCCTCCCCATTAGCAAGGCGAGGGCTACCTCGATGGATAGCATAAGCAGCGCGGATTCTTGAAAGCACTGCATGGAACCTTCAAGGATCACTTCCGCCTTTGGAGGGTCCTTGATGACGTTTATGAGCATCTGATACCTCGTGTCCTTACAATTTGGGTACTGGCACTATTTGTTTGCCCTGTGACGTACGTCCCCTCCCCCGCCCCGCCTCCCTCTCCCTGTCTCCACCCACAGCAAAGTCCCTCGTGCATGTTGTGTAGGCCTTCCGGTGACACTTTGTCATGTCAAGCTTGTTTCGGCCCATAAATACGGCCAGTCAGCCACGTTTCTGGACGTGGTTCAAACATGACGACCAGCAACAGCTGTACTCGCCACTTCGCTTCCCGGACCTGGTAAACGGAGACGAGTTCGTCGAGTTCGGTGCAACAGCTTCCCAGTGGTACATTTTTCGTAAAATAGGGTGGAATATACCACTTTCTAAACACTGAATTGACAT
>JAOTOM010004006.1:102500-209884 GCA_034440615.1 Ashinkailepas kermadecensis
ATGACTCAACCCGTTTAGCTATGCTCAGTCTCCTTCCCAGAATGTTTTCAGTGTAAATGATTACCAGCTGCGCACTATGGACCGAACTTGCGCGGTCTTTCTAGCTGGATATACCGGGGAATTCGCCAGAAGTGGATTCTGAGTAGGACAAGTCGAGAAGAGTATTAAGAATGGTTCATGCCGAAGAAGAGTTGTATTCTGAATTAGGAATTTTAGAGATGTACCGTTATGGTTTCATGAAGGATATTTCTACATCTCAATGTTCGTTGAAAATACTATGAACGGGACGAGACAAAGAGCTGCCTTCCCCCCCCCCCGACCATTTCAAAGTGTGGGTGCCCGCAACTTCTTGGCTTTGGGTCATATGTATAATGGATGTAGTTTCGGGTAGCTATTGGTGCCTGATTTTACCCCAGTGGCGTAGTCAGGGGGCGAAGGTGGCAGCCCCCTCTCCCTGGAGGGGGCCCTCCAGGGATGCCTTGAGGGACCTGCAAAGGCCCCTCAAGACGTCGGTGCAGGGGGCCTGTAAGGGCCCCTGGTTCGACGTGTAGGGCCCCTGGACCAACTAAAGGGGCCCCGAGCTGACGGAAAGGGTGCCGTGCCGATGAAGAGGGCCCGAGTCAACGGAGAGTACCCTCAAGAAGATGTGTATGGCCCTTTGTTGGGCTACCGTGAAGGGCTTTTAAATCGACGGAGGGGTCCCGGATAGTTTGAAAGGCCCCCAAGCCAATATGAAGGGTCCCTGGGCTGTCGGCGAAGCCCAAACCAAAGAAAGGGTCCCTGACCTGATTGACAGGGCCCAAACGTTTGAAAAAGGACCTCCGACTCGCCCGAAAAGGCCCTGTGTCGTCATAGAGTGCCCTTAAGACGACGGAGGGGCCCTAGTTGCCGGAGAGGACCTCGGACGTCAGAAAGGGCTCTTGGGCCGACGGATGGTTCCAAGTCGTGCAAGGATCCTGACCTGATGGAGGGGGCCCAAGTTGTTGAAAGAGGGCCTCCGGCCTGGCAGAGGAGGCTCTGGATCACTAAGGAGGGCGCTTGCGCCGTCGGAGAGGACCACTAGCCGCGGGAGGACCACAGGCCATCGGAGAGGACCCAGAGCCAGTATGAAGGGCCCCTGGGCCGATGGTGGTCGAAACTTTACACGAGGTCCCTTCTGTGATAGAGGAGGCCCAGACTTTTGAAGAGGGGACTCCAGCCAGACGGAGAGTGTCCTGAGCACTGAAAGAGGGTCTGTGAACCGACGGGGGGCACCGGGCTGGCCGTGCCGTAATGTGACAACGTGACACGCCGTGCCGTAATGTGACAATGTGACACGCCGTGCCGTAATGTGACAATGTGACACGCCGTGCCGTAATGTGACAATGTGACACGCCGTGCCGTAATGTGACAATGTGACACGCCGTGCCGTAATGTGACAATGTGACACCCCGTGCCGTAATGTGACAATGTGACACGCCGTGCCGTAATGTGACAATGTGACACGCCATGCCGTAATATGACAATGTGACACGCCGTGCCGTAATGTGACAATGTGACACGCCGTAATGTGACAATGTGACACGCCGTGCCGTAATGTGACAACGTGACACGCCGTGCCGTAATGTGACAACGTGACACGCCGTGCCGTAATGTGACAATGTGACACGCCGTGCCGTAATGTGACTGTGACACGCCGTGCCACAATGTGACACGCCGTGCCGTAATGTGACAATGTGACACGCCGTGTCGTAATGTGACAATGTGACACGCCGTGCCGTAATGTGACAATGTGACACGCCGTGCCGTAATGTGACAACGTGACACGCCGTGCCGTAATATGACAATGTAACACGCCGTGCCGTAATGTGACAATGTGCACACCGTGCCGTAATGTGACAATGTGACACGCCGTGCCGTAATGTGACAATGTGACACGCCGTGCCATAATGTGACAATGTGACACGCCGTGCCGTAATATGACAATGTGACACGCCGTGCCGTAATGTGACAATGTGACACCCCGTGCCGTAATGTGACAATGTGACACGCCGTGCCGTAATGTGACAATGTGACACGCCGTGCCGTAATGTGACGATGTGACACGCCGTGCCGTAATGTGACAACGTGACACGCCGTGCCGTAATGTGACAATGTGACACGCCGTGCCGTAATGTGACAATGTGACACACCGTGCCGTAATGTGACAATGTGACACGCCGTGCCGTAATGTGACAATGTGACACGCCGTCCGTAATGTGACAATGTGACACGCCTGCCGTAATGTGACAATGTGACACGCCGTGCCGTAATGTGACAATGTGACACGCCGTGTCGTAATGTGACAACGTGACACGCCGTGCCGTAATGTGACAATGTGACACCCCGTGCCGTAATGTGATAATGTGACACGCCGTGCCGTAATGTGACAATGTGACACGCCGTGCCGTAATGTGGCAATGTGACACGCCGTGACGTAATGTGACAATGTGACACGCCGTGCCGTAATGTGACAATGTGACACGCCGTGCCGTAATGTGACACGCCGTGCCGTAATGTGACAATGTGACACGCCGTGCCGTAATGTGACAACGTGACACGCCGTGCCGTAATGTGACAATGTGACACGCCGTGCCGTAATGTGACAATGTGACACACCGTGCCGTAATGTGACAATGTGACACGCCGTGCCGTAATGTGACAATGTGACACGCCGTGCCATAATGTGACAATGTGACACGCCGTGCCGTAATATGACAATGTGACACGCCGTGCCGTAATGTGACAATGTGACACCCCGTGCCGTAATGTGACAATGTGGCACGCCGTGCCGTAATGTGACAATGTGACACGCCGTGCCGTAATGTGACAATGTGACACGCCGTGCCGTAATGTGACAATGTGACACGCCGTGCCGTAATGTGACAATGTGACACGCCGTGCCGTAATGTGACAATGTGACATGCCGTGCCGTAATGTGACAATGTGACAATGTGACACGCCGTGCCGTAATGTGACAATGTGACACCCCGTGCCGTAATGTGACAATGTGACACGCCGTGCCGTAATGTGACAATGTGACACGCCGTGCCGTAATATGACAATGTGACACGCCGTGCCGTAATGTGACAATGTGACACGCCGTAATGTGACAATGTGACACGCCGTGCCGTAATGTGACAACGTGACACGCCGTGCCGTAATGTGACAACGTGACACGCCGTGCCGTAATGTGACAATGTGACACGCCGTGCCGTAATGTGACAATGTGACACGCCGTGCCGTAATGTGACAATGTGACACGCCGTGCCGTAATGTGACAATGTGACACGCCGTGCCGTAATGTGACAATGTGACACGCCGTGCCGTAATGTGACAATGTGACACGCCGTGTCGTAATGTGACAACGTGACACGCCGTGCCGCGTGCGACAGAGGCGGAGCTGACGGCGCGCACTGCCGAGCTGGACAGGACGACCGCCGAGCTGCGGCTCCGGCTGCAGACGGAGCAGAGCGCCGGCCAGCAGCTGCAGGCAGAGCGCGACCTGCTGCAGGACGAGCTGGAGCGGCGTGTGCCACGTGACCAGCACGAGCACGCCGTGGCAGAGTGTCGCAGGTCGGTGACGGTGTTGCAGCGGCGCAGGCTGGTGTTGCCGGTCAATGTCATACGTTAGGGTTGAATGCCACAGGTGTGACGGTGCTCCCTCCGCTACCAGGTTGTTTCGGGAGCTGCTCGCCTGCTGTCGGACTGTTTGAGAAGCTGTTCCCCCACTTCCAGGCTATGTGAGGCGCAGTGTCCCCTGCTGACAGGACGTCTGCCCCCTGTCGGGCCGGCAGGCTATTTGAGGAGCTCCTTTCCTGCTGGCAAGCTGTTTGATGAGCTGTTTCTCTTGGTGGCAGGTGGTCTGAGCTGTCTCCCATTTAGTCAGACTGTCTGAGGAGGTGCTGCTCTGCCGGCAGGCTGTTTGAGGAGCTGCGTGGCAGGTACACCTCGGAGCGCCTCTCGCTACTGGCAGACACCGAGGCGCTGCAGGCTGAGAGGCGACGCCTGGTGGTTCAGCTCACCGATGCTGCCACCCAGCGGATGGCCGCCGAAACTAAGCTGCGCGCCGCCAATAAAGCCATCTCGTGAGTCTGCTCGGTCCAGATGTCAGATGTAGCTCAAATACTGTACTATTACATTATTTTTGTGTATCATACTTCAAGTTGTTCAACGGTTGTATTTTGCCTGTGTGCCTGGTATTTCTTTATGGAGGAATAATCAATAATTTGTAGTATGTTAAGCTATAATAAGCATGCATATAAACAAGCACATAAACGGATAATATTAGTTCAGAAGACGTAAGCTGCTCGGTTCTGGGAAAAGTTCCGTGATTCTGGCTGGCAATAACAGTTGGGACTTCGAAATATTTTCTTCTACCTCATTATTGACCTTTTCCAGCCGACTGGAGCGACGTTTGTCCAGCCTGCAGGGGAACCTGGACTCGGCAGAAAAAGCCAATTCAGAGGCGTCCGAGCACCTGGCTGGGGTAGGTAATATTCAGGTATTCAGTGTTTCACGTCCACATCGGGGCAGCTGACATGTAATTAAGTTGATCTATGCACAATATCTGGCAGTTATTGCTGGCTACTGACGAGCAGTCAGCTGAAATGGAACAGGGCACTCAGAATGCTGGGATTCATTAATAGAAGTGTGAGATATAGGGGCAAGGAAGTCATGAAAAACTGTACTTAGCATATGTGCGACCTCACTTGGAATATTCTGTACAAGCATGGAGCCCCTACCTAGAAAAAAATATAGATATGTTAGAAAGAGTGCAGCACAAAGCAACTAGACTCATCAGTGGAATAGGCAACTTAGAATATGGAGAAAGGCTTGTGGCATTAGATATGTACTCACTCAAATATAGGAGATTAAGGGGGGGGGGCATGATTGAAATGTACAAAATTGTTAAAGTACTAGATCAGGTCAATTTGAACGACGCTATTCAGTTTAGAGTATCACATAGGGGTCATCAATAGGTTAGACAAGTTGAGGTGTGAGACCGTTAAGTGACAACGGGTCTTCAGTCTAAGGGTTGTTGATCAGTGGAATGGTCTGCCTGCTGATGTTGTGGGGAGTTCCTCATTGAATGTATTTAAAAGTAGGGGTGGGCAAATTTTTTAGACAGGAAAATCTTGTTTTTGAGTTCTGATTTGTGGTGGATGGTGTGAGATTTGTGCTAGGTGGATGTGCACGGCACAGACCCCTTTAAGCGGGCATGGATGCGGTTTAAAAGTTGTTCGTTGGGCATTCAATCCACATGTGTTGAGGTGGATCAGGGGAATAGGGCTGGATAGCTCGGGTAGATAGGCACTGATAGGTGTGTGGGATGTTGGTGGATGGTTTCTTTAGGACGTGGTGATGGTTTGGGTGGATCTTTTTACCAGGCTTATGGTATCTTCCATTTACAGACTTAACGGGATGGGCCCTTGTGGCTCTTATTAAGTCTATACTCTTTATAAATGTGTACACCCTGTGACAAGCGGTAGCGGCTCCTGGCGAACTAGTGACAACGTAGTTAGTTGGCGTATGTATACCCTCTGACAGCAGCTGTCAGCTACTGATCGGCTGTTGACAGATGGAAGCCAGCCGACATTCGTGCACGTTCTGATATGTACTGTTGGCCACTGACCAGCTGATGGCAGAGCCCAGTCAGCTGACGTGTGTACGTGCTCTGACATATGTTGTCGGCCACTGACCAGCCGTTAGCAGAGCGCAGTCAGTTATCGAGTATACATGCTCTGACAGGTGCTGTCGGCCACTGACCAGCTGATGGCAGAACGCAGTCAGCTGACGCGACTGAGCACCACCCAGCTGAGCGACGGCGATAAGCTGATGGAACGCGTCAGCGAAGAGCGAGCCGATAATCTCCGGCTGAAGGACAAAGTCAAGGTCGGATGAGTTGTAACCAACATTGTGCATTGGCTTGTGACCAACATTGTGCCATGTCTTTCGACTGTTCGCGTATTGCTGTGAACGCCAGCTTGCGCCGAGTGCTCCTTCAACAAGCAAATGGAGATGGAATTGAGCGGTTGGTCCAACCTGACCCAGTCCATAGCTCGTACAGGACGACAACTTGCTGTTCCAATTGTTTGATCAACGAATTATGCAAAAGGCATTAATGCCACGCGACTCCTAGCAATTGTACATCTATTTGTCACTATGCTAGCCTGACTACGCTAGCGTAGCGAAGATTATGTGTGTTGGCGTAAAGCGGTGGTGTGATGGTATATGGTGGGACGGTGGGAGTCCTGTGGCCAGGTGCCGTCACGCCATCTTGCATGGGATCTTGCTTTCGAACTTTGACGTTTATGTCCATTGATTTGATGCGATTAGCCTGCGGGAATTGACGCGAGCAAGTATCGTGGGCACGCGTGCTCTTCTACTGCCAAAGCCACCGAGGTGAAATGGTTCACCAGACATGTGAGATGCGGCGGAAATCGCGTAGTGAACCGCAGTGCCACTGAAGGCGCCGACCGTATCGCCGCTGACGCCCGTGCGCTCGGCGACACAGGCGGTGCGCCGTCAGTCAGAGCAGCAGCTGGACCAGCTGCAGTTCGAGCTGGGCGACCAGGCGCGCTCGCACGAGGCCCGCGTCGCCGAGTACGAGCGGCAGATCGTCTACCTGCGCTCCCGTCTCAACGAGAAGCAGCTGGAGCTGGATCGGGCCGAGACCGAGAACCAGTGAGCGGGGCCGACACGCTCCGGTGGCGATCCCTGTCACCGTGCGCCACCCTGGCGCCTGGGGAGTTAGTGGGTCGACCTGATGCTCGTCGTGCTCTCGTAATGCCCTGCGTGTCGATGTATAGTAGTAGTGGTGTTGTATGATGGGAATCCTCTAGGGGCGGATCCAGAAGCCTGGTTTGGTGGGTCAATTTAAAAAGCCTCCGATTTCGAAAATCTCATCAGCTTTGAACAGCTAACATTCATCGGGTCTGCTTAACACAATGTTTATCTTTTAAAAATGCTAAATTTCGAGCAAATACCAGTTTTGTGCAACATTTCAGCCAAGAGTCGGCCACTGGGGTGTGGGTCATGGTCCCTTTGCCCCCTGGATCTGCCCCTGGAGTCCTCCGGTGAGGTCATGGTGTCCTTTCGTCAAGGTGTAGTAGCCTCTGGTAGGTTATGGTGTTGGAAATCGTGAAGTAGGCTCAGATGGAACCTCGCTGATCTTTTCAGACGCGTCAGTCAAGAGATGGACACTCTATCTCGCGCCGCCACCGCAGAAAACCAAAAACTGAAGCAGCAGCTGCAGCTGGTTCCAGAGCGCGATTCCAGCGGGTCCAACGTCCAGTAGATGAGCCAGCTGTTGGGTGTCACCAGCCAGGAGTCGTTGGGTAGCACCGTCCGTTGGGCATTGAACTGTATCCGTCCTCACTTCCGTCCTGACGCCCGCTGCGCTTTTTGTGACGACTCGACACTGCACTGTACTGGGTGTTTAATACCACGCTGCTGGCAGTGAAGTCCAGACTAACGCGGCGGCGCCGCACCACCAGCTGATGGCACGATCTTGGGTGCTGACGAGTCACTAGTCACGTCGTCGCCGCCTTGTGCATGCTGTGGAGTAGACGACACGCCGTTTCTCGAACGAACCCCGAACGCAGTGGCACAATCGTGGTGGTGGTGATTTGGCGGCGTGGTGATGACCGCAGGGGCGCGTGACCAGTGCGCCGGGCGATGGTCAGGTAGGTCACCGCGGTGTGGTGCCTCAATACATGACTATGCAACACAGATCGGGCTCTAGACACGGCGGACAGTAATCTAAGAAAGGTAACCAGAGACACAGGAGGTCGTTTATTTTATGATGTGGGTTCGACTGCACCCTTTCGCTTGTGCATGTACCCATGGGTGGGTCAAGTGGAGCATAGAGTTCATGCCCGGCCCTCGTCTGAGGTACAAGGTAGGACTGAGAAGTCTACACTGGACTTTCCACTTCCGCTCAGCCGTCCTTTCACTACTCCTTTGATGGGTCAGACTCCATCTCTGCTCTCGAGATGGTGTTGGTTCTCTGGTTTCGAGCTCTGCGGCTGGTCCTTTGGGTCGTGTCGACCTCTCGGGATGGTTATGTGGGTCGTGTCGACCTCTCGGGATGGTTCTGCGGGTCGTGTCGACCTCTCGGGATGGTCCTTTGGGTCGTGTCGACCTCTCGGGATGGTTCTGTGGGTCGTGTCGACCTCTCGGGATGGTTCTGTGGGTCGTGTCGACCTCTCGGGATGGTTCTGCGGGTCGTGTCGACCTCTCGGGATGGTCCTTTGGGTCGTGTCGACCTCTCGGGATGGTCCTTTGGGTCGTGTCGACCTCTCGCGATGGTCCTTCGGGTCGTGTCGACCTCTCGGGATGGTCCTTTGGGTCGTGTCGACCTCTCGGGATGGTTCTGTGGGTCGTGTCGACCTGTCGGCATCTGACTACCGTTCTCGTCGGCGGTGTTCGCACCCGGCCGGGAAGAACGGCCCTCACTCGTCACGGAACTTGAACCGGCGCGTCGTCGCCGTCAGATGCGAGACAAAGTCCCCGCAACCTCCCGGACACAACACCCTTTCGAAACAAACTGCTGACGGTGGTCTCTACTCGGCGATTGGTCCCGTTCTTATCGGGGTTTCTGGAGGCATAGTCGGCGAATCGAGCTCACCAAGCGTGATCACGGTCCTCCATCATGGTCACGGTCCTCCATCTCTCTTCCCCACCACCAGTGAATGAAGGGTTGATGTATGCCCCCTGGGGCCAATGTCGGGCCCTCGCGTGCTCTGCACCAGGTGACGGAGGTACGGTGTACTTTGTGCCACTTGTGTAGGACCGGTGCGTGTTCCCTGCCACTTGCATGGCATCGGTGCGTGTTGCCTGGCGCTAATGTAAGGCTGGTGTCCTGGCGGCAGCAGATCGATGGTCGCTGTTGATAGTGACGTCGAGCTCTTGTCCTTTGCCAATTACGCAGCCAGCATTGACGTGCCACTGCCACTCCCCTTGCCCCTCCCCCTCCCGTTCTTACACAGTAGTGACCATTCAGCGCACTCATTTTATGATATCGTAGTTACTATTGTACTGTTGAAAGCCATTCGCTGTATTGTGGCATGGTACTGGGCATTTACTGAAGATTATGCGTGTAAATGTGCGAAAATACAGTTTTGTTGCCGATAGCGTCAATAGTATTACAAGATTATGCCGAGTATGCTGGGTTTGTGTAAGCTGAGAGCCGACGCCCTGATATGGTCCCGTCACGTTGTATGCCGAGTATGCTGGGTTTGTGTAAGCCGAGAGCCGACGCCCTGATATGGTCCCGTCACGTTGTATGCCGAGTATGCTGGGTTTGTGTAAGCCGAGAGCCGACGCCCTGATATGCCGAGTATGCTGGGTTTGTGTTAGCTGAGAGCCGACGCCCTGATATGGTCCCGTCACGTTGTATGCCGAGTATGCTGGGTTTGTGTAAGCCGAGAGCCGACGCCCTGATATGCCGAGTATGCTGGGTTTGTGTAAGCCGAGAGCCGACGCCCTGATATGGTTTCGTTACGTTGTCATCAGCAAATTGACCTACCGTAGATCCCACTGACTTGGTATTAATTATAGCTTGTATGCTGGATTGTTCTGTTCGGACATTACTCCCGGTAGGATGTGTATCTTATGTAGATATATCGTACTCATGCAAACGAGAGACTACTTCGATCTTCGTGCGAACTATGGTGAATGATGTGTGTGATTTTGTGTGGGCCATCTTTCAGTCACTCACACGTAGCAACGTTTACCTTGGGCTAGTTTCAGAAACGTTAATTACCCATGTGTTTGCATTCGTTTCCTTTACTTTTCGCCCTTCGTTTATAGCCGACCCTGCTCCATTGCCAATTGAGTACGAAAGCGGTTGTGTGAATGACGTTTTGATTTTAATTTCAATTCGTACTATCACTACATTTATATAGTAGGGTTATGTTGTGTAATTAATTATTCGATTTTTGCTGCGTAGATCAACAAGTATTTTTTTCACCCTGTTCCTAGAAGAGATTGGTTTAGCCTCTTGCCCTTGAAGGTTTTGTTGGTACAATTTCAGAACCATTTGCGTTTGTGCTTTCAATTATCGTGACTTTTCAACTATTTTTTATATATATATATATATATATATATATATATATATATATATATATATATATATATGTATATATATATATGCATCATTTTAAAAGCTATAAGTCCTAGTCTTGCCACGGACAGCTCCAGGGAGAGATATAGTGGTATGCTCGGCATTTTATCGTTTCTGTCGAAGTCACGCTACGCATTGGTATATCCTGTGTATGGAAGGCTGACATGCAATGGGTGTCTTGATTTCGTTTCAGGATATCTCGTACCTGATCACATGTTTCAGAAAAGCAGTTGCTTATATAGAGTCTTACAATTCTTGGGCTTTCTCATGGTTCCATACGTCAAAATAAAGGTGGATAGTAATGTAGCTAGTGTCAATGCTTGCCTCGTCTGGAGTTACCAGCATAATATCTATGATGACGGTTTCAGGGAGTCCGTGACACTGGTAGCATTGATTCAGCTGTCGTCACGGCTGACGTCTGGATACACCCGATTCGCCTTACGTGTGGGATGCGTGTGATAAGCTGAGGCTCTAATGAATAATGTGATCAGTGGCGACTCCAGGGAGGAGGCACTGGAGCGACCGGTGTGTTGACACGCTACCTATGCCGAATGTACGTACATTCATTGAACCTCGAAAGGCAGAGACGAATGTTCGCCAGCCATTTCCCCAGTGTCCGTGCCTGACTAGCAACTGAGAAAATGTATCATGTCTGCAGGCGTATCATGCTGGTAGTGGGTACTCTAGTATCTACCAAAGCCCGGGTCACGAGATTTACTGCTTTGCATTCAGCGACTTCTGGATGATGGAGTTTGTTATTCAATCGGGATGAGTAGGTGAGCGAACTAACGCAGTCTCATACAGATGAGACCATTAAGCCGATATTAATTCATCCTCGACTTTGTTTGCTTGCAAGGGTTGATGTCTTGATGTCTTGGGCAGAATATCTTGATTCAAGCATAAGAGGCGGGACGGGGAGTTACACCGTGGTACGGTGCCCCTCTTAAATCCGAAATTTACATTGACCCTAGGTGTTGACTGGAAAGAATCGACCAAAAAACTTCCCGCTGCCCCCTCCCTCCCTTTCCCCTTAAATTTGAACCTTCCGCCACCTATGATGTAGTGCACTGATTATGTAAAGCCGCATGCAAAATTAGTTGTGATATGTTGCATAGCTCAGGCAGGGGAGGATCCAGGAATTTTGATCCGGGGGAGGGACACTTGTTTGGAGGGATGCCACTGATTTGGAGAAAATTTTTGTGAGGCGGGGTGGATGCACTCAAGCGTTCTGTATGTAAACCTTTTCTATGCCCGGAGGGGCACCATCGGTTGACAAATTTGTTCGCGGGGTTCTGCTCTCGAGCATCCTGGAGGGGCACTACAGTTCCATAGGTGGAGCAACATGCCCCAGTTTCCCATCTCCACCCCCGAAATCGACCAGCGTGCTTAGGCTGTGTTAGAATGCACCAAAGTGTGCAGTCTTTAAAGATACAAGGCAATGCATTGAGGTAGGTATAACCGGTATCTATAAGGCATTTGATTTGATTGGGTAGTTCCATCTTTGCAGGCGGATATATCCAAGGCTTTTTCCGCAGGAAGGACAGTCTGCTGAAAATAAATTCAATTGAGAAATAAGCGATGAAAGATGGGTTCTGGTTGAATGATCGCCACACGACAGATGCAAACAAACCCAGTCGCTAAGCGTCTACCTGCTGAAGAGTGTCGACGCCCCCGCCCATCTGGCGGCAAGTCTAGCGGACGAACAGCGTTTCTCCGACCTCCGGATATAGAGAGCAGGCAGTCGAACAAGCGAAGCTTGCGGCGCACACTCACGACCGTTTGCGACATGCTTTGCACACCTTTACTTGCCGTGATGTGTTTTTCACTCGCAGGATAAACGGTTAGAAGCTGCATGGTCGACAAGAGTACTGCGGCTTTTCCACGGCAATCAATGACTTAGTTGCGATTTTCGGAAGGGTGAGTATCGCCGGCCATGTGCCGTTGCACTGAAGGAAGACAACGAGGGCAAATATTTGCTGATGTAGGCGGTCAAGTTCGCACTGGTTTGGAGAGAGGCAGCAGAATCGGATCTCGTGCTTTCATTGTTGAATTGCCACGTGTTTCTTATTGTGCAACATTTAGCGGATAATATCGCAAATCGAACGTCTTCAGGCAAAAAAAATAACATCAGCACGGCAGCCGACTGGTGCGCTCGGCTACCGGCCGCCAGTCTCTCGTCGTCCCGTCACTTTGACGAGGTGGTGCCGGCTCTCGCACGCGGCGTCACAGCTCCGTTACGTCACGGATTCGCCACGGGATCGGACGTTGTGCTCGCCCGCACACTTGCCGTGTGACGTACACACGGCCTCTGTCCGGGCATGGCGTGCTGGCGAGATACGTCGTCGACTTTTGAAGCCGAGGTGACCGGAGCCCGGTTGTTCGCTGTGTTTGAGCCAGCATGTCGTGTTGTAGAACGCAAGCCGTGCTGAGGTTACAACACGTTACAGCTGTCCAGCAAATTGGCTCGGTGAAGATGCACGCATGGAAACAGGGCAAGCATTCAGCGGTGGAGCTTCGCCGTTTAAAGGCGAACATCCGACAGACCTGAGGGGGGACGAGTAGTCTAGGGGTAAGTCGCCCGTCTCACAATCGAAAGATTGTGGGTTCGAGTCTCACCTGTCGGTACTCTTCGCCCGCGACCAATCGGCGTGAGAGATTGGCGACGCTACATGACTCAACGGTCGACGTGTCGAAAAAAAAACAATAACCGACAGACCTGAGAAGCTCCACTTACGTTGCGTGCAGAACTTTGTGTGATCTAATAGTATTTCGTGCTGAACTCGAAGAGCCAACTTGGATAACCACCCAAATTATCGCAGCATAGGCTTGTCGTCTGTGTTCCTTCACGTGCAACAGCCCAAGTTCGAACCGAACTTCAGCGTGCGGCGGCGACGACCGACACCTGGCGACACGCTGCCCCGCACGTCGGGCCATTTTGGGGCCGGCCGTGTAGCGGAGGTCGTTCGGCCCACGGTCCAGCTCTGGCCGGCGGCGACGACCGACACCTGGCGACACGCTGCCCCGCACGTCGGGCCATTTTGGGGCCGGCCGTGTAGCGGAGGTCGTTCGGCCCACGGTCCAGCTCTGGCCGGCGGCGACGGCCGACACCTGGCGACACGCTGCCCCGCACGTCGGGCCATTTTGGGGCCGGCCGTGTAGCGGAGGTCGTTCGGCCCACGGTCCAGTTCTGGCCGGCGGCGACGCGCCAGCTAATTGGACGGTCACGCCAGCGGATCGGTCGAGTTGCGAACTGCATTTCCGACAGGCATCGATCGGCCGCCATCAGCCCTCTGTCGACCAATTAGCAGGAGCTGCAACTTAGCGGACGTGGCCGGCTGTTGCTGGCACGCCCTGGTCGCCACCCAATATCTCACCTTCGGCGTTAAGCGTTGAAAGGTGTGGTAGCTGGTCGGCGGAGTGGTGAACCCCCACGTGTACTGGTCACAGGGATGGTGAACCCCACGTGTAGTTAATTGGTCACAATGGTGGTGAACCCCACGTGTAGTTATTGGTCACAGGGGTGGTGAATCACCCTGGTAGCTACTGGTCACAGGTGGTGAACCCTACGTGTAGTTAAGTGGTCACAAGGGTGGTGAACCCACGTGTAGTTAATTGGTCACAATGGTGGTGAACCCCACGTGTAGTTATTGGTCATAGGGGTGGTGAATCACACGGGTAGCTACTGGTCACAAGGGTGGTGAACCCACGTGTAGTTAATGGCCACAGGGGTGGTGAACCCCACGTGCAATTACTGGTCACAGGGGTGGTGAACCCCATGTGTAAGTACTGGTCACAAGGGTGGTGAGCCCGCAGTGTAATTACTGGTCACATGAGTGGTGAACCACCACGTGTAGTTACTGCACTGTAAACAAAATCTACCACCCATGGCTTAATAAACCATGCACACGCTAGTGTCATGGCATGCATCAAGTTACTTTACAATGCAAATGTTTGTTTAATGATGACATACGTGTGGTGAATGAGCATTACACGGCCTGCACAAGAACACCGGCATAGTTAATTAATTATATCCAAAGCTATGCCACGCAAATGAGCAAGGCATATGGTCACAGGGGTGGTGAACCCCACGTGGAATTGCTAGTCACATGGGCGGTGAGCCCCACGTGGAATTACTGGTCGCAGGGATGGTGTGCCCGACGTGTAATTATTGGTCACAGGGGTGGTGAACCCCACGTGTAATTACTGCATGGTCACAGGGGTGGTGAATCCTGTAATATACTCGGCGGCGGTCCGGTACCAACTGGTTTATTGAGCACTCGGGTCACGGGACAACGAATGAGTCAGCATTCCCCGCGGCGGCGGACCGCGCGCAGAGGCGGCGCCAGGTACTGAGTGGTGTCACATCGAATGTGGGTCAACACACATCATCACACTCCTCCACCCCGAATACATGCTTCAAAAGCAGAGAGAGCAAAACATACGAAAATTACTTATTTCGCCATGTGAGCAACTCCTAACGTCAAAGCGGCAAAAAAAACAAACAAAAAAACGTACTTTACACGTGCAGCATCACATTACGAATACATTAACCAATCGGGCTGCTTCAGCGTTTGTCTGACACGTAAATCATAAGTCCCTGGGGAACCCGGAGCACTGAGTTGTGCCTGAGTCCTCGGGGTACAGACTTCAACTGGCACAGTTGTTGTTGCCAACGCTACCGGCGGCACGAACGGTACAAACAACGGCACAGGAGTCACTGCCGACGGTAGTGGTGAGCTCGGCGCGCTACCAGAGGCGGTACATGTCGGCCGCGGTCTCACCTGATCCAGATGCCTCTGAATCACTCTGCCATCCTGCAGACGCACAGTTATTTTAAGTCCCGATTTGGCAGTCAAGTGACCTGCCAACCAACGTCCCCTTCCCCACCACGGATACGATCAACAGCCGACACATACACCGGCTGTCCCACCTCAACCGACCGGTCTTGGGTGCCCCTGTCACGTACACATTTTTTTTTTACTGCTGGATTCTCACTTTTCTTTCCAAATCGGGTTTCACCACGTCGAGTGGGGTGCGCATGGGACGACCCAAAAACAACTCAGCTGGGGAGACTGGTTGTGGAGTGAGGTGTAGCCCGGTAACTGAATAGGAACCGTGAAACCTTTGTCTGAGGACTGCCTGACGTTTGCTTCCGGTAAGACGATTTAAAAGTCTGAACACTTCGCTCACTCAATCCGTTGCTCTTGGGCGACAAGGGTGGGGAAGTCAAGTGGGTTATGCCATTCTTACGGCAAAAAGTCTGAAATTCACCTGACATGAAACACTGGGCACCATCAGATACCAAGAATGTTGGTACTCCCCATGATGCAAAGGACGCTCTCAGATGCTCCATTGTCCCTGATGAAGTTGCAGTGCGAGAAGGATATATATCCATCCACTTCGAATGGGCATCCGTAATGACCAGAAACATCCACCCATCGATAGGCCCACAATAATCCACATGAACTCGCTGCCACGCTTTCGCAGGCCAGACCCAAGGGTGAATGGGCACTTCAGGTGCACTGGCTCTATGTTCCTGACACACCTCACAGAGTTTCGTTACTTTCGAGATGTCGTCATCTAACTTTGGCCACCAAACATACATTCTAGCGAACGATTTTGTGCGTGACTCCCCACAGTGGCCATCATGTAGTAGCCTGAGAACTTGCGGACGGCCCTGGGGCGGAATTACAACACGGGAGCCCCAAAGCAGACAGCCATCCTGTACACTCAGTTCAGATATCCGAGTTTTGTATGGAGCGAACTCGGGTCCCAACAAAACCGATGCCGGCCAACCCTCCCGGACATACTTAGTCACTTGCGACAACACCGGGTCTCTCGCAGTCCACAGGCTAATCTGATCAGCCGTTACAGGAGTTGAATCCAAGAACTCCATCAAGTGGATTGTCTCAGCAGGCGGAGGGGAGATGGCACAGTCAACAGTGTGCCGCAGCGGAAGCCTGCTCAGAGCATCGCAATGTGCCTGCTTTGCAGCCGGCGCATACTTGAGCCTGTAATCATACGCGCTCAGCATGAGCGCCCAACGGACCACGCGCGGGGATGCCATCAGAGGTAGAGGCTTATTCTCACCAAAGAGGCCCAAAAGCGGCTTCTGATCAGTACGGATAGTGAAAGTTCGGCCAGCCAAATAATAATGGAAGTGTTTCACTCCAGTAAGGACCGCTAGACCCTCTCTGTCAGTCTGGGAGTATCGACGCTCCGTGTCATTCAGAGACCGAGAGTAATAAGCCACAGGCTGCTCCCCATGCTGGAATCGCTGGCTTAAGACACAACCTATTCCGACAGGACTCGCATCACATGCCAAGACTACAGGTCGATTCGGATCAAAATGCGCCAGGACAGGTGGGCTTTTCAGCAGGTGCTTCGCTTCGCAGAAAGCCTGATGCTCAGCCTGAGTCCATTTCCAGGTTTGTCCCCGTTTCAACAGGGTATGCAGAGGTGCCAATGTTGTAGACAGCCCTGACAGAAACTTGGAGTAGAAGTTGATCAAGCCTAACCAACTCCTCAGCTCTGCCACGTTGGAGGGAGTGGGCGCGCCCACAATGGCCCCTACCTTCTCAACAGTCGTCTCTATCCCACTGCCGCTGACTTTATGACCCAAATAGGTCACACTCTCAACACCAAATTTGCACTTCTGTTTGTTGACGCGCAAGCCCGCCCCCTTCAGCCTGCGCAACACTTCACGCAGAGCTTGCAGATGAGACTCTGCTGAGTCACCCGCAAAAACGATGTCATCTTGAAACACACATACACCCGGAATACCGGCCAGGAGGGTATCCATTGTACGCTGGGAAGAGACTCGGGGCAGAGGAATATCCGAAACTGAGCCGGGTGGGGCGAAGAAGGCCCCTATGTGTATTTACAGTCAAGTACTCTCGGGACCCATCCTCTACCACGAGTTGATTGTACGCAGACTTCAGGTCTATCTTTGAGAAAACCTTACTGCCCACCAACTTCGATGTCAATTCCTCGACACGGGGGAGGGGATACTGCTCAACAGGTGCAGCTTTGTTTACTGTGAGGCGATAGTCGCCACAGATCCGTACAGTTCTGTCTGCCCGGGGGACCACGACCAACGGCGCTGCCCACCTGGAGTGTGTGACAGGCTCCCAAAGACCCTCCTTAATCTGCTCATCCAACTGCGCGTCGACTTGTTCGCTATAAGCCAGGGGAACTTGCCGAACCTTAAAGAATCTCGGCTGAACATCTGGATCCACTGAAATCCTGACCTGTTCTCCATTGTAACGGCCCAGGCCATCCTCAAACACTTCAGCAAACTCCCTTAGAGTTTCCCTCAGGCCCCCCTCCCCCCGACAAATGGCAGATCGAAGGCCAATCGAGTCTGAGGTGAGACAGCCAGTTGCGACCAAACAGCATCGGCCCCTCCCCTTTAACAACAATCAACGGTAACTGACCACACTGATCCCCGTATTTCACTGCCACGTCAATCTGGCCACACACGGGCAGAACCTCCCCACAATACGTTCTAAGCGTAGAGTCACAGGGTATTAGTTCAGGTGTATCAGGAGCCCACAGACGCAACAGCTCCTGCTCAGAACACACACTGACCGCAGCCCCAGTATCCACCTCCATACAGGCATCCCTACCATCCAGTGACACTTCCACCATAAGCGGTGGTTTACGTCCACCCCCAGAGAACTGCGAATGCGATCGAAACAAATCGTATGATTGCCGCTCACCGTCACAATGGCGATTCTCACTTGAAGTCAGCTCCATTGCACTGTTGTCCACCGTCTCCTCTGAAACGTGACAGATTTCCTGCGCCTGTACCGCTGCGCGACAAGCTCTCCTGATGTGCCCCTCTCCACCGCATCGGAAACAGCGGCACGCTTTAAAGGGGCACGCAGAAGGTGAGTGTCGGCGGCTGTGACACCGTGCGCACCGATCCAGAAACGCCGGCCCGCTGTGTCTCGGACCATCGCTGTGTCTCGGAGCCCTGTCTATTACGCCTCCCCTGCTCTGCCACGGCGCCCGCTGCTCCCCCACTCTGCCGACCCCAGGTCGCGGCTGAAAGGGCCGGGAACCTGAATCCCCGCTCTGAATGACGTCACCACCAGTCGGCACGGCGATTGGTTCACGACCACTGAGCCGGCCGATGACGTCACACACGGCAGACTTCCCGCAAAGCTCCGCAGCGTTGGCAGCGGTAGATTCGTGGGCTTGGGCGATGGTGTTCGCTGACTTGAGAGTCAAGCAAGGCTCGCTGAGCAATCTGGTTTGCAGAGGCTGGTTCTGAATACCGCAGACGAGGCGGTCACGAAGCATCTCTACCAGAATAGACGGCTCGTAGTTGCAAGACGTCGCCAACTTCCGCAACCGAGCCACGTATACTGGCACGGACTCGCCACGTTCACGGATGCACGAGTTGAAACGGAAGCGGGCAACTATCGATGAATCCGCCGGCTCGAAATGGTCGCAGATCAGCTTAATCAAATCCTTGTACGACACTTCGTGTACTGACTTCGGGGCAATCAAATCTTCGACCAGGCTAAACGTGCTCGCACCCACAACGCTAAAAAAAATAGCGCGACGTTTCTCCACTTGATCATCATTGATACCATTCGCGACGAAAAACTGTTCGATGCGTCGGCTGTATATACCAAATCTCTCCACTGACACATCAAACTCCGGCGCTTTGCCAATAAACGCCATCACTCGTTTTCACCGTACACAAAGAAAACCGAAACTGACACACCAAACCTCAGAGACCCGGTCAGTTCACTCACTGGTCGCCATGTAATATACTCGGCGGCGGTCCGGTACCAACTGGTTTATTGAGCACTCGGGTCACGGGACAACGAATGCGTCAGCATGCCCCGCGGCAGCGGACCGCGCGCAGAGGCGGCGCCAGGTACTGAGTGGTGTCACATCGAATGTGGGTCAACACACATCATCACAAATCCCATGTATAGTTACTGGGCACAAGGGTGGCGAACCCCACGTGTAATCACTGATGAGAGGGATGGAGAACACTCACTTGTAGTCACTGGTCAGAAAGAGAGAGTGAGTGCCGTGCTGCAAGCCCTATGTGTGATTCTCTGTTTCAGTTAAAGAAGAATGCATGATTTAAAGGTGCGTGGGAGTCAGTAATTTGGTGGCGTGTAAAGTGTGCTGCACATTGCCTCTTAACATTAATCACCGGCGGAGTTGGAACACTTTTGGTGCGTTTATGTCCACACAGGTGGTGTGGCAGACAGATGGAATCCTGTTCGCTGGATGCTGATTATAGGCTATTCATTGCTGGCTTGCTCACCTTGACTTCATTGCTGAGTTTATATAAAGTAATGGCCTGTCGAAGTGCTTACCGAGAATGTACCTGTGCAGCGTCCACCACATAAACCAACACGATTTGTTTCGCGCATGGCTTTGAATGCTATCTGTGTAACCTGTTATTGGATTGGGTTTGTTGCAGAAACCACACCCACACACTCCATGTCAATGCACGCCTAGCTCTGGCTCGTGGTCCTAAGTTCCTGCTGGCCTCTGACTGCGCTGGTATTTATGTTTGTGTGCCTTGCACCTAAGCCTAACGCATCCTGTGTTCCTGCGCATGCATACGGAACTTGCAGGCAACTTGAATGAATGCAGCAAGGTGTGCGTCTCAACAAGCGATTTTACCGGCGGTGATGACATGTCGCGTGCCATCACGTGTCGAGACCGCCTGGTACAGGGCCTGCCGTCACGTCACGGTCGAAACGGCTCGTTAACACAAGTTTGGGATTTTAATTTCCTCTTTAAGGGAGTGGTGACAACCTTTTCTTCGCGATTGCATTATGTTCGGCTTCAAGCTTTTCCCTCCAAACGAGCCTTGTAGCTACACCTTTTGCTTCCAGTGCTTAGGACAAGTGCACGCATTTCAACAACAAGCTTCGTCGATGTCAACAATCTGACGAAGTTCCTGGGTATATTCGAGACGTGTGGTTCGGCAGGTGCCAGACGTGTCCGTGCCACATTCGACATCGGAGCTCTCACTTCAGTAGTGGTGCAAGCAACGCTGGCAGAGGCGCGCAGCAAGCCAAAGCCCTTCGGTCGAAACTTGCTGGCACTCTATCGATCAGGGTCGAATGAAGTGTCGATTCGTGAAGTACGTGTTTCGGTGCCGAAAATGTTGCACGTATCTCGGACCTGAGTACTCCGTGCCGAAGTGCCAATGTCGGTTGTAGCTATTGCTGAAATGCGTCCACTTTTGCTTAAAATTGAGCCGGTGGGACATTTACAATCATTTACAGTTACATCCTTTACGATAACGCCACCATGATTGAACAACGGAAGTAGCGTGATCACAGGTCACTTCCCGCCTGTCTTCGGAACGCCGACACCACATACCACCGGGACTTCAGTCTGAAAGCACACTCCTCTATCGGTCCGATTATAGCTAGTAAAGTCTGCTTACTCAAAATATAATCATTTAGACACTGTGTCGTATTGGTTTTCTTTGTCATCTTACTAGGTGATATTCTCTTGAAAGCTTTACATGCCCGCCCGACGTGTTCGACGCCAACCTTTAAAAGTCTACGTTCGGCACGGGCGGATGCAAACAAGACGAGAAGCGTGCACACGGCACCGAAGTCGGCTGCATCTAGCCATGTGAGCATGCCAAAGTGTCGGCCAATGTTGGCCTGTCCTTTGTACTCCCGCCTGTTCTCTCACAATGGAAGCGGTTTGATTCAGCACTGCAGTTGCACGCCCGTTGCGTGCGACCAGAATATTGGGCGGCCCTCTGGCATTGCCGTCGCCACTGTGGACATGCGAGGTCGGCGCTGGAGCGGGCGGCATGGGACGCCGGTCCGGCATGGGACGGCATGGGACGCCGGTCCGGTCTCGCGTCGGGCCTGGAGCGGGCGGCATGGGACGCCGGTCCGGTCTCTGTCGGCGCTGGAGCGGGCGGCATGGGACGCCGGTCGGTCTCGTGTCGGGCCTGGAGCGGGCGGCATGGGACGCCGGTCCGGTTCGTGTCGGGCCTGGAGCGGGCGGCATGGGACGCCGGTCCGGTCTCGTGTCGGCGCTGGAGCGGGCGGCATGGGACGCCGGTCCGGTCTCGCGTCGGGCCTGCGCGGCAACGCGCCGTTCAGCCGATGGTTTCCGGTCGCCAGCTGCACAGCATGTTCTTCCACGGTGGACACTTGACGCCCAGCCGCCGGGCGTGTAAAATCACCGCTGTGCTGACACTTCCACGGTGGACACTTGACGCCCAGCCGCCGGGCGTGTAAAATGACCGCTGTGCTGGCACTTCCACGGTGGACACTTGACGCCCAGCCGCCGGGCGTGTAAAATGACCGCTGTGCTGGCACTTCCACGGTGGACACTTGACGCCCAGCCGCCGGGCGTGTAAAATCACCGCTGTGCTGACACTTCCACGGTGGACACTTGACGCCCAGCCGCCGGGCGTGTAAAATGACCGCTGTGTTGGTAACGGCTTCCGTGCAATCGCATTTGCCCTTGACTCCAACTGACCCTCATTTGGTGTTCGCATCATGACACTAGCCTCACTTTACCCCACTCACCCAGCTTTTGTGTCGCAACAGGTCTCGTGACCGGTGCAATTAAGGAGAGCGGCGTTCTTAGAAGTCTGACCTAGACAGCGAAAGCTATGTAGTGTGGTGTGATGCAATCGGATATATGGGGTCCAGTTAGTGCAATTAAGAATGCAGTGAGGTTTTAGGGGCTGGTGACTGTTAGCAGCTGCCCTTGAATAAATAAACATAGCTCGTGTACAGTCTGTTACCGAATTATGTTTCATGGGAGGGCTTGACATGGCCTGTCATTGAGAAATGTGTCATTGGGTCACTCATTGGTCCAATGAGTCATTTGGACTGTGCCGCTTGACAGCTAGTATTTGTTGATATACTGCGCCGCTTCACTTTTAAGCCTTCCGTCATAGCGTACCATGATGATGACCACGGGCCAGTGTTCCCGGGCAGGAAATCGCGTTTGAAGTCGCCACGTGACAATTCGCCCTGCACCCACGAAGGAAGAGAGATGGGTATATCCTGTTTCTGCCTGGGATCCAGACTCACCTGGGATGTAGTAGGTAGGATCTGACCCACCTGGAAAACTGGGAAACTGCAGGATCACTCCCGAAATTCCAGTACTCAGAAGTCCACACACAACTCAGCCACATGATGTACTCCACTAACTCTCGCCCTCTGACGTTTTCGTGGCTGGGTTGACGAAAACGGATGATGTCGACATAGAGCAAGACAAATCTTGCTCTGTGATGTCAGAGGGCTTCATGTAGTGACGAATGACATGTAGTGACTTTTTGTAATCACGCAAGATGCGGAACGAAAATAACGATTGCTGGCAGCATTTGCTGTGATTTAAAAAAAAGTAACTCGGACTGTTACCATTTACCCATGTGGGTGTCACTTTGTGAAATTGGTTGCAGACTAAATGACCTTTTTGATGTTCAAAGCTGCCCCGAACCCATTTGTATCTATTGTATGCTCATATGTACCTACTGCAGGCCCATTTGTTAAGCTTTAGCCTTAGCGGGATGATATTAAATTAGTGATTAAGGGGGGCAAATTAATGATTGAGGGGGCCAGTTGTCCCTTCAGCGTATGCGAAATAACACCCCTTTCACTTATAAATCGTTCCCACGCATGCGGGGTTGGATCCCACCTGGCAACTGAAGATGGTGATGCCCTTGGGCCTTCGCACAATGCACACATGAAATTCCATATGCGTCACGTGCATGGACGTCGCCACCGCTGGGTTCCTGGCGTCCGGACCCAACCTGGGATAGAGGACTGCTACGGCTAACCCCTCTAACATGGCAATCATTTCTGGCGGTTACGTCCCTGGCCTCGTGCACTAACATCGAGTAGGTCGGCACCTGAAAGTCGCATGTGTGGCCAGGGCTGGATATATATCAAGAAGCCAGTGAGGTCCAAATCCTTATTTTCACGACATATTTTCAGATTTCATAGGGAAAAATGGTAGCTGAGCATTAGCAGGGCAATAACCAGAGGGTCCTGAGCCACCGACCCGCCCCCCCCGGATCTCGAGCCATGTGGGCGACTGTCTTATGATGTCATTATGGCAGAACCCAGGGTAACTTGGAACGTAATATTTTGCCAGAAAGTACCTTCGACTTGCATTCATTGGAAGGGATTGGAGCATTCCGGAGGCGAAGAAAAGTTGGGGAGGGGATGGGACGGAAAAATGGCCGCCCCGACTGGTCACAAATTAATACGTCAGCCGTGCATCCACCTGGACACGACGATGATTGGCCCCCAGAACCCCCATCCCCTCCCCCAGGCTGGACGTGAGCTGATCACGACACAAATATCGGTGTGCCGTGCTGAGCTTGTTAATTAGATGTCCCTTCGATCATTACTTTGTTCGATCATTCTCAGGCTATATTACGGCCGGCCATCGAACCACTGCAGTGGTTCGATGCACGAGGGAAACGCAGCTCGTTGTGAGATCGAAGATGGCGATGGACGGTCGCAAAATTATTCAAAAAAATGAACGGAAACCTGTGCTTTTACAAAGAGATCTGACCTCGAAATCCCTCCTCTCCTGCCACGCCGGCCTGTTTCATAGCACGTCGATGTGCTATACAGCGGCAGAGAATAAGCATGCTTGAGCCGCTATGTCCTCTACCGCTTATATCACATTACTTTGAAGAAGTATATACGAAACATGACCGTTTCCGATTCTGGTTCTGTTTCCGATGCTGCACATACACCCCGACCGAACGCCAGGCGTGGTGGTTCATGCGTGGTGTCGGCATAACCAGAGAGAGAGAGAGAGAGAGGTGACGGTGGAAATTGCCGACCGTGAAGGAGGGACGGCTGTTGGCAGCACAGAAGGGCTGGGGCGGGGTGTCAGCAGCATAGGAGGACCGGGGCGGGGTGTCAGCAGCACAAGAGGACCGGGGTGGGGTGTCAGCAGTAGAGGAGGGCTGGGGGCGGGGTGTCAGCAGCACAGGAGGACCGGGGCGGGGTGTCAGCAGTAGAGGAGGGCTGGGGGCGGGGTGTCAGCAGTAGAGGAGGGCTGGGGACGCGGTGTAGCAATGGCGGAGGAACGGGCAGACTTTCGGCACCGGGTAGGGAATTACCGACCGCGGAGGACGTGCGGGACGCCTGTTGGCAGCAGGTGACGGCTGGGAGCGGGGTATCAGCAACAGAGGAGCGCTGGAGTCTGAGTGTCAGCAGTAGAGGAGGAACCGGGAGGACGTTCGGCAACATGGAAGGAGTTACAAGCGTGTCGGAACAGATAAGTGACCCTCCGATCTTCGGTCTGCCGGAGTTTGCATTCACCATTTAGAAGAGAACATTGCGAATTCAAGCACGATCCCCCAAGAGATCATGTTGTGCAGGAGAATCTGGCCTGTCACCGTTGGAGACCTGTCCTCAGATGCCGACGGTTCACCACGCATTTTGCGTGCAGAATACCTCGTGCACACCGCAGGCTCAATGTTCAGTTTGTGTCATGGAGGATGTCCAGACCCACCCCCGCGACGTCACCCATGATGTCTGATGAAGAGTTCCTTCATTACTGTGAGCATCTCCCATCGGATCACCCCGGCTGAGTCGTCTCAGGCAGTACGACGAAAACAGTCCGGCCAAGGGTTGGCTTACGCCGATGAATTCGATAGCTTCCACAGAATATATCGCGCTGTGGGCAAACATGGCGGTCCCTAGGCTCCAAATGGAATGAAGCGATGCGGGTGATAACTTGGCGACCGTGCTGGCACGCATGCGTGTATCGCGCTTGAGTGACAATTGTCAACGTCTCCAGGGAAAGCATGTGGATCAATGCGGACTTCAGGCACTAACACATTAACAATAACAAGGTCGACGAATCGGTTAAGTAATGAAAAGCGACCTTCCCTTAAAACGTTTCGGCGACAATGCACGCAATAGCGATGACGCTCCCCGCATGGGGAAAGCTCCATACTGTCGCGTGTTAAATCCGGTGCACGGTGGGGAGCAGCCATTGAGGGAATGAGCCATCAAAAAGTAGGTGCATAAACCAGCAAGCTTGCAAGTAATTATGGGTATATGCACCTGCTTCCATCCTTTATTAAAACGTGCACTTTAATTCGCCTTTTAACACGCGTGAAGTGAATAGCCTTAGTGTTATAAACCTGGAAAAGAACTTCGTTAGAATTTGAATGTGTTCGGTGCTCTATTGGAAATGCACTTGGAAACCCATCAAAGCTGCTCGTGTACAACAATTTCGACCGAACAACGTGCTGCTAACTACTGAATTCAGATCGCTTTCATTCGATACAACCATGCCACTGATACTCCTGCTGCTCGAAGCTTGGCGGCTGGGGTGTTGTTTTATATACTTATGAGGGGGCAGGTGCCTCCTCAGTGTTGGCTCCCCCAATAATTTAAATTTCAACATGGGACCCTATGGAGTGTGCCCCGAAATCCATTTGGGTCCGCTAATTGCTTTTATGTATCGTGCCCCCCCCCCCCCCACAATAATTTTTAGAAATAGACGCCCGTGCTTAATGGCATGGGCGGCGCCAAGGGGGGGGTGGGAGCCCCCACTCAAAAGCTTCGGTAAGCTTAACATTATGCCTATGAGCGTTGCATGGAAAGAGTGCACAAAAACGATCACGCCCCCACCTAACGAAAATACTTCGTAGCGCTGATGCTCGGCGGCATTTACCAAAAAAAACGCAAAAAACCTCTACCGAAGTTGGCGGACGAAGGACCAGCATCGCCCGGCCGTGTGTGGCGGCAGACGTGGCGCACTGTTGCCACGACGGTGTCGTATTGACGCGCCGGGCCGGCGACGCACCGTCGCGTGCCACGCCCACCTCGGCCGGTACACAAAGGCGGCCGGCCGCCAGGTGCGCCACTGGGTCACTGGCGCCGTGCGTCAATGTGCTATGCATGCAGGAAGCGCCGATCGAAGCGGCACAGGCTCAGGAGTGGGTCGCCGTGGCGGTCATTGGCGAGTTCTAGCAGGTGCGCCACACCTCCGCACGAAGCCAAATGTGGGCTGCCAGGTGGGATGCATCCGAATCGTCGGTGCAGCACGGCACAGCCGATTGTCACGTGCTACCCGAGCCATCCGTCTCTCCCTTCCCCGTCAGAGATTTTGCAGCCGCAGCTGTCGAGTTTTGCACCATGTTTGTGCAGAAAAGATCGGAGCTCACCGCTACCCGCTGAACGAAGCATGTGCTTCCTGCAACCGACGTGCTGACTTCACCCTTGGTACCGTCATGAATTTTCATTTTGCCTGCAGTGACGTCGTTAGCGTTAAGGGCCGTTAACCTACAACACGGAGTGGACGCCTTTCGTGTGTCCAGGAGAACTGAATGCGGAATGAGTACGCTTACACCGGCCGGATGCATATTTTGTGGGAAGCCAGGCCGAGCAGTCTGACGGAGCCGCCCTCCAGACCATACCCGGACCGAGACGGTCATACAGCCTGATTCCGTGGTGTGGAGGTCCGTCCCATGGGCCTGGGGCCCGCGGTCCGGTCCTGGGGCCCGCGGTCCGGTCCTGGGGCCCGTGGTCCGGTCCTGGGGCCCGTGGTCCGGTCCTGGGGCCCGCGTTCCGGTCCTGGAGTTTCTGGGCGTACTGCGCAGTCCTGATCGATTCCCGTTCTGCCATGCTCTGCCTGGCTTGCAAATTAGCCGCGGCCGTTCATGCAGCCGTCGTTAACCCGCTACACCTATTTCAAACGGTATGTACGTCCGTCCGCGCGCGCCGGCCGGCTGGCACCCGCAACAACGAAACCATGAGCTGGGCTAGTTGGTGCGCCGGCCGCTGCGTGTCTCTGATGTCACCACATCTGGAAATCAATACGACTCGCGCGTCTGGCGGCACCGCCCCGCGCGGCAGTGGCGAGCGCCGAGACGGGAGAGCGCCGGCCGACGGCGAGAGGAGCGCGACGCCGCCGGCTGTGCCGCTCGCTGGCCGGCCGCCATCGATTTCGGCCGTGTGTACTGTGGAGTGGGGGAGGGC
Source organism: Ashinkailepas kermadecensis (assembly GCA_034440615.1). Classification (NCBI taxonomy): domain Eukaryota; kingdom Metazoa; phylum Arthropoda; class Thecostraca; family Neolepadidae; genus Ashinkailepas; species Ashinkailepas kermadecensis. The sequence continues at coordinate 129,633 of JAOTOM010004006.1, forward strand.
ACGGTGGGCATCTGCTGGACGGTGGGTCCAGAAGCAGCCCGATTAAAACGGACTGGACGTGCGCTTCGCCATGCACTGGCGAGAAGCGTGTGCGCGTCGGCTCTGCGTGACGGCTCTTGCTTTGCATCTTGCGACGAAAAGAGCAGGGCACGTTAGCCTGTTGTTGTTGTTGAGTTTGGCTGCAGACGTTAACCTGACAGCACAGCCAGCAGACGGTGATTCCAAGACATCTTGCAGATGCGCAAGATTGCGTGCATATTGCGGTCGTAGCAAGATGAAATTCCCCGCCAAATGATCAGCACGTTCCCTGCCCTGTTGGCCGACATGATGGTCGCGCAGTGACGCTGACACCCTGTTGGCAGATCCTGCCGGACGGTGGTTACGATCATGGGCGTAGTTAGTGGGGACAAGGCCCTCCCCGCTTTTCAGCGGCACCCCCTGTGACTGAAGAGAGTCGTCCCTCTGACTGGAAAAAGCACTCGTACAGGATGTTCGCGCGCATTTCTCCCTTCAAATTGTCGGTCGAAGCCGTCTCTCTGAGCACAAGATGCGCCTACCCAGGTGCACTCGAGTACATCTTAACTAACAATTTTCTCAGTCCGAGGCGCTCCTCCGGGGAAATGGCGCCCCCTGAAAATCGTCTAACCCCCTCCCCACGCACACATACTTTGCCTGTTTGTCCTACGTCACTGGATACCGGACTGCAACACGACAGGCTGTGTTACAGCAGGTTCTGCTACACCGGCGACACCAGAAATAGTCGCGAGTAAAGCCGGCTCGTGTGCCATTGATCCGAGCGAAATGTCAACCCACCAGTAAATATAACAGACGTCCTCAGGAATGATAGTTCTGCTTAATCCAGACAAGCAAGCTGGTGTTCAGGACATAGGACTTCTCGCGCATGTAAGAAGGGATAAGTGAGTGAACAGAGTACCTGTATTTGCCAATGTGCAAACAAAAGTATCAGGCTGTTAATATGCCGTTCAGGCATTTGCATATTCTAGACGATTACAATTAAAGCTGTTTGCACTATTTCGGACACACATTGACAGGTGGAGCATGGTTTCCAATCACCAAACGTGGTCTCCCATGCACGCGTATCCACATGCACACGTCGAAACACTTCGGGTTTGTCTCAATTATGTCTTCAAAAAACCGCTGGGTCTCTTACCGGCTTGGTGAGCCCCCAGTAGGTTCTTGAGCCACATGGAAATTTGAGGTCACTAAAATGTTTCACCTACCGCTTGAAATGCTTAGTGAGGCGATTACTTGCTTCGTTTGCCGACAAAAAAGCACGGACTGGTCACATGGGCATACCTGGTGTCAAAAGGCACCCTTGCGTGACTGGCCGGGTGTGGTCGCTGCGCTTATGACACGGACTGTCCGTCTCCTGGGCCGTGGACAAGTAGACTGACTTCCCGAACTCTGTCTACACACGCATGCAGCCACAGTCTCACACACGCAGACGCCGGCTCACACACACACACGCAGACGCGGCCACGCACAGGGCGGATCCAGGGGCACCAAAGGTATCATGTCTCCCTCCCAAGAGTCCCCTCCCGATTTTTGCCAATATTTTGCACTAAACTGGCATGTTATCGACACCCAAGAACATGTCATTAGATAGACATTGTCTTCAACAGACTCGACGAATAATAGCTGTTTCAATTTGATGTTTTTCGAAATCGGATATTTTTGTATTTCCTCCCCCTCCTGGATCCGCCCCTGGCCACGGACATGGGTAGGCGGCGTTCAGTTTCGCCTGACCCTCGCCAGGCATACATCATGCACGAGACAATGGCAGTTGGTGATCTGAAGCAGCAAGCGCACAGACACACAACGGTGGTATGTATGTACATACCACAAACAGCCACGCGCACCCGCACGCTTCGCGGTTGGATCCAGTCACGGGGAGTGGGGTTTGTCTCCGGTGTCGGGTCCAACCGTGGGGCTTGTCTCCGGTATCGGGTCCAACCGTGGGGCTTGTCTCCGGTGTCGGGTCCGACAGTGGGGGTTGTCTCCGGTATCGGGTACAACAGTGAGGTTTTTCTGCGGTGTTGGGTCCTGGCCCAACTGTGGTGTTTGTCTCCGGTGTTGGATTCAGGTCCAGCAGTGGGTTTGTCTCCGGTGTCGGGCCCAACCTTGGGGTTTGTCTCCGGTGTCCGAGGTGTTTGTGTCGCATCGGCGCTTCGGCTGGAAATGGGCGCCACAGATGAGCGTCAGAGGTCCGACTTCAGACCGTCAGAGATATGATGTCAGACTATCAGAGGCCGACCAGGGTAGGAGCGAGACTTCCATGTGCTTCAAATTCTAACTGCCCCAGGTTCTAGGCTCTCGTTTTGACACAAATTCTGGGTGAAGATCAGGCTTTGTTCTTCAGTCTGGACACGGCCCAAAAAGCAGGAGTTGTTCTTTGATCTGGTCCCAGCATAAAACTAGGCTCTGGACGTCAGTCTGGCATTATCAGGACCAGGTTCCGGTCGTCAATCTGACTCTGACCAGCTCAAAACCTCGGTCTGGTCGTCAATCTGACCCTCACCAGTTCAGAACCATGGTCTGGTTGTCAGCAGCCCGCGCTCCCGACCGAATATGAGCGAGAGTTCGAAAGAGGAGCAACATCGACTCAGGTGACGCCGCCCTGCCCAGCCGAAGCACCTATGCGCACTTATCACTTATACCCCAGCGCCTCATCACCCCTCGCCGACACCGAAATCACGGACACGTGCAGCAGTGCACATGGCTGGTGAGAGACACAAGCAGATCTGAAGCACCGCCCGCTCGTCGGCCAGAGATGGCCTGGCCTGAGCCGCCACCCCGCTCCTCCTCCCTGACGTCATCACCGACCGGTGACGTCACGGCTGGTGGTGAGAACCGGCGGCGTGAGATCGCGCCCGAGACCCGGCTGCAAGGCGGCCGTGTTAGTGGTCGAGAGAACTCGAGGCGACGCTCGGACTATCGGAGCAGAGAGCTCGGCGGTCCGGCACACCGGCCGCAGCCGCCGGCTCACAGCTGGCGAGGCCAGCAGCTGCAGCTGCCAGCTGGCGAGGTCATGAGCTGCCAGCTGGCAGGCTGCAGCCCGGCGCCACCAGAAAAGCCGGCCGCTGCACTGTCCACAGAAGCGCAGAATAAAGCCAGTTCACCGACACACGACCACGATCAGTCGGCACTACCCGAGCGTCTGGCTCGACCATCCCGAGAGGGCACGGCGCATCATTGAACTCTTTGGGAACGCCATGCAGCCTTGCACAGGCTTCTCCAGACCGCCGGAGGTCCGCCTGGTGGTGGTGACGTCAGAGGCTGCCCGCCCGTGGCCGGCAGCACCTCTGTAGACCTCAGAGGCTCTCCGGGTGGCAATGACGTCCAAGCTGCTCGCCCGTGGCCGGCGGAGCTTGCGTTGCCGCCTGCTGGTGAGCGGCGGCACTCAGTGCTTCTGAGGGTAGGTGTTCTCGTGCTTGTAGCCGGTGACGTAGCCGCTGTCGACGTGGTCGTCGCGTCGGCCGGCGACGCCGCGCCCCTTGCCGTGCTCGTCGAACCTCTGCCGGTGCGACGCGCCGTACTTGCTGACGTCGCACAGCCGATCGTACACGCTGCTCTTGGTGCCGGGCTGGGGGCAGACCAGGCGTCAGGTCAGGCTGGAGACAGGGCATGCGGCAGATCAGGCTGGAGACAGGGCATGCGTCAGATCAGGCTGGAGACAGGGAAGGCATCCGGTCAGGCTGGAGACAGGGAAGGCGTCAGGCCGGGCTGGAGACAGGGAAGGCGTCAGGCCGGGCTGGAGACAGGGAAGGCGTCAGGCCGGGCTGGAGACAGGGAAGGCGTCAGACCGGGCTGGAGACAGGGGAGGCGTCAGGCCGGGCTGGAGACAGGGAAGGCGTCAGGCCGGGCTGAAGACAGGGAAGGCATCAGACCGGGCTGGAGACAGGGAAGGCGTCCGGCCGGGCTGGAGACAGGGAAGGCGTCAGGCCGGGCTGGAGACAGGGAAGGCATCAGGTCAGGCTGGAGACAGGGAAGGCGTCAGATCAGGCTGGAGACAGGGAAGGCGTCAGGCCGGGCTGGAGACAGGGAAGGCGTCAGACCGGGCTGGAGATAGGGAGGCGTCAGGCCGGGCTGGAGACAGGGAAGGCATCAGGTCAGGCTGGAGACAGGGAAGGCGTCAGATCAGGCTGGAGACAGGGAAGGCGTCAGGCCGGGCTGGAGACAGGGAAGGCGTCAGGCCGGGCTGGAGACAGGGAAGGCATCAGGTCAGGCTGGAGACAGGGAAGGCGTCAGATCAGGCTGGAGACAGGGAAGGCGTCAGGCCGGGCTGGAGACAGGGAAGGCGTCAGGCCGGGCTGGAGACAGGGAAGGCATCAGGTCAGGCTGGAGACAGGGAAGGCGTCAGACCGGGCTGGAGACCGGGAAGGCGTCAGATCAGGCTGGAGACAGGACAGGCGTCAGGCCGGGCTGGGAACAGAGCAGGCGTTAGGCCGGGCCGGAACAGAGCGAACGTCAGACCGGGCTGGAAACAGAGCAGGTGTCCGGTCAGGGCGAATGTCAGGTCGGGGCGTATATATATATATATATATATATATATATATATATATATATATATATATATATATATATATATATAAATATATATATATATATATATAAAAATATATATATATATATATACCACAATGTGTTCAGATTAATACATCCATTCCTTGTTTTAAATTCCAAGGCTGGTGGTATCAAAAATATGCCGCGGCAAAGTGGAATAAGCGATGCTATTTTGAGGACGATGATGGTGCAGTTATCAAAGCTGGTATTTCAGCTCCAAAACTTGCAATACGAGATTCTCCACCCATGGTTCAAGTGCTTGGTTTGCGGAGTCAGGGCCTATGTTAATCGGGGACCCTGAATATAGCATCCGCCTTTGCAATTTCAGTTCATCAACGCCATAGTTCCCTGCTTGGAATCCAGTGCGCCACAGATGTATTGAGACGACCCAGGCAGCAGAGATTTTGTCCGACTGAAGGTCGCTTCGACTTCCCGGGCCAATATGCCATCAGTACACGAGGTACCCATGACAGGATTTTCCCGGGGAGAGCTTCTCGGTGTTTTATGTATGCGCCACTCTCCACAGTGTAAGTGACTCAACCGTCCCTCGACACCCAAGGCGACGCAACGCCACTAGCACTAGCGTGCAGTGTACAGGGTTCGCACCCATGGTTTCTCTTCAGCAATGGCGCAGACTCCATTGAATGTAATTAGGAGCAGTGTGCAAATGCAGCCTTCGGCGGTTCATGCTGTGAACATTTGTGTTGCAGGATACATTAGTAACACGTTTGATGGATCACCCACTGTGCAAACGTTGCTATCGCAACTGTGGGCTTTATTACAAAATATAATTTAAATAGGGAAGCTGGGCTACATCACTCAAAAGCACTTCGAGTCACGACGCATTGCGACACAACTTCGCAGCGTATGTCTTGCATTCACCAACGTCGCCACTAATTTTGGATAGGAGGGGAGGGGAGGACTATAAGATCGATTCCTTTCATGCAACGCCACAGGAATAGTGCTAAATTTCCACGAAGTTTGCGAGAGAGGCGATGCTTCTTTCTCCCGCCCCATCGCTGCTCCCCGCGACGGCGACTTCCAGGTGTCTCTCCGTGTACAAAGCTGTCCTAAGCTTACCTTAAGGCTGAGGAAAACTAAACTCACTTGGTAGAATTATCTGAAATGATTATATGTGGCTGGTACACATCCTGTACCCCTTCGCGATTACAGGCAAATTGTCACGTGATACCCTGTGAACAGATGTGATACCATGTGGACAGATGTGATACCCTGTGGACAGATGTGATACCCTGTGGACAGATGTGATACCCTGTGGACAGATGTGATACCCTGTGGACAGATGTGATACCCTGTGGACAAATGTGATACCCTGTGGACAAATGTGATACCCTGTGGACAAATGTGATCTTAGCCAGACCGACATAAGCATCGGTGGGGCCTGCCACAAACAACTCTTCTAGCTCCCAACCAGGTCATACCAATCACCGTGGATCGAGCAGTTCATTGCACATGACCAACCTGTGTTTGACTGCAGATGCCAGGTCACGTTTAGCATCTATGATTTTGCGATGCCAAGATGCGGCTCCGCGAAATAAGCGTAGGCGTGTGCGTTCTGAGCTCTATAGAGGGCAGTACGTTTGCGTCACGGGTGGATATCAGGGTTGTTGATGTATTACTAGTCACATGTCACATGTGGATATCAGGCTTGTCGGTGTATTACTAGTCACATGCCACATGTGGATATCAGGGTTGTTGATGTATTACTAGTCACATGTCACATGTGGATATCAGGTTTGTTGGTGTATTACCAGTCACATGTGGATATCAGGCTTGTCCGTGTATTACCAGTACATGTCATGTGGATATCAGGCTGGTCGGTGTATACTAGTCACATGTCCATGTGGATATCAGGCTTGTCGGTGTATTACCAGTCACATGTACATGTGGATATCAGGCTTGTCCGTGTATTACCAGTCACATGTCACATGTGGATATCAGGCTTGTCGGTGTATTACTAGTCACATGTCACATGTGGATATCAGGCTTGTCGGTATATTACCAGTCACATGTCACATGTGGATATCAGGCTTGTCCGTGTATTACCAGTCACATGTCACATGTGGATATAGGCTTGTCCGTGTATTACGTCACATGTCACATGTGGATATCGACTTGTTGGTGTATTACCAGTCACATGTCACATGTGGATATAGGCTTGTTGGTGTATTACCAGTCACATGTCGCATGTGGATATCGACTTGTTGGTGTATTACCGTACATGTCGCATGTGGATATCGGCTTGTTGGTGTATTACCAGTCACATGTTGCATGTGGATATCGACTTGTTGGTGTATTACCGTCATGTCGCTGTGGATATACTTGTTGGTGTATTACCAGTCACATGTCGCTGTGGATATCGACTTGTTGGTGTATTACCAGTACATGTCGCATGTGGATATCGGCTTGTCGGTGAACTTGTCACATGTCACATGTGGATTTCAGGCTTGTTGGTGTATTACCAATCACATGTCGCATGTGGATATCAGACTTGTTGATGTATTATCAGTGTGTGTCATTCGGAAACGCGCAGACGAAACGGATCAGTTTGGTCCTGTGTATCGTGTGTTGTGTGACTAGGCTGAACACAACAGTCACCAGTCTGACTCACACTGGCGTTGCTCTGATGTCCGGGAGCACCGCAATTGGCCAGCTTCTCCTTCATCTTGTTCGGAGTTATCTTTTTACTGGCCGCCAGCTCGTCCAGAAACTTCTGGAACTCTTTGAAGTGGATCTTCTGCTGTCTGTGAACGGAGTCCAGTGTCACGGCGCGTAGGGCAGTGTGGCGCCGTCCCCACCACCCAACGTCCGCACTAGCATCATATAGCTGACCATATTATGTTTTTTAGTTACCTCATTGATTTGGAAGGCAGTAAGAATAGTCATGTGTTGATTTGTCTACACTGATTGCTAACGCAAATATCATGTTAATGCGAACAGCGGATTACAAACAGATGACCTATTTATCTAGGGTTGAAAATTACCAGCGTAACAACGTGGCCTAGATAGGAGGCGTGACCTTTCCCGTTCGTTCTGTTAACCATTCATGATTGTCCTGACCACTCACATTTGAAGGCGGGTCCTCATTGGGGGCATAATTATGGAGTCGAGCCGACCGCGCATCAGACAGCGATGATAAATGGGGGGAGGTGATCGAGTGATGAAAGTCGTTTATTCAAAGCTGCGTGTGGTCCAAACCACATTAACACACGACCACTCCCTCTCAGCGCGCTCTTCCTGCGCTGCTTTAGGCAGAACACTGCGTGGGTCCATCATCAAAGCCACTGCCCGTTGAGAAAGTTGACAGCATTAGCCAATCAGCGACAACGGCTGAATGTCTGCATTAATGTCTGCATTATCTTGGTGCTGCATGTTGCATACCACTAAAGATTGAGCTGTATGATGCATCCCACTAAATGCATGGCTTGACTGACATCTAATCGTACTTTCAAATGATGACGAACCGCATCGTGGACAAAACACTGCAAGGTGTAAGCTTCAAAATAAATTTGAAAGTGGGTCGCCCTACTACAAATGCGTGTCCACTGTTGACGCTGCTAATGAAGCGCTGGACCGTCGCTGTCTCTGTGACAACCACTGAGCACGAGTAGCCAAGTTTTCAAGTTATAAAAACTTGCTCTTCCGTCTCAAGTACCAGAAGTTTTCAAGTTTACACAAATTGCTCTCGTACCTCATGTACCAGCCGGCCATAGCTCAAGTGTCATTTTGGGCTCACGTGTCATTCTTCTTCACTCCAGGTGCGATCATGCATCTATGAGCGCACCGGTGCCCGTGATGTCTATGGGCATGGACATGGGCATTGTCACGAATGACACACAGGATTCGTTTGGTTTAAGCTGCATCCTTTGATGGCGATAATAACTTCGCGCTGTTGGTCCCTGCATCCCTCGCCCTACTCCTGGAGCTGCTTCCTGTGGCTAGTCGGGGTGACTAACATGTACCTGTAGCTACCCTCCTGCTTCTCGCATGCAAATAGAGGAATGGAAGGACCGGTGGCGAACTCCCCAGGTGAGAAATTCTGCTAGTAAATGTGGAGAGGAACAGTCCAATAACAAGCCAGTGTTACATGGGAAAGCAGTAGACAAGATGGATATGATCAAAGTGGAGCTACCAATCCCCTTGGAGCCTCCTGGCTACTCCTCAACAAAAAGGCCAGCTCAACTCCATTTCCAATGTTCCTCGACTTCGATATAGCAGTCCGCTGAACTCCTCCTCGCTCAAGGTACGGCAAGTGCTCATTCAATACACATTTCAACCAGTGGCGTCGCCACGAAATTCTTCCAGGGGGGGCAATGTTGATAGGGGGCCTCCTGCTCCCCGAAAAGGGGCCTCCACTGTGTTAGGGCCTCCTCTTGCTTTTTAGGCTCTTAGTATGGTTCCCGAATGGGAACATGATTTCATATTGATGTCTTGTTTGTTCTTGGCATGGTATATAATTTACGCAAAGCGTAATAGCAAGAATCCTTTTTTTTCGCTGAGAACCGAGCCATACCAGGGTATAAATAAGCAAATGTAGATAAATACGTCAGTGCCAAAACAAACCAATATCTTTATGCTTTATCGACGAGAAGAATCTTCCCGAGAGTCGAAAGAATCGACGAGAAGAATCTGGCCTCTAGATTGTAGCGAGCTGGTGGGGCTCGTGCTGAGCATATCTTAAAGATATCTCCCATTGATCAACCCACTTCTTTGTTCACCAAGTTTAACTGAATATAGCTAGGTTCATCACTACTGTTAGTCATTCCCACCAGCTTGATCTCATAAACAAACTTAAACAATCATTTCTCAGTCCCAGGACAACAATTTCGCGAAGGTGACAACGAGAAGTGGATTGAATTGGTTTTCTGATCGTCATCTTAGGGATTTATTAATTTTTTCATAACATTTGGTGCTGGCTGCAAGGCACTTGGCACAGAAGCTAAAATAATAAATACTCCGCGAATAAATTCACGGCAAGAACAAGCATTGAACAACCATGCATCAATGGCAATGCAACAATGCATCAATGACAATGCATAAATAATGCAAAACCTTCGAATTCCACGCCGTCACGCACATGGTTATCGCTGTGCTGTACCGTTTTGTAAATTATGTCGTTGAGAAGGTACTGAAGCTGGGAAGCTCTAATCATGCAGGCTGTAATCACAGAAGACAACTTTGTAGGAAGAAAATACATTTTAAAACATCATTCCTCCCATTTAATATGGGGCATCGGTGTTGTTTTGTATGCTTGTGAGGGGGAATTTACCCCCGCAATGTTGGCTTTGCTCCATGGGCGTAAGTTCTGAAAATTATTGGGAGACCAGTGACGCACCCATATTTGCGTCAAGGGGAGGGGGCAAACGTATTTGGAGGGGGTCCAACTACTGAATAAAGTCTTCCGATTTCGACCACTATTTTGTCAAAGGAGAACTTTTTAAATAAAATAATTAGTGATCAACTGAATTATCCTGTGGAGGGGCCTAATCTACCACTATCGTTTCTGATTCGTCGGATTTCAACCCTAGCTCCCACAACCTGTTCAAATGTATTCTTTTGGTATTCCTTGATAAGTCACCTCGCACTGCTGAAATTACATCTGCACAAATCACTTTAGAATGTAAAATTTTCAAATTTCAGACATTCCAGTTCATAGTGCCCGGTCGCCACGACGCCAACGTTAGTGCACGTGCACACCCATCTTGCGCATTCGGCGCATTCGCCACACTTCGTGCGATGCTACGGATTCTGCTGGGCCTCCTACGCTTTGTTAATTGCTGCCACATAATAGACTTGCGCCATATCTGACGTGATAAAATGCTTCGTATGGGCGTTCGCTGCGAAAATTCGATTAATTAAATTCGATCATTAGTTCCCTTCTTACCATATTTTATGGTGAAGAAATGCGGATACCCGCTGAGCTTTGATGCGCCTCATATCTTTGATTAAACATGCTTCCAGGTTGGCTACCGAACCGAAGCCCTGCCTGAGTGTACTTCTTTGGACCCGTTTCGTATTTCTTCGTCTACGGATGTGTCTTAAGGCTCCAATTCATTTTTATTAGAGGCCCGACACATTTTCGAAACCCCTGCTCGTTTTAGGGTTTTGTTGCTTTTTTTTGCGCACCGAATATTTTTTTTTTAGTTGTCGGGGCGCTTTCAAAGATCTCGATGTGTTTACTTAGTGCCCGGTATTTTTGTTCGTTTTGGGATCATGTTGCTTTTTGCGGCCCCAGCCTCTTTTCAGGCCCTTGTGCGGTCATATGGCCCCTGTGTGCCTTGAGAGCTTACGGTGTTTTTGTTTTTGTTTTTTTAGTGTTCCCGGTATATATAGTTATGGCTGCAACGCATGTTTTCGGACCCTGCCGCTTTTTACGAGATTGCGCTTTGAAGGGCCAGTCGCATTTTCGGTTCCCGTTGTGCTCTTAGGGTCCCGCTGTGTTTATTTGGGGCTTCTGACGCACATTTATGGGGCCCCAGTACGATTTTGAGGCTTCGGTGCGATTTTTATGGGTCCCAGCGCGACTTATCGAGCCCAGGCGCGTGGTTCCGGGACCCAACGCCAGTTATCTGGGCTCAACGCGATTTTTGGTGATCTCTTCTGAATTTTCTTTAACTTCCGAAACCCGCCCTGATTTTTCGAGTCCCTGGTGCCATGTTTTTGTATCTCACCTCGATTTTCTTCGAGTTCCGGTATGTTTTTCGATGCCGTACGCGATTTGTCAAGGCATCTGATGACATGTTCGGTGCTCCAGAACCATTGTCCTGACCCGGACTTTTTTTTACAATCCCTCCTGATTTTGGACGGCTCCGGCTTTATTTTTCGGATACCGATGGGACTTTGGGGGTCACACGGTGCCTATGTGGGGCCATAGATGCCAATTATTGGCAGCCCCGACGTTAATTTTTGATGCCCAGACCAAATTGTTGGTACTACCGATGGGTCCGAGCGCGACATTTTTGGTAGTACCGAATTGTGGGTCCGAGCGCGAAATTTGGTGGGACCGGTTCGAGTTTGCGGGGCGCGTTGTACTTAGATGTGACCCTTAGCGCGATCTTGGCGGTTCCTGTTGCAGATTGTCGTGCCTCGGAGCGAGTTTTCTGGGGCCCGACGTGTTTACTTTGAGCCCCTACGCGAATTCTGGTGGACCGACGCGAATTTTTGTGGTCCCAGCGCGACTTTTGGGGGCCTTGGCTCGATTCTTGGGAGCATATCCCTCTTAGGAGGGAGGGGCCATTTGCCCCTTTGATATGTCACTGCGGCCACCAAAGGAGTTCTATTTTTCTATAGGTCCTTATGTGATATTTTTGGGTCCAGGTACGATTCTTCGGTCTCCAGGTGCGATTTTTTTCGGTGCCCTGACACGTTTTTTTTCCAGTGCCCAACGGGTTTTGCGGGGACTTGGACCCGATTTTTTTGGGCGCAGTGTGACATTCCGGTTGCTAATTGATTTTTGGGGCCGCAGCAACCTTTGGGGTCCAGGCGCGACTTTTTTGGTCCCCAATGAGATTTTCGAAGGCTGCGACGCGACTTTTTTAGTCCAATGTAATCTTTTGTGTCCCGACGTAATTTGCTTGGATCCCTGGCGCGAGTTTTAGCGACCTCGACACTATGTGGGTGTCCAATACGTTTTGGATGCTTTTGGTGTCATTGTTGGGGCCCAAGAGTGATTATCCATGTCCAGATTGTTTTTCGTTGCCCCGGCTTCATTTGTGTCCAAATGATACTGTTGGGGAACGGTACGACTTATCGTGCCCCTAACGTGATTTTCATGATCCGGGCGTGAATTTTTGGTACCCATAGGCTCAGCGAGATTTTCAGTGGCCCCGGCCGGATCTTTTTGGGCCCATGTCGTGATTTTCAAGTACCCCGGCACGACTCCTGCCATTTCAGATGCTTCTAGCAAATTACAGACCTCCTCTCGCGTCTTAGGGGTCTCGTCTCATTTCCTGGAGCTTCTTTACCGGTTTTGGACGTCTTCTCGTCCGTCCTACCCTCCTCCATATTCAATGGTCCTTCTCTCCCGTTTCGGATGACCTCCTCCCACATCCTGGGGCCCCTTTAACATGGCATGGGACTTCCTCTCATGTTCCAGGGGCATCCTCTGCCAAATTAGGGGCCTCCTGCCACGCCTCGTGGGCCTCCTCCTTTGTCCTCGCAAAGCTTACCCGTCTTGAGGGGATCTTAAATTTTGGAAACCTCGCCTCCTTCCATACCTGCTACCTACCACTCCCATTTTAAGGGCCTTCTCTCATTTCCTGGGAATTCCTTCCGGTCGTAGGGGCCTCATTCGGCCCTGGAGACCTCCTACTCCATCTCGAGGGACTCCTCTCGAGTCCGGCAGGGGCCTCCTTTTTCTTTTTGAGGCTTTCTTTTTCAAATTAGGGGCCTCCTCTCACGTCTTCGGGGCCTCCTGTTCCGCGTTTTGATTCTATCTTTTCGCATTTTAAGGTTGGCCTCTTATCTCCTGGTGGACTCCTGTTCTCTCTTAGATGGCTCCTCTTCCAAATTACACACAGCCTTTCCTATCTCAGTTACCTTGTCATTTCCTGGGGACCTTCTTACACGTCTTGCAGCCTTCTTTCTCGCCTGGGAGCCATCCCTCTTATCTAATGGCCATTCTCTCCTATTTTAGGGGCTTCCTCGTGCATCATAGGGTCTCTTTCCAATCTTATATCGTCCTCTTCCGAATTAGGTGCTTCCTGCCACTTTTCTGGATTATCCTTTTCTATCTTGGTGGAACCTTACCCGTTTCGGGGACTGCTTTTACGTCTCCGAAACCTCATCTCATATCCACTGGCTTTCTCTTCCGTCTTAGGGCCTTCTCTCATTTTCTGAGGTCTCCCTTCCCGTATTGGGGCCTCCTTTGCAATCCTGGGGGCCTCCTTTGCAATCCTGAGCGCCTCCTTTGCAATCCTGGGGGCCTCCTTTGTAATCCTGGGGCCTCCTTTGCAATCATGGGGGTCTCCTTTGCAATCCTGGGGCCTCCTTTGCAATCCTGGGGGCCTCCTTTACAATCCTGTGGGCTTCCCTTCGCAATCCTGAGGGCCTCCTTTGTAATCATAGGGGCCTCCTGTGCAATACTGGGGCCTCCTTTGCAATCCTGGAGGCCTCCTTTTGCAATCCGGGGGGCCTCATTTGCAATCCTGGGGCCTCCTTTGCAATCCTGGGGGCCTCCTTTGTAATCCTGGGGGCCTCCTTTGCAATCCTGGGGGCCTCCTTTTCAATCCTGGGGGCCTCCTTTGTAATCATGGAGGCCTCCTTTGCAATCCTGGGGGCCTCCTTTGCAATCATGTGGGCCTCCTTTGTAATCCTGGAGGCCTCCTTTGCAATCATGGGGGCCTCCTTTGCATTCCTGGGGCCTCCTTTGCAATCCTTGAGTCCTCCTTTGCAAACCTGGGGCCTCCTTTGCAATTCTGGGGGGCCTCCTTTGCAATCCTGGGGGCCTCCTTTTCAATCCTGGGGGCCTCCTTTGTAATCCTGGAGGCCTCCTTTGCAATCCTGGGGGCCTCCTTTGCAATCCTGGGGGCATCCCTTTGCATTCCTGGGGGCCTCCTGTGCCAATTGTTGGCACTCTCGTGATTTCTGGGGCCTCCTATCCTCTCCTAGGTGACTCTCTTCAAATTAGGGGCCTCCTCTCACGTCTTGGAGGCATCCTCTCGTGTCTCGTCGGCCTCATTGCTCACTTTTTCCTGTGCATTTCCGGATAGGGGCCTCCTCAAATTTCAGGGGGGCGGCGCCCCCACTGTTTGACGGCAGGGGGCGACTGCCCCCCTGCCCCCGGTGGCGACGCCCTTGATTTCAACACGTCCTTAAGCTCCACATAACTCTGCCCACGCATAAAACAGAGCTTCCTCTCCCAACTCCAAACCACGCCCCTGCACCAGTGCCAGTCCCGCCCCCGCCGGCGGGCGTCTCACTTGAACTTCTTGAAGGCGATGCCGGTGTCGGTGGTGGTGACGCTCTTGCCGTCGATCACCTTGGCCTGCTTCATCCACTTGTCCGACTGGGACAGCGTGATGGCGCCGCCGTCCGACTTCGAGTCGCCGAACCTGGCGAACGCGCGGAACTGCTGCTGCAGCGCCGACGGGCCGCGCCGCGGCTCGCCGTTCTGCGCGCCGCCCGGCGTGACGGGCGTGGCGGGCGTGGCGGGCGTGCTCTCCTGGCGCGCCGGCGTGGCGGGCGTGCTCTCCTGGCGCGCCGGCGTGGCGGGCGTCGAGGTCTCGCTGTCCGACATCCTGCGGTCAGGGGAGAGCCGGTGAGCGCGGTACGGGTGGTTATGTAATGTGCGCCCGGCACGGAGAAAGTCAGGAAGGCAGAGCATCCGGGTGTTTGTATGTATATATATATATATATATATATATATATATATATATATATATATATATATATATATATATATACATGCATGCCCGTCGTAGAGCACTGCGAGGAATAGGGCAGGGCAGACACGTGAGGTACAGAGGAGGTGCATAATATATTGCCAAGAAGTGAGTGTGAGTGTAGCCTCTCGCAGCGCCCGTACACACATCAGAATGCCGACCGCTACCGTGAATGATCGTGAGCATTCCATGAGCGCGGCGGCGTGGGTACTCCACCGTGAGCTCTCGCGTCCCGACCGCCACCGTGGTGGCCGCGAGATGTGAGGCGGCGGCGTGGGTACTCCACCGTGAGCTACTCCGCGTCACTCCCGACCGCCACCGTGAGTGGCCGTGAGCATTCCGTGAGCGCGGCGGCGTGGGTACTCCACCGTGAGCTACTCCGCGTCACTCCCGACCGCCACCGTGAGTGGCCGTGAGCATTCCGTGAGCGCGGCGGCGTGGGTACTCCACCGTGAGCTACTCCGCGTCACCCCCCCCCCCACCGTGGTGGCCGTGAGCGTTCCGTGAGCGCGGCGGCGTGGGTACTCCACCGTGAGCTACTCCGCGTCACTCCCGACCGCCACCGTGAGGCGGCGTGGTGTGGGAGTGGCCGTGAGCGTTCCGCGAGTGTGGCGGCGTGGGTACTCCACCGTGAGCTACTCCGCGTCACTCCCGACCGCCACCGTGAGTGGCCGTGAGCGGTCCGCGAGTGTGGCGGCGTGGGTACTCCACCGTGAGCTACTCCGCGTCACTCCCGACCGCCACCGTGAGTGGCCGTGAGCGGTCCGTGAGCGTGGCGGCGTGGGTACTCCACCGTGAGCTACTCCGCGTCACTCCCGACCGCCACCGTGAGTGGCCGTGAGCGGTCCGCGAGTGTGGCGGCGTGGGTACTCCACCGTGAGCTACTCCGCGTCACTCCCGACCGCCACCGTGAGTGGCCGTGAGCGGTCCGTGAGTGTGGCGGCGTGGGCACTCCACCGTGCGCCGGATCTGCCTCGGTGGCCGCGCGTGGCGGCACCGCCCGATCGTCGGGTCGGGCCGCTCCCCTTCCCTCTGCACCGGAACAGAACCGCCAACCTACCCTACCCCACGCCTCACCTCACCGCCACGCCACTCGGACTCCTCAGTGAGGCGATGATGTGGTCAGTCGCGCAGACCGGCTGGCTGCCGAAGCTGCGGGGAGGAGCTTAACCATGACGCGAGAAATTCAGCACACAGCCACAATTTATGTTCCATTGGGCAAAAAGTCGATGTGAAATATGGGGGTGTCACCAACACTTCTTGGACCTTCTCATCGTGCTTTTTTCTGCTGTGAAGGGCATTGTTCAAATGACCAGTGCCATACGGGGTAGACAATACAGTGGTGGAAGTACCACGATAGTGCTACAAAGACGGAATGTGCAACTATGAATATCGCTTTTATCATTGTGTCATCATTATCGCCGATATTATCACGATATTTGCGCCAGGGGCTGATACAGGGGAGGGGCCACTGCGGGCATGTATCTCCATGGAAGATCGCGCCCCTCCGGAAAGGCTGGAGTGCACTATACCCCCCCCATCCCGCTCAACGGATCTTACATCTACTTTTTACCCTTGGGAGGAAGTGGTGCCATCCTGACAATAAAAGGCTCCTCTTCAGTGTATTCGAGTGCTTCCCCCTTCACTCAAGGGATTTTCAGCCGAAGGCAGGTACTTCCGTAGTGGCGCCCCGCGGAAGAAATGGCGTCCCTTCAGGCAAGTGCTCCCCCATGGAAATTCCTGGATCCGTCCCTAGTTTGCGCCTAAGTTTCTCTTTTGTTTGGTCCGTACCTCATCCTAAATAGAAATTGAACGCATTGTATTTGTATTTCAGTTATTCTCGTACGGGATTAGCTTAACTTTAAAGAGAGAGAGTGAGAGAGAGCATTGGTTTCGAGGAGAGAACATGCAAGACAATGGCGCGCAGACACAAAGGCGCAGCCAAGGGGGCTGAAGACACGACATCCCCCCCCCAAGCAACCAAAAATGCATCAGACGAATAAGACATTTTGAAATATTAATTACTCAAAATCAAAAATGTTCCGCGCGCGAAGCGCTTACCCGCCCCACGTCGGCCATTATGCCTGGCGCCCAAGCGCTGCTTCAGTTTGGTTATTCACAACACCGTTCGCACCTGTGACATTTTACCGACCCTCGCCTATTTTCCTGGCTGAGGAATAATGGACAACAGCGCGCCTCCTCATTTACAATGAGGAAGAGCATGTGGCCTGGCTGTTAGTGAGGAAAGTGTGTCGCCTGGCTGTTGGTGTCAGTGGGCAAAGTGTGTCACCTGATTGTTAGTGAGGAAGAGCATGTTGCTTGGCTGTTAGCGATGGAAGTATGTTTCCTGGCTGTTAACGTTGGTGAAGGAAGTGTGTCGTCTGGCTGTTAACGTTAGTGAGGAAGGTGTCACCTGGCTGTTGACGTTAGTGAGGAAGGTGTCACCTGGCTGTTGACGTTAGTGAGGAAGGTGTCACCTGGCTGTTGACGTTAGTGAGGAAGGTGTCACCTGGCTGTTGACGTTAGTGAGGAAGGTGTCACCTGGCTGTTGACGTTAGTGAGGAAGGTGTCACCTGGCTGTTGACGTTAGTGAGGAAGGTGTCACCTGGCTGTTGACGTTAGTCAGGAAGGTGTCACCTGGCTGTTGACGTTAGTGAGGAAGGTGTCACCTGGCTGTTGACGTTAGTCAGGAAGGTGTCACCTGGCTGTTGACGTTAGTGAGGAAGGTGTCACCTGGCTGTTGACGTTAGTCAGGAAGGTGTCACCTGGCTGTTGGTGAGGAAGAGCATGTGGTCTGGCTGTTAGTGAGGAAACTGTGTCTCCTGGCTGTCAGCGAGGAAAGTGTGTCTCATGGCTGTTAGCGAGGAAAGTGTGCCTCCTGGCTGTTAGCGAGGCAGATCATGTGGCCTGTTGGAACGCGGAACGTGCATACAGGCGAAAGTACTAGACGGCACCCACGTGCCCGGTTCTCCGCTGTACCGTCAGCCACATGTGACATCAGAAAGGGTGAAAGTTCGGCAGTGAAATCGTTGATAACAATTTTCACCTTAGAAGTCTACACGTTGCCAAGCGCAAGACAAAAATTGACGGTGCATGTTGAGCTACCGGTGCAGAGCTGGGGAATGCTCGCGTTACAGCTGTAATTCCTCATTACTGCATCGTCCGCCCACGACAGACTATGCGAGAAACCGATCCGCTACAGCACCGTGTGCGGCAAGCGTGTAGCGACATGGCTAACCAACCGGTCAATTCGCGCTCCCCGCCATCACCGCCGGGGTTTGCGCCCGCCCGTGTCAATGTGAGACAGGATAGCACTGTGATATCGCCGGGACCTGCGCCCGCCCGTGTCAATGCAAGACAGGATCGCACTGTGATCAGGGGACCGATCGTCTGCCTCGCGTTGGTGTTTGCCCAGTATCGAGTGAAGTCCAGATAAGATAGAGTGCCGCGCCGTGTGTTGGTCCACGCGGCTGACCTTGCCATCCACGCTTATTCCGATACTGCGCGACTGCAGTATCTGTGCACTGGCCTGATTATTCTGCAAACTCTCGTGCAAATGCATCTGTCCGAGGCCCAGGTGGTGGAAGCCTGGATTGTGGTGTTTACCGTCACTTGATTTTGCAACAGTTATGGGTGCCGATTTAAAGCGCCTGTTGGTCTGGTTCGGCGACGCTCTCCCTTCTTTAAGGCTTGGTTCGAGGGTGCTCTCCCCCCTCCGAGGTTTGGTTCGGCGGTCCTCTCCCGTCTCCAAGGCAGCGTTCTTTGTAAAGTTTTGTTCGGCGTAGTTTGTTTTCTTCTTCAGGCTCAACAACGTTGGTGCGCTATGCGAAACAGAAACCAAGAGCACCATGCTGTCAGAAGTGCAGACTTCATGGACCAGTGCCTTGAAATTGTACCCTGCTAGTACATACTTTGGAAAGCCGACCTTTAGAGCGTACGCCAGCATTAAAGGAAATGCGCGTTTATTAATACTTCAGACATACCATGTGTTCTCCAGACGAGCTGAAATTCCACGAAGAAAATCATCCCGTCGATAACAGCCTTCCTTAACCAGCTAAATTTCGGTCTCGAAGTGCCACAAAATTATAATAAAATAAAGATACAAAAATACACTAAAATAAAGATTAAATCTTTCCGAGACATATTAAAGAATGTTAATAATGATAATAGTGCTTCTGGGATGACCTTTTTTAAATAAAAAAAAGGTCATCCCAGAAACACTATTATCATTAAAATAAAGATGATAAGTAGGTAACTATTCGGGTGGTAAGGGAGAATATAAGGTATTTAAATTAGCATTCCAACACAGGAAAATAAGAAGTACTCCTCCTTTTGATGCCGATAAAATAGTTGCAACACCCTAAATTCCTTGGCCAACTGTAAGGTTTCCCGACGTCGGAAAATAGACCACATTCCGAAACAAATTGCGCCTTAGTTACCTGTCAGTTTTTCCCGTGGTGGTGCACTTTTTATTCGGTGGTTTCATTCACTTGACTACTTGTTGCGCCACAATTGCACCCGCCTTTCGAGGATATGACGGTAAACAGCCGTTTTGAAAGATAGAGCTGTCACGTGAAGCTTTCAGTTATGATTCATTGGTATGTAGCAATTGCGGTGTTTTTCCTTTTAAATGCAGAGTACAGCAGTTGATAAATGGACACGTTGCTCCAAGCCGGCGCCAAGTACATCAAAATGTAAACACGATTTGTTGTTCGCCTTATCCTAAATGCCACTGTATATTTTGTGTAACTTTACTTTTTCACTTCATGATGTTGAGAAAATATTTCCCAGATTACCCGACATATAAACATCGTTCATTCTGTTCAATCTACTCGATATACGAACGCCATTTAAGAACAAAACAAAGTGTGATATTAAAACAGCCTTGCCATTTCTCGTGCATCCCATGACAACCAAGTGACCATGTCCCGTGAGCTGCATTGTTGGGGCTGTGAGTATTTTCTGGCAGGAAGGAAATAGTAATCATATTGATGGACTTCCCAAACGCATCCTAAGTCACGTGCTTGGAAATCAAATTACAACCACTCATAATTTAGATTCGACAGGGCGGGGAAGCCACTATATTGATGACTCATCTCTCATCCGACCAATCGCGCGCTAGTCTTACCCCCACCCCTCCCCCGCCCCCATATATATCTCTCTCTCCCTCCATCTATCTCATCACTCTCTCCTGGCGGCTTGGGGTCACCGCTGGGTCGCGCCACTACGCCCCAGGGCGGGACCAGCAATTACGTCGCCACATGGGGCTTTGTCCAATTAAACATCCATCAGAGCTGTGGCAGATCGCTGCTGCTGAACTGCACGCCCTGCCACCGGCTCCATATTTACACCGCCTGGCCGCCTGGTGACGTGTCATTGGCCCGGCCGTCCTGCGCTGATGGCCGCCTGTCCGGGACCGAGGACGGTCAGGCCAGACACGCCTCGGCCTCCCGGGCGGTCATTGGCCCGGCCGTCCTGCGCTGATGGCCGCCTGTCCGGGACCGAGGACGGTCCGGCCAGACACGCCTCGGCCTCCCGGGCGGTCATTGGCCCGGCCGCCCTGCGCTGATGGCCGCCTGTCTGGGACCGAGGACGGTCCGGCCAGACACGCCTCGGCCTCCCGGGCGGTCATTGGCCCGGCCGCCCTGCGCTGATGGCCGCCTGTCCGGGACCGAGGACGGTCCGGCCAGACACGCCTCGGCCTCCCGGGCGGTCACGAACGGCTCGTCGCCGGCTGTCGGCGGTCACGTGACGGCGCGTGACTGTCAATAAACGCCGCCTGAGTGGGGCAAAGGCGCCGACAACACTGGTCACGTCTGTTGGTGGCGGCCCAACTGCGGATCGTGCCCAGACAAGTGGAGATCCGAGTGTTCACGGATGCCGACAGTGAAACCAATACGCAACCAACAAGCAAACCCCGAAGGTTGTGCGTGTGGATGTGCTATAGATGTCGGAAGATGAAATACGAGACAAAAACAATCACTGTATTTTAAGCCTTAGTCATTTCATACACTGAATCACATGAAGCATTATTGTGTGTGACCTATGCTGCCTGGGCCCAGCAATTGCACAGATCAAATTATCTTGCCAGTAAGCTTCCCCTTTAAACAAATGCAATACCGTAATATATAATGCTGCAATGCAGGACTTCACCGCTAACCAGCACAAGTTCTCGTGCATGGACTCCATCACTATTGTGAATATACGGGATAGGTTCCGCAATGTTTTTCAAATCCAGCATTACGCCCTGAGCATGCTTACAAAAGTATGTAACCCTCGAGGCGCCAGTAACTTCTGAACGGCATATTGTGGAGGAGGCGTTGCTACCACACAGTTATGCGTCTCCATATACGGGCGTATCACTAGAGGAAGCACATTTGCGCTTCCATATGCTGCGGATGTGTTGTCAGCACGTGTCGCGACGTACATCGGTGCTTCCGATACATTGATGCGGCCCACTCACGAAATAAGCCTCAAGCAGGTCATACAGCAATGGCGAAAAAGCGAACTTGTCTCGTGCGCCGGGTACTCAGAACAACGTCTTGGGATTGTTGATATTTGAAGGCGATCACAATTCAACATGTTCAGAAGTTGTGGTTTCCCCAGAAAATCGGCCGTCTCGAAGTCCGCTGGAAGTCTATGGTCAAGTGCGTTGGAATCTCGTTCGACCAGGGGAGATAACTAATTTTAGACTAAATATTTACTACATTTTGGGTTTGCGTGGTGAAAATCTCGAAACGTATAGTTTGGTTTAGTGTATTTTTGGGTGGCAAGGGGGGCTTCCAGGCTGTGCCTCTGGTAGGTGCTGATGAGAGAGAGAGAGAGAGAGAGAGAGAGAGAGAGAGAGAGAGAGATAGAGATAGAGATAGAGATAGAGATAGAGATAGAGATAGAGATAGAGATAGAGATAGAGATAGAGATAGAGATAGAGATAGAGATAGAGATAGAGATAGAGATAGAGATAGAGATAGAGATAGAGATAGAGATAGAGATAGAGATAGAGATAGAGATAGAGATAGAGATAGAGATAGAGATAGAGATAGAGATAGAGATAGAGATAGAGATAGAGATAGAGATAGAGATAGAGATAGAGATAGAGATAGAGTAGAGATAGAGAGAGAGAGATAGAGATAGAGATAGAGATAGAGAGAGAGAGAGAGATAGAGAGAGAGAGAGAGAGAGAGAGAGAGAGAGAGAGAGAGAGAGAGAGAGAGAGAGAGAGAGAGAGAGAGAGAGAGAGAGAGAGAGAGAGAGAGAGAGAGAGAGAGAGAGAGAGAGTGTGTGCGTGGGTGTGCGTGTCCGAGGAGGTATAGTGATGAGTACATGAGTCAGCACCCCATGTGACACGTGCAAATGCCCAGCCAAATGAATTTCAGGTACGGCTGATGCATTAGATTAGGCTGTCGTCAGCAGGAGCCTTGCACACCAGTGATGCTCTCGCTGCTGCACCGTTGCACAAGTGCCCCCTTTATTACAATTAAGCACACTGTACCCCTACTGTTGCTAGTGTATCGTGTCCACCCACCCGTGCAACCGACCCACTACTGTCCCCAGCCCAGTGGTGGCGAATCTACGAGCAGTCGCTGCCCCTCACCCTCCTCCACCAGTGCCAATATTTAACACTGACCCCACAGCATCGATTGCAACGATAAGGCTTTACAATTGTCCTGCGACGCCATTAAATCTGGCTGTTCCGCAGCTGTTGGCCCAGCCGTGTGTGGAGTACCCGATGGTGGCGGGTGTACCCCCAGCCGTGTGTGGAGTACCCGCTGGTGGCGGGCATACCCCCAGCCGTGTGTGGAGTACCCGCTGGTGGCGGGCATACCCCCAGCTGTGTGTGGAGTACCCGCTGGTGGCGGGCATACCCCCAGCCGTGTGTGGAGTACCCACTGGTGGCGGGCATACCCCCAGCCGTGTGTGGAGTACCCGCTGGTGGCGGGAATACCCCAGCCGTGTGTGGAGTACCCGCTGGTGGCGGGCATACCCCCAGGCGTGTGTGGAGTACCCGCTGGTGGCGGGCATACCCCCAGCTGTGTGTAGAGTACCCGCTGGTGGCGGGCATACCCCAGCCGTGTGTGGAGTACCCGCTGGTGGCGGGCATACCCCCAGCCGTGTGTGGAGTACCCGCTGGTGGCGGGCATACCCCAGCCGTGTGTGGAGTACCCGCTGGTGGCGGGCATACCCCCAGGCGTGTGTGGAGTACCCGCTGGTGGCGGGCATACCCACAGCCGTGTGGAGTACCCGCTGGTGGCGGGCATACCCCCAGCCGTGTGTGGAGTACCCGCTGGTGGCGGGCATACCCCCAGCCGTGTGTGGAGTACCCGCTGGTGGCGGGTGTACCCCAGCCGTGTGTGGAGCACCCGATGGTGGCGGGCATACCCCCAGCCGTGTGTGGAGTACCCGCTGGTGGCGGGCATACCCCAGCCGTGTGTGGAGTACCCGCTGGTGGCGGGCATACCCCAGGCGTGTGTGGAGTACCCGCTGGTGGCGGGCATACCCCAGCCGTGTGTGGAGTACCCGCTGGTGGCGGGCGTACCCCCAGGCGTGTGTGGAGTACCCGCTGGTGACGGGCATACCCCAGGCGTGTGTGGAGTACCCGCTGGTGGCGGGCATACCCCAGCCGTGTGTGGAGTACCCGCTGGTGGCGGGCGTACCCCCAAGCGTGTGTGGAGTACCCGCTGGTGGCGGGCATACCCCCAGCCGTGTGTGGAGCACCAAATGGTGGCGGGCATACCCCCAGCTGTGTGTGGAGTACCCGCTGGTGGCGGGCATACCCCAGCCGTGTGTGGAGCACCAAATGGTGGCGGGCATACCCCAGCTGTGTGTTGAGTACCCGCTGGTGGCGGGCATACCCCAGCCGTGTGTGGAGCACCAAATGGTGGCGGGCATACCCCCAGCTGTGTGTGGAGTACCCGCTGGTGGCGGGCATACCCCCAGCCGTGTGTGGAGTACCCGCCGTGTGTGGAGTACCCGCTGGTGG
Source organism: Ashinkailepas kermadecensis (assembly GCA_034440615.1). Lineage (NCBI taxonomy): Eukaryota > Metazoa > Arthropoda > Thecostraca > Neolepadidae > Ashinkailepas > Ashinkailepas kermadecensis. Next base: position 153,600 of record JAOTOM010004006.1, read on the forward strand.
CGGGCATACCCCCAGCCGTGTGTGGAGTACCCGCTGGTGGCGGGCATACCCCAGCCGTGTGTGGAGTACCCGCTGGTGGCGGGCATACCCCCAGCCGTGTGTGGAGTACCCGCTGGTGGCGGGCATACCCCCAGCCGTGTGTGGAGTACCCGCTGGTGGCGGGCATACCCCCAGCCGTGTGTGGAGTACCCGCTGGTGGCGGGCATACCCCCAGCCGTGTGTGGAGTACCCGCTGGTGGCGGGCATACCCCCAGCCATGTGTGGAGTACCCGCTGGTGGCGGGCATACCCCAGCCGTGTGTGGAGTACCCGCTGGTGGCGGGCATACCCCAGCCGTGTGTGGAGTACCCGCTGGTGACGGGCATACCCCAGCGGTGTGTGGAGTACCCGCCGTGTGTGGAGTACCCGCTGGTGGCGGGCATACCCCCAGCCGTGTGTGGAGTACCCGCTGGTGGCGGGCATACCCCCAGCCGTGTGTGGAGTACCCGCTGGTGGCGGGTGTACCCCAGCCGTGTGTGGAGTACCCGCTGGTGGCGGGCATACCCCCAGCCGTGTGTGGAGTACCCGCTGGTGGCGGGTGTACCCCAGCCGTCTGTGGAGTACCCGCTGGTGGCGGGCATACCCCCAGCCGTGTGTGGAGTACCCGCTGGTGGCGGGTGTACCCCAGCCGTGTGTGGAGTACCCGCTGGTGGCGGGCATACCCCCAGCCGTGTGTGGAGTACCCGCTGGTGGCGGGCATACCCCCAGCCGTGTGTGGAGTACCCGCTGGTGGCGGGAGTAACCGAGCCGTGTGTGGAGTACCCGCTGGTGGCGGGCATACCCCCAGCCGTGTGTGGAGTACCCGCTGGTGGCGGGTGTACCCCAGCCGTGTGTGGAGCACCCGATGGTGGTGGGCGTACCCTCAGCCGTGTGTGGAGTACCCGCTGGTGGCGGGTGTATCCCAGCCGTGTGTGGAGCACCCGATGGTGGCGGACGTACCCTCAGCTGTGTACTGCTGCCGCTGGTGGCGGACGTACCCTCAGCCCTGTGTGGAGCACCAAATGGTGGCGGACGTACCCTCAGCCCTGTGTGGAGCACCAGATGGTGGCGGACGTACACTCAGCCGTGCACTGCTGCCGTGTGTGCAGCACCCGCCGGTGGTGGGCGTGCCCAGCTGAGCGGCAGGGCGGGTCGCCGGCGCCGCCGCTCCCACCGGCAGCTCCCGCGCCGAGCTCATCGCCTATGCATGTCGGCCTGCGGGACGCCGCAGCGGAAGAGAACCGGAGCGGTCGACGCGTCGCCGCCAATAAGCCGTGCGGCCAAAGTGGCGCACCGGCTCGCCACGCACGGCCCGCGTCCGCCGACAGCGACGCGGCGCGCCCGCCGACAGCGACGCGGCGCGCCCGCCCGCGCGTGTGTCGGCACACCATGCGGCGATTCGGGCCGCCGCAGCTGCGCCGGCCCGACTTGCACCTCAATGTTCACATGTGCATCGCGCTCTGCATATGGTAGGCCATGATGACCATAGGCCGCTTCATGGCGGGGTGCGTGTGTGCATAGTAGGTATTACATGGTAGGAGGGCGGGGGGAGGGGGCGTCCGCAACGTCCGTTCCAGCACCCTGTCACCGCCAGAGGTCTGTGTGTGGTGAGCCTCTGCTGGTGCCGGTGTAACCGAGCACCACACGAGTGGCGGCACGCACCACCTGTGTGCTGTGATCACCATCTAATCTTTGTAGAAGAATGGCTCGCGACGACTGTTGGTGATGATCCGTCATGGCTGTGACAGTTGGGTGACCGGAATATTAGATCAATAAGCTCGTCTGCGACCTAGCTGTGTCGTGGCGGATGGTGGTTAAAATGACGCCATTGTTTGCGATGTTTGTACTGAGGTTGCTATGCTTAAGGTTGCAGCAGCTTGCAGAGGGTCGGTAACTTGTGGACCGATGGTGACATGATTCTATAGACGTGCATGTGGTAAAAATGCCGTGAACCGGCAAGTGCACAAGAGTGCACGGGTAATTTTTACAAGAACGTTGAGGTGCAAATAAATATTTGCATCTTCCATCGACGATTAAATTGGAAACCAGTGAGCAATGTGAATTATATGGGATTGGCTATTCCCCTAAAAAAACTCTTCCCTTATAAAACATTGCGATACCACACAATTGCCACATATATGCTATTCGGAAACAAAGGGTTTTACGCCGATTATTTATATGCAACGCCGTAGGCCTCGGCTAAATTTCCGCATTCTTGGGCAAAATGTCCACCACTGAGCCCCACGAACATTTGAGTCGAAGAACAGATCCTCAATACTCAAATTTAACATTATGCCTTACTTAGCATTGGCCTGACGCCGGCCATTACACAGAAAGAATGGACTAAAAATCTTAACATCGCCCTCAACCCTAGGGAATTAGCTCCGGCGTGGTGGAAAGCCGTCCCTTGGCGCCGCCCACACACCTGAGAGCCATACCAACCAACGCCATACCTGTATGAGACGTGCTTGTATTGACAGCGCCGTGCAGATTCGCCTGCGGTGTACTGCGACATATTCGTGAAGCTTATGTTGCCTGCCACGTAAACCCTGGTGATTTACTGACCGGAAGTGGGTCGTCCGCGCAATACATTTTGTCGGGAGACATTCACACCACAGCAATAATGGCTGCTCCTCACGCTTTGGGCGGTCACGAAAACACGAGGACATTAGTAGGAGTAGCGGGAACGTCAGTGCCTTTTCAGAATTGTTGTTACGGTCACTGTCATTTGAAACGGAGAGGGGTTGACTTTAGGTTTGAAAAATGTCCATTTGCTTTGGATCACCCGCAATGCTTGCACGCATTGCTCAAATGTCAATGCTGAAATTGATCATTATGCTTACAGAGGCAGAACCATCAACAGGACATTTGTCAATATGGAACTCTACGGACCAATGCACTGAAATAATTCACTCTTATCGTCGCTGGGCCCTCCCAATGATTTATCTGAAGGCCTTCCACCACTGTTTGAGACGCATAGTTCGAGCTGCAGGAGAACCACAGACCCCGTGACAACGGCATTATTTATTACTTAAAAACTGCATCGGTCAAATGAACACAGAAAACTCAACATGAGTTCTCGTCTAACATGTTGCCTGTGATGGCAGCACCCACTGCAGTGGCACTTGCGCTCCCCCAAGTAATGCTGAAGTTACCACGCTGGAATATTGGGACGGGGAGTTTGATTCCAAAGTTCCCAAATCCAGCGCGAAACAGACACAGTTTTGACTTTCTGCTCCAACTGAAAGCTTTTGGCTCGCTGTTCTCCCAGTCAAAACAGCCAGGACGAGTCCCTGCACCAGTCGGAGCCACTATCTGTAAACACTACCCAGCTGGACTCCGGCCGGCTCGGCCTGTCCCGCCGTGATGGGGCGTGCCGATGCTACGCGTCACGCTACGTGCCGATGCTACGCGCTCGCGTCGGTGGCACACTTCTGCCGTCACGCTCGGCAGCAGCGCGCTGCGGATCAAACGAGCGTGACGTCAGAGCGGTCGGTGCGCGCGGGCGGCGGGCGGCGGGCGGCGGGCGGCGGGCGGCGGAAACGTGAGGCCCGCCGGCGCCGACCCGGTGCCGGCTCTGCACCGTCACGGCAACTGTGCGGCCGTGACGCCCGTCGTCCGGCGTGACAGCGCCCGATACCGCGGCACTCCAGCGCAGCTGGGAACGGCTCCAACGCGCTTCGTAAGGCGGCGTTGCGTGATGCTGCCGCAAGTTTGACTGAAGTCCGGTTGGACTATCAAGAAAGCACGTGCTTGGATCGCGATTCCATTTTGCACAACGGCGATCACAGCGAATGCCCAAGGTCCTCGGGTATCGCAGCTTGCTAATAAAATAAAGTTGCTGCAAACGTTGGGGCCTTGGTTCATGAGCAAACTTCCAGGCAAGCTGTCAAGGGAGAATATTTACACGGCGATTTGTTTCGCGAAAATCCCCCTTGATGCATCATTAATAGGCAATAACACACTCTGCAGTTGGTGGAACATCAGCAGTAAATTCGCGGCCGCAAAATGCGATGTTGAGTGGACAAATGGAAAATGGAAATTGTTCCTCCCAAACGTTTGTTACGAAATGAGGGTAGGCATATGTAAAGGAATTTGATTTTCCGATGTATTCAAATTAAAGTTTTCGCTAAATGCCAGAGGGTTGATAAAATTACTTCACGGCAATAAAAGGTTTGCCCTTTACGAGCAATGCTTACCTGCCTTGTGGCACTCCGTCTTTAAATTGCTTGCCCAAGTGCCATGGAGAAACCGGTCCAGTCCAACCAGTCTCTGTAAAGCACAATTCCTGGTATTTCCTTCGACTGCCGAGTGAGCTCCCATTGCATCCGCCTCTGTACATGGCCGCTCGAATCGAGTTTCTATGTCAAGAAAGCCTGGCGAAACCGCGACGCGACGGGAATAAATCAGCGCCGAGGACCCACTTTAGGTACTCGGCGGACTGTGTCCACACTCTTGTCCAGGCAGAGAGGGAGGCGCACCTCAGGCAGCCACCGCTGGTCGGTGCGGCGGCACAGTATGGCCACTTGAGGCAGACTGGCAGCCGAGGCCGCACCTTGAGCAGGGAGTCAGTGAGGGAGGCGCACCTCAGGTGGCCACCGCTGACCGGTGTGGCAGCACAGCATGGTCACCTAAGCTGGACTGGCTGCGGAGGTCGCACCTTGAACATGAAGCCAGGTCAGGAGAGACGCGCCCAACAGCACTTTCTCCGAACGGGAATGATGCTGAGTTCGATCGCAGGCAGCCGTGTAAGTGCGCAGTTGGAATACGTCCTGCATCTTTTTCATCTTTTTCGCACCGGAGCATCATTTTCGCGCTGCAAGCGCGACTCCTCGACACTCTATTCACTCTGATGTTTTTTTCTCATCTTGTCACTTGGGTGGTTACGATGGAGCCTACACACTACGCTTGGCTTGTTTCGCCTCTGGTCGTAGCAGTATGAATGCCAAACATTAGATATGACTGCATCATGTGATGAAATAATAATGCACTGGAAATGCAATCACCTATTTAATTATGCCCCTGATTGTTAGTCCATTTTGTACGCATAATGGGTAATGCAACTTTTTTTGTTTGTTCCACCAACATCAATGACGTAACATGGAAAGAAGCGGCAGCAACGCGCTCCAGGTCCCCTACACGGGAATGTGTTCATATCGGAAGTTCTTGGAAATAAACTTCCAATTTGGCAATTATTAACATTGGAAGATATGATACGCACCCTCCACACATCCTATCGCCGTGTTCACCGCGAGGACGAGAGGCGCCCGGGGGCATCCGGCGGGAGGCGGCGCAGTTCGGCCAGCCAATCATAACACGGCACAGTGCCAGATTCACCGCTGGCACACTATGGTGGCACTGCTGACCCTGACAGAGCCGTGGCTCGTGCCGCAGGCTGACCCGGCTGGTCGCTGACCGACCCATGCACCGACAGTTGTCCATGCTGCGATGTCATTCGATAGCATGTCGACACACCCCAACACGCCTGTCAGAATCCAACAAAGCGACGGCCAGGGTCGCTGTGCGGGGCGAAATGCTGAACAATGTATCGTGCGCGAAGTGTTAGCGGTAAGTGTGTCCGCTGCGTTCGCCACTCGCCGCTGGTCAGTGGACCGTCCGTCACACGTGATGCTGACCCATGTCGGGTCACCACTACCGGCAGAGGCGGATCCAATAATTTTCATGGCAGAGGGTGGAGGACATTTCCTCGGAGGGGCGCCTTCGGTGGAAAAATTCGTCGAGCAGATACGTGTGTGTGTGTGTGTATTCGAGCATACTGTACACAGCACGGCAGCATCGAGAATACGGCCTTTTCTTTTCGCCTTTTCCTCCGAAAGGAACGTCTTCGGATGACAAATCCGTAAAGCTCGGGGAGGATGCGATCTAACCGTCCTGAAGGGGTGGCACCTTGCCCGGCCGGAGTGGCGCCACCTTTCCGGGGGGTGAGGGGGGGCACCTTCCATGGGGATGGCATATGGCCCCAGTCTCCCACCCCTCTCTAAACAGTGTTAATCCGAACACGTACATGGGTGACTTGTTTTTTTTTTTATATAAAAATTGTTGCAAGCCTACGCCCTGCACCACATACGATGGACTGGGAGAAGCACCTCACGGCCCACACTGTTCCATGGTACCCGTTGTTTGTCAGGCGTTCTGGCTGTCGTTTGGGACGGTCGCCGGCGCCGACCGGGCGGTCGATAAGGCACACGGCGGCAGTGGGCGGGACGACGTTTGCAACAAAAACAAGCCTTGTTGACTGCTGGACAGCGGGAAGAGAGGGGAGGGGAGGGGAAGGCGCGCCGCTTCGCACACGGCCCCGGCGGGCGTCCTGTGACGCACAATGATTGCCACCGGTGGGCCCATTGCTAGCCCATTGCTAGCTAGCAATGGGCCCACCGGCGGCAGTCTGCTAGTGACGCCGAGGTCAACTTCGGTGGGCGGGTGTGTTGTGGCACAGAACACACCGAGTGTACGAACACTACACGTTGAGATAGATCAACTGTCGATGCGTGAACACCGCGGGCGATCGACATCCTCTTTATTCCGGAGGGAATCTGCGTGGCTAGTTATGTGATGTCTTCTGCCGTCACCATCTCCGTCCTGATTGCCACATGTTTTAAAGGAAATCGGCTACTGGTGCATACCCATCTGCTCTTGCGGACAGTGATCGTTTTTTTTTACATTGTGCCTCACTAACAGGCAGCTTGTTAGAGCATCGCCTTCGCTCCTGGCTGGGACCGCTTGAATTGATACGTAAGCAAATGCTACGGTTGGAAGAGGAAGTGAACTGCTGCTTCACACTGATACATTATGGGCGCTGTATGACCAATGGCGTCGATGCGCCCTAAAACCCAAATAACTAACTGACCAATATTGATACACAATGCGCTGATCTCTTAATTGAACATAGTCGGCGGCTGCCAGGATTGTAGCGCCCAGCCACGCGGAGCGTGACTTCAGCTGCACCTGTAACCTGTAGAGCAGAGTAGGCCAGTTGCTGGGTAATCGACACTCAAAGTCCACGGCCGCACAAGTCGGACGGAGGAATGCCTGGCGCTATACAAACAGACGGCGGCCCAGGCTCACACGAGTGTGCGGGCTCCCCTTCACTGCCCCACCGTCCACCCGGTGCACAGTTGACACGGTGACCGCGGCCCACGCTCACCTGAGTGTGCGGGCTCCCCTTCACTGCCCCACCGTCCGCCCGGCGCACAGTTAACGGTGACAACGGCACACACAGGCCCACGCTCACCTGAGTGTGCGGGCTCCCCTTCCACTGCCCCACCGTCCACCCGGTGCACAGTCGGCACACACAGACGGCGGCCCGGGCTCACCTGAGTGTCTGGCTCCCCTTCACTGCCCCACCGTCCACCCGGTGCACAGTTGGCGCGGTGACCGCGGCCCACGCTCACCTGAGTGTGCCGGCTCCCCTTCACTGCCCCACCGTCCACCCGGTGACCGCGGCCCACGCTCACCTGAGTGTGCGGGCTCCCCTTCACTGCCCCACCGTCCGCCCGGTGCACAGTTAACGGTGACAACGGCACACACGGGCCCACGCTCACCTGAGTGTGCGGACTCCCCTTCCACTGCCCCACCGTCCACCCGGTGCACAGTTGACACGGTGACCGCGGCCCACGCTCACCTGAGTGTGCCGGCTCCCCTTCACTGCCCCACCGTCCGCCCGGTGACCGCGGCAGTCGGCACACACAGACGGCAGCGCCGGCCCCGACTGGTCAGCGGCCAACACGGCGCAGCACGGCCCGCTCGCGGCGGCAGCTGCCAGACCTGACTGGCGGCCGAGCGGCGGCCGCCGCCGCAGCCAGCGGCGCTGCGCCGAGGGGTGCTGCTGGCGTCGCTGGCGTCGCTCGTCAGGTGGCTGCCGCCCGCGGCACGAGGTCACGTGCGTGGGACGGCAACGACGGCCGCACATCGCCGACCTTCCACCGCCGGAGAAACTCCTCGGGGTTCGGTGGAGGTCACGTGCCAAAGTGTAATCACCGTGAGCACGGTGCGAGTGCGTGGAAACCGTGATGCAGAGCACAAAACGACCTCCTCAATAACTCGGTCGACGACGGCCGCACGACTGGTGGGCAGGTAGGCATGAAAGGTGGGAGCACTAGTGTTTATAGCTATGATTGTGCCAAGCTACAATCATAGTGTTTATACCTTTGCTATGTTTATTAAATCACATGATCTCGTGAATTCACGACAATACTAGCGGCGCAGCCAGGGTTTTCGTAAGGGGGGGGCACCAAAAAAATAATAGAATAAAACAGACGGCATTCGGCGTCCCCCAAAGATTTCTGGTTTTGTGTGGTGAGAATCTACAATGTTTTGCTTGATCTCGTGTATATTTGGTTCCTACGGGGAGGTCGGCCCCATTGGTTACACCTTTGGACAATACTCTCACATTGCGTGAAGATGACGCAAATGATAGTCAAGAGGTGTACAAGGCGGTGGAGGGAGGACCTTGTGGTCGCTATAGGTGAATAGCGAACTAGGACTTGAAGGGAATTAATGGGTTTTCATCTTAACAAGTTAGGACATACCATGTGTTCTTCAAACCAGCTATACAACCCAACCATGTTATGAGTCATTATGTTGCAGTCTTAATGAGCAAAGACAGCCTCAGTATCTTATTTAGGCTAAACAAAGCCGCAGTATCGAATTGCCCACCAGACAACTTTAAAAGTAGTTAGTGGAGTACTACTTACTAAGAATTGTTACGCATTTTTTTTCGGATGTTCAATCATTCTCCCACAAATAAAAGAACAAAAATCGTCATTGCACTCTGCTGTAAAATATCGCAGGAACATAACTGCTTAGTGATAGCGTCACATGGAGGGACATAGGCGGCTGGAGATGACGGTACTCAAAATTCGAACAAAGTACGTAAAAATGTAGATGAATTTTCCTTACATTTAAACGTGATTCTTCAATTTTCCTTTCTTAATTTCGTTCCTCCGCTCTGGTAATCATGAAAAAGACCCATCCCACGGAAGACAAACCAACAAAAACCGTTAATTCCCTCACGTTCCGGGAACCAGAGATCAGCTCTGCGCGCCCCAAATACATTGGGGAGCACGCACTACTGCGTCGGCTTACCTTGCGCTGCGAGGCTGGGCGGCTAGAGCGTTGGTGCACGAAGCATTGATCAAGGCCAATGGAATCGAATCACGGCGTCCGTCCGCCGCACAGATGAACGAGCCGAGGCCTCAGCGTGGTGCCAAGTGTTTCTCAGTCGGCTGGCGTCACCACGCCGCGATAAAATTAGCGACGGCGACGTATCGCTACTCCACTGCACCTACCCCACTGAACGGGTGGGTCACGCCTGTCGGCTCATTACCAACCGCCGTGCAGTGCGACAATCCGCTGGGAACTGCCAGGGCGGCCGGTGTTTACTTGCGTGTGCTGTTTGTTGGGCGTATACCGTGACGACGGGACGTTGCCCAAGGATATGGCAATGGGCGAGACGTGGCCGGGCTCAAGATGCAGGCGACTCGTACACGTGTGGAGGGGCTGCTGGCAGTGGTCTGGGTCACACCCATCCTGTCTTCAGGACTAGGCCAAGGTGCAAAATGATAGGAAAAGTTATGTCGACGAGGATCAACGTTCGCAATGGTAATTAAACACATGCAAGGTCAGATTGGTCAAGCTCGGTAAGGTCATGTTTCGTCATGTTCGGAGTCTGTGTTTCATGGCACTCAACGAATTCAGGCTTTTCAGTGACTCGCGGTCATGGCTCTTGCAAGCCAGCAGCGCCGCATCACATTAATTTTTTGCTCAGCCGAACGGTATTTTCGCGCTGAAAATTACTTGGCGGGGCTGGCTGGTGGGCTAGAAGATTCAGCCATAGTTTCATATCCCGGGCTGTATAAACCGTACTCATTTACGTACATACACAAAACATTGGTAATCTTCAGAATTGGAACTTCCAAACGAATACCAACCACGGGATCTCGCCAGGCAGTGGGCCCACACTAGCGTATACTACTATTAATGATAAACGGATAATATTACCGAGCTCTTCAATGCCATTACCTTTATGATAGATCTGGACCTCAGCTAACAGTTTTGTGATTTTGTCGTGGCAGTGTGTTCAAATTAGCTCAGTTGGGCTCAGGATGGAAATTAAAAAAAATCCCTACATAACTTGTGATAGACAATGGAAATGGAACCGCGTTCAGTTGACTCCTTACCACGAAACAGACCCAAATTCCAGCTTCAATGACTGTATTCGTCATGATTTGAATGCTACTTCAATTCGAAATTATATTTATATACTTGCGTCGACACCTGAAGTCGCGAAATTGGACACACCTTGTCGCGGCGATGCCACGCACGGCACAGGAACAAAATTGTCATCCTCGCCCTGTGTCCAGCCCAATATCGCGTTAGTCTGAAGAATGGCAGCCACTAGCAGGGAATTTCTTCTTTCCGAGTGCTGTCTTGATACACACAATGGGCTAATTGTTGTGCTGCTGTTCACAACGTGCTGGATCGCACCGAAATAGCCAACTGCTCCTGTGGAGACATTTATTATAACCGCGCAACACTATAAAAAAACATACTACAAAATACGCACTATCACTATCCTCCGCACGCAATCGTGATCGCGCGAGCAAAAGGACGTCTCGCATGTATCGGGAAGAGCAACGGGAAATTTATATCGGACGGCATGATCACAGAATGGCGTGCGCTCCTCGACTCGGCTTCATATAGCGCTGCAGGCCCCCATCAATACACTAGCGTGGGGCGCTACACCAGTACAACAGCGGCAGTACATGGGCCACCGGAGCCGACCGACGGCCTCCAGCCGCATGTGGCGCTTCAGGCTCTGTGCCCTGCGCTAAAGGTTGATACCCGAGCAACCCAGTCCCGGGTGGTGGGACACTTGACTCAGGCGCTCCAGCTCAGTGCCAGGTGGACTCAGTGGAAGTGGCGCAAATGGGAAAGCGAAACCGCCATGGCGAGACATCATTCCACATTCAAGCTATGTGTTGTGTTCGGCACGGTTGAAATATTTCCCAGCAGAATCCACTTGTCTACAACTGCATCACGTATTTCACTGCATGGGCTTTGGTTTTCGAGTGAAACTACACATTCCACTTAAACAATATAAATAGGAAGCAGGAAATACAGTCGCCTTCAACAAATGGACGATCATGCAGTGGATATTGTTCATGGAAGCACTTAAGGGCGGACATCGTACCACAATAACTGACAGCATTTGCTTCATCTTCACTCCCATAGATACCATAAGCCGAAAACTGACCGTTCGCTTTCTTGCCCAGTATAAATTTAGATGTACATCAGGGATATATTGCGAAAGATCTACACGTACAATGCATGGTGGCATCGCTATTGTGTTAATTGATATATCACATGGCGCATAACATCGGATTGATAGAAACATCAGACGTATTACCATGTACAAATTCCGACCTCCAGCTTAATAACTAAAAACGCAAAAGCCTCGTCCTCAAACGGTTGGGCATACAATACAATTTATAGAGTCCAGTAGCGACCAACTAATTAAAGATCATTGTAAATGTAGAAAGGAATACATAAGATAACGATGTTGTGCTTAGCGTTGGAAAACGTGAGCATGCTCTGTGCAATCACACGTGCATTATGGTCCATGTGTGTAAAGACCGAAGCGTTGTCTTGTTCAATATGCAGCACTTCATGCATACCAGATGTCATAAAGCAACTCAATATCAAGCTATCAGTGAAGTCAACATCGCAAGTGAAACTCATAAGCGAGAAACTACTTTCTGAGGGAATTCCGTATAACTTAAATCAGCTACTGACAACACTTAAAATGGTGGTCTTCATACCTTTCAAGAATTCCGACCGCTTCCGATAAACATTGGCGAACGAAGCGTCGGCCAGCGGCACCTGGCGAGCGACGATGCTGTCATCTAGTGGGATTCGTCGTAGGTGTCCTTGCCCTTGTAGTTGCCCACGTAGCCGTCGTTGGTCTTCTGCTCTTCGCGGCCGGAGATGCCCTTGCCCTTGCCGGACTCGTCGAAGCGCTCCTTGTGACTGCCTGTGTACTTGCTGGTGTCGGTGAGGCGGTCCACGGCACCAGTCTTGACCGCTTTCTGAGGCAGAATCTTGACAGGTCAGTTTGGGAGACCCGACCACGCAGGTTGAGCAGATTATCGCATCAATGCTAAGCTCAGTCACGTTTTGTCAATTTGACCAAAACACAAACAATTTGACGAGACCATAACATACACAATCAAGCAAATACTTCACATTTTTTATGTTAAAACTCATGGGGACCCAAGTCATGACATCAAAATATACCTACATGGGGGCGGGGATGGTCAAGTGGTTAAGGCGTTGAGCTCTGGGTACCAAAGGTCCCGGGTTCAACACTCACACCACTCGGGACATTTCCAAATACCGTGGCCCAACGGCGAAACAGTGTGAGCGGCACCATTAGCCGTGAATGTGCATAAAGTGCGTCGTGAACAATCCCTTAAACAAACAAACAAAATATACCTACATGGGAACACAGGTGGCGGTCAGTCCTATTTTAGGAAGGGAGATTCTTTCCAGTCAATGGCATAGGCTCAACGTTAAATTTCCGGACTTAAGGGGGCACCGTACCCGGTGGCCCCTCCCGTCCCGCCGCCATGGCATTGGATGGATTAAACGTGTGAAATGTTTTAATTTAACAGAAATGATGTAATTAGAGGTCATCAATTCAAAATTAAAGTTAATCACAGCAGGACAAGGTTAAGACAGTCTTTCTTCACCAACAGGGTAGTAGAACACTGGAACCAGCTGCCAGGAACCATTGTCAGTAGCAACACACTGAACATCTTTAAAAACGGCATAGACAATCATTATAAGAATAGGGGGCTTGTTTTTCTGTATTCCAGGGAGGGTTGATCGACAGGGAGGAGTTGGGAGTTGGGAGGAGTTGGGAGTTGGGAGGAGTTTGTAATTGTTGAGTGTGTTATGCAATAGCAAGTGAGTCTCTTATTAAGTCTAAACGCTTTATAACTTTATATAGGATGTACCTAGCAGTGGATTCAGCACCTTCCTTCGGGATGTGATACTGATGAGATTGTCTATGGTAGCACAATGGGTATGATGGGAGGAGTTTGTAATTGTTGAGCGTATTATGCAATAGCAAGTGAGTCTCTTATTAAGTCTAAACGCTTTATAATTTTATATAGTGTACCTAGCAGTGGATTCAGCACCTTCCTTCCGGATGTGATACTGATGAGATTGTCTATGGTAGCACAATGGGTATGATGGGAGGAGCTTGTAATTGTTGAGGGTGTTATGCAATAGCAAGTGAATGGTACTAGATAGGCTGGGATATATAGCTTCCTTGGAACTTGGGATAAGGGATTGATTGGGGTGAGAGTATGTACATTTCTAGTACCTTTTCTAGATAGGCTTAACCCAGATGGGCCCCTGTGGCTCTTATTAAGCCTTAATACTTTATGACTTTATAAACTTGAGATTCGACTGATTTTTCTTAGATAATTTCGATGACATACTGAAACATAAGTCGGCCGATAATGTTCAGGATGGATATGCATTGGTAACTATAGGTAGCATATTCATAACGACCCAAATTGAGTAAGAGCCTATTCCTATCATGACATATAGTAAAGCTACCCATGAACGTGAATATGTTCGCACAATTCAGCTAGGCTTATCGACATGCAAAGTCAGGTGACGAAGTGAGATTTTAGGTTCGAAGTTGGATTAAACTGGTTTCAGAGGATCTTCTATATAATGGGATAAATAACTACGTTGAATATCGAATATAAAAAAGAAAGCAATGGGGACCTGAATGTGGTTCTAGTAAGGCAGGGACGAATCCAGGGGGCGAAGAGGAATGGCTCCCCTTGGGACCGGATTAAGGCACCTCCACGGACATGCAACGCCCCTCCAACTTCCCTCCAAGATTCTCCAGTGCACACTCTTGAACTTAGTTCAGTCGACGAAGCCCATCCTAGCAGAATATATTCCCGCCTCTAGGGACAACAATGCACAACCTTCAAATTGTTTTAGTAACGCCTCTCCGGGAAAAATGGCACCCCTCAAAATTACGACTGCCTCTCTTCTTGGCGAAAGCCTAGATCAGTCATTGTAGTACCATTACCACTTCCGAATCATTCATTCTAGCACGCTACCCGATGACATGGCTGCAGATACTGAGGGAATCGGGGGGGGGGGGTCGGCTCCCTCTCGTTTGGTACCCTAATGCAAATTCGCCATTTTCCTCATTCATCTGTATGTCCTGAAAATATGAACTCGGACCACCCTAGGTAGGTGAGATCTCCAGGCATGCCAAATGAGCCGAGACATAGAATTGGTTCAAGAGTTTTGTCACATGGTGAAATTATTCACTCTTTTTGGTACAATCGCTTCCATAAATTTCAAAGAAAACATTCATTATTTAACTTACCGTTGCACCCTTATGTCCAGGATCCCCACAATTGGTCAGTTTTTCTACGAATGCAGCTTTATCCATCTTCTTGCTTGATGTGAAGTCATCGATAAACTTGTTGAAGTCGGCAAAGGTAATCTTCTTCTGTCTGAAAGGAAAATAATTGTCTATAACGTCTTTATCAACTCCTGTGGGATGATCGCAGATCCCAGGTAAAAAGCCATCTGAAACTAGTTCTGGTCATGCCAATGATTCAACTTGGTTAGGTAGTCATGCACGTACCTACCTACCTACCTACAATACCCTGAGTGGACCCATAATTTTAATTGGGGCATTGTTCAAGAGAGGCCTCATTTTTCCGTAATTATGACACGTCACACGCCTTCCCCAGCCTCCCCTCTGCACGCCTTCCCCAAGTCGCTCCCGGTTGACTGCAGCAGCGCTACGATACTGGTGAGCACGGCTTTGCTCACCCAGCAAAAATTGTTCCAGGAGTTACTACGGAGGATACGCTCACATAATTTCCGCGCAGTGGCTTCCTGCCGCGGCAGTGTTGAAATGTTTTTGTTTTTTTGTTAGGTGCGAGGTGTTAAAACGAGTACAGCAGTACGTAAACATTTGTCCTAGAAGCGATGCTATTTAAAATGTCTTTCAAGTCATTCAAACTCAATTTTGAGCCATTAGTAATTTAGTATACTTGTATGTGTGCCTTCCGCATTTATATAGAAACCCCTGAGCGCAAATCGGGAAAAAGGAATGGACTGGGCTTGTTGAAGCTTACCTATAGCAACTTCTTCCTGCACCATTTCTTTGGGAAATCTCATATGAGTGAAACATTCACTATTTAAAAGCATGCCATAAGTGGCATGCTTTTGTGCCATCTGCATCATCTGCAGATGAAGCAGACTCCTTCGGTAACGCAATGGTATTAGGCAGGGGTGCATCCAGGAATTGGCATGAGGGGCACTTGTCTGAAGACCAGGCTACAATGTATGGCAAATGGCTGGACGAGACGCACCAGCAGCGGAGAAAATGCGCACCAAAACGCACCGAGAGGGCACAAATTTGCACCAGGGAGAACGAATATAAGCACCAAATGTCAAAAAACATACGGCAAGATGTTTTTTGGCTAAAGGCTTAAGGCAAGCGCCTTTTCTACTAAAACACATATTTCACATCGAATCAATACAAACAGCAGGCATGTCTTACGTCGCTTCAGGATGGACCAATCACAGCGTGTAACAGACGGTCAATCAAAAGACGGAACGCTGGACAGGACCTTCCCCGGCGATTTGGAACGAATTCAGAGGCGCCTTTGACCTTGTGTAATGTCTTGATGCGCGGTTCTAAGCTGTGCTTTAATGGTGTTCTTGGAGCATTAAAAGCGGCAAGATACTTTATTGCACGTGTTTAATGATTATTCTTACCTGTGCACTTGTACCTATTTTTAATATCACTGGCGGATCTAGCCCACCGGTTGGGGAGGGGAGGGGGGGCTTTCGGCTTTCGGCTTTCGGCGTCAGCCTATCCCCCCGCCCAGTGGTGTACCTAGGAATTGCATCAGGGGAGGGGTCGGAAGGATTTGGACAGTGCCCATCCTTCCACTATTTTTGGTTTAAAAGCACCGGATTTCGACCACTAGTTGGCGAAGAGGCCGATTAAAAAATACTAATAATGACAACATAATTTCCTGTGTATGGGCCCCAGCCTACCTACACCGTTTCTAAGTTACCGGATTCTTGTTCTTGTTTGCCATAACGTTCACGTTAACGTTCAACGCCTTGTACCAAGTCAGCATTCGTGCACGTGTACACACTGGCGAATCCAATTTTGTCAACTCTTGCTGTAAGCAGAACTTGAGCAGCATGTAACCTTAATGCGTATCATAATTATACTATGCTATCATATTGGGCTTCCAAACAATCAGAAAAATACCTTTAAAACTGAAGTTTTGTTTTCATCCGGAACGCTATTTTTTACCTCGGCAAAGGTTGCTGCATTTTAATTTAGCTTACCTCTGTTGGTTTGGGAGGGGCCAAAAGACACCATCCCCCTTTTAAGCGCTTCGGGCGGGTGGGGGTGGGGGGGGCATGGTCGGAATGACCCCTTCCTGGATCCGCCAGTGATGGGTATACCCCGTTTTTTTTTATATTGACCCGAGGTAGGGAATCCATCTGATAATGGCCATAGTTAGGGAAGCATGTTTGGTGGTGCCGGGTACTGTCATCCTTTAATTCCATTCCAAATTGATTGACTACTCACACAACTATTATTTCATAGTGAAGGGAATAGCCCATAGAACCTGACAAGTTAATTTACGCGGTTAGTCCAAACGCCTTTCTTTCTATCACCAGTTATATTCACAGGACACTATCTTTGAAGAACAAGTGGTCGAGTTGGCATTTCCTACTTTGGTAGGTTGGTAGGTACTCCGGTAAGTACCTACTTGATAAAATAGTACTGCTAAACCCACCCAAAATGATTTCACTTACTTCAGCTTTCCAAAGCAAATGGCGGTGTCCGTTGTCGAGAATTTCTTGGTAAACACGCCAGCCTGCTTGAACCACTTGTCAATGTTAGATAAGGCGATCTGAGGTCCACCGGAGCTCGACGCTTGAGTGCCACCGAAGACACAGAACTTTTGAAATTGTGCTTCAAATTCCGCCATGGTTGCAACGACACTGCAAATTTCACTGAAGCTCAATACTCAGTTTTTTCTTACGCGAGGACGCGAATATACCACCGAAATTTGTGCGCGCACCACAACCGCAGATTTTGACGAATGCTCTCGGATATTGATCACACAAACACGGTTGCTATTGGTTGCTATGGTGAGCGGTGAATTCCTGTGCCGCGTGACTGTGCGCGCGGCGCAGTGCCGACTGGCTCTTCTGCGGCAGCGGTTTCTGATTCGGCACGCCGGTGCTGTGACCAGCCGGTGACATCACCTCCGGCTCGGCTCACATACCGTGGCAACGTGTGCAAACCAACAGTGAACCCCGTGAACTTTGCACTCCGGATGGTTGCTATATTATCGTTGGCGACATCGCCTGTTGCAAAGGCTATGATTTGCTTGGGTGAAAGCGTATGTTGGTGATGTGATCGTGTGGAGGCAGTAGCGGATACAGGGGGCCATGAGTCATGCTTCCCACGGCCTCTTGGGCCTACAGGGTCCGTTGGCCACATTGTGACAGATGTAGGTACAGGGGGAGCCAGATGGGGGGGGGGGCATGGCCTTCACTTTTCACGAAAGTTAAGCATTAATACTATGGCGATGCATGGCAAGAATCAACTTCAAAACGGATTTTGCCCCCCCCTCCACGCTTTTTAGACGTTTCTACTCGTCCGAGTTGGAGGAGGGTGCGGTGCTCTCTTCGCCCCTCCCGGCTCCTGCGTCCTCTACTGGTTCTTACACAAGCTTCTCCGTCTACGCAAACATGCATGTCGCAGACGGATATCAGTCACAGAAGAGTTACCCCGCCGACAAACAATGGCGTCCTGGTGGAACCGTGGGCACCTGCAGCCACACGACCGAGACACCCCTCCATTGTTTCCCGCAATTACGGTATAATGCCGACGCGGCTCTGCAGACGGCCACAACTCCGTAACCGCGTGCCGCGCACGAACACTGCGCTTGACATTACGCACGGATGGTAGCTGTCTTACGGGGTAGTCTTACGTCTGAAAATCAGTGGGTGATTTTCAGGAACACGGAAACACGGAAAGGCCGCATCTGACTATATTTGTCGCTAAAAATAACCCGCAACTTGAATACTATGCCTCTAGGTTTCCAGTGACCTTATTTGATTCATGAGCCTCGGGTATCCATATCACACGACAGTCGTAGCACGAGAAATAAATGGCGAAGTCTGAGAAGTCTACCGCAAACGATCTGATTAAACAAAACAAACAAAAAACAGTCTTTCACAATATTTTATTTATTTCAAATTCATGTTTCCGAAGCCACGTGGGAAAACAAGCATTGGCAAGTCATACAGATCTCATGACTGAAAACCTACCCCTGGCGGTACACCTGCGATGTTTGCCATGGACGTCCAGCAAAACACAAACACTTCCCGACAAATAGCAAAAAAGTTCATTTTGGGGCCAGTATCAAAAGAGATAAAAAGCACAAACAGCACACGGAATGAGCAGAAAATAGACGCAGGATCCTGGAACACATCGACTCGCGCGAGATCAAGGCCACACAGGTGAACACATTCAGGCAGACATAAGGAAATAAATACACCGCAGCCGTACAACCCACGCACCACACCAAATGCGACTCCAGACGGGATAGGCCGCAAGCACCTCCTACCCCCACGTGTCAGCGACGTCCGGCGGCGAGCGAAAACACCATGTCCGACCACGAGCGAAAGCCTTTCCGGTGAAATCTCAATGGCGTTGGCTTTTATATGCATGCAAAGAACCACCGGCTCTCTACAGAATGAAAAGAACGCTACATGGTGCACATCTCACCGCTCGTCGGACCGCCCACGCAGACGACCTCCCAACCACGTCCCACGCCCCGACACTCCCGGTGCCTCACGAGCCTCCCACCGAGAGCCGGGCAGGTCTCAGGACGGCAGATGGGTGGGGAACGCGGAACGGCCGCACAGACGCCAACACCTCACCGCGCGCGGACGCCACGAGTGACGAGGCGGCGGCGGTCCCCCGCCTCACGGCAGTCCGACAGCGACGCCAACACCTCACACACCAGACCAGGGTCACAGGCCGATGGCACCCACGGCACGGTCGGAGGCTCAGTCGCCAGTCGGCGGCAGTGAGATCATCAGTGGCACCGTCACACATTGCAGTCCGGCAGTGTTGTTGTCTGTTGGGTGGTTCACGACGCACTTTATGCACATTCACGGCTTATGGCGCCGCCCACACTGTTTCGCCGGTGGGCCGCGGGATTGGGAAATGTCCCGAGTGATGCGAGTGTTGAGTCCGGGGCCTTTAGTACTCATAGCTCAACACCTTAGCCACTCGGCCATCCCCGCCCCGCAGTCCGGCAGTGACAACAAAGGCGATGATATCAGTGACAGCGTCATCAGAAGCGGTGACGTCACAGGACGTGATGTCAGAAGCAGTAAGTACGTCGGTGACAGTGTCATGTCAGACGCAGCGACGTCATAGGGCGTGATGTCAGAAGCAGTAAGTACGTCGGCAACAGGGTGACGTCAGACGCGGTGACGTCCAAGGACGTGATGTCAGGAGCAGCAGGTACGTTGGTGACAGTGACGTCAGACGCGGTGACGTCAGTGGCCAATCACGCCAGCAGGGCCCGCAGGGCGGCCGTCTGTGGCGGCGAGGACTCGCGCGGACACCGTTGTGGGCCAGTATTCGCCTGAGGCAAGAGTACACCGTGACTCAGGAGTCGTGAGTCATCGGCAGCAGTGACTTAGGGGTCAAGGTCCGGAATCAGCCGCACGGTAATCCTGACAAGTGACTGCTGCACCACACACACATGACAACGTTTTGCATTCATTTCAAGTTCTCCAGCGCTTGCAATCCCGTTACGAGACATGATGCAGATGCGCATGAGGTTGCACCTAAACTAATCACCATAAATCACGTGGTTGACCTCCCGTCGCACAACTCAGGTTTACACGGAACTTACGCTGGGCGGCAGAGGCCCGACGCCCATGGCGTTGCGAATGGCTTTCGGCACGACCACGTCTGCCGGCTGGGCCTGGCGCACCATCTCCACCAGACTGCTGGTCACGTCGTCGGCTGGGAAGAGCAGCACATGTCAGCCGTACTGGCCGCCCGACCAGCGGGAGACTGCCGGGCCTGGCCGGTCCCACCTGCGGCCTGGCCGGTCACACCTGCCACACCACACTACACCGCACGGGAAACAGGAAACGCTCTCGATATCCGCAGTCCGGGGAGGTGTGTACCGCATAACGTGCGTCGCGTGGTTCACGTCGGCAATTTGATTGATTGATTATTTGGGCTTAAGGGCGCGCCGACTACATGGTCATTTGGCGCCCATAACAGTTAATTGTTTAAACCGTTGCTGTACGGCGCTTCCTGTGCTTCAGGTATAATTCCTGGTACAATTCTGATGTTAGCGCCCCGGGTAGATAGCACAAAATTTCACAGCAGATAGGAAGGTGAAGATGTTCCCGGATTTAACAATCTGTGATTGGTCATCCAAAACTGCTAGGAGGGAGTGAGGCTGGTTACTCCCGAAATGACGTCGACGCTCCAAGGAAAGCCTCGGGCACGAAATTAGAACGTGACGAACTGTCAGTACTGCACCGCATCTAGGACATAGTGGCATATTCTCACCATTGAGTAAATAAGCATGAGTGGCATAAGTGTGTCCAATACGCAGCCGGCATAGCGTCACTTCTTCTATCCTTGTCCTACGAGAACACGAATTCCACTGACCGAGAGATGGCTTTATTGTCCGCAATTTGTTCGACGCTAGTTCGTCCCAACTAGCTTGCCACTTCCTTGCCAGGAAGGCAGAGATCCCTGAGTAGTAGTCCCTGGCCGGAATTGGGAATGCTCTGCGCAAGGGAGCCTGTGCTGCACGTCTAGCAGCGCTGTCAGCTTGTTCATTTCCTGCAATACCCAGGTGGCTGGGAATCCAGCAGAAATGGACGACTTTTCCTGCTTCATCTAATTCACTCAAACGACGTAAGATGTCATTTATCAGAGCGTCTGTGGGATTAAAACTCTTGAGTGCCAAAAGGCTGCTCAAGGAGTCTGATAAAATCACATGATCTTCCTCATTTCCGACTTCTATGTAAGCCAACGCTTTATGGATTGCCACGAGCTCAGACGTGTACACAGATGCGTGTCTCGGTAATGTAAACGATCTGGTGGCTGTGTCGCTTACAAAGGCACTCCCAACCCCAGCGTCGGTTTTCGATCCATCGGTAAAAGTTTTTGCGTAGGTGTTATAAAATGTGTATATGTGTTCCAGAGCCCGTGCCCGAAACTCATTTGGGAGAGTGTCCTTACGGATGCCAGCCAATACGTCGGCAATTTAGCATGGGAAACGGAGTGTGTGTGTGTGTGGGTGGGGGGGGGGGGCTGGGGAGGCGTGCGATCCGCTCATCCCTCTTGTTTTTCGACGATATCCCATCAATGGGCGGGGATATTGCATCGACGTTTTGGGACTCTGATACAAGTTGATAAAAGCATCTCATGCAAAATAAAGCATGTCGAAATCCGTTGGTAAATACAGAAACTGCGGGGCGGCGATCGCCCGGCCGTCAAACATTCAAGCTAACAAAGGATTCGTCGGTGCAGTGGCGTGGGCGGCGAGGTGTGGCGGGCGATCAGGACCCCCTTTGACCCAGAAGGCATTGACCTAGGGTCATGAAATTTATACTGAAGCCAGTTCACTACAGCCGTAATCTACCCTGCAAATTTTGTACTTCTAGGTTCTTTTGTTAGTTATTTGGGCTTTAAAGCGCATCGACCATGCTGATCATATAGCGCCCATAACAGTGTTTTTACCTAGGTTTCAGTTTCCGGCCAGGTTCACTTCCAAGTGTAGAGTATTCACTTCGCCAAAACCAATGCAGTATTTTTACCTCCCTGGGTAAACGACAGCAAACCGTATTTGCGAGAGGAACTCGAATAGTCGTCCAGTCTGAACCACACGTGACCCATCACCTAGAAGATTTGCCATCGTCAGCGTGGAAACCTGTCTTCCAAAGTATCGTCTTCGTTGGGCTGAGAAACGAGGGCCCACCAGAAGAACGTGTATCACGGTTACTTCTATCTTCAGTAGTTGCCAAGATTTAAGAGCCCACTCCGGTGCGCGTTACGTTATGTGAGACGCCCCAGCGCGCCTGTTAAGCTGCTACGGTTGTGCCAGGCTACAATCGTGGTGAGAACCAAAGCCCTTAGCCCAAATACACGATGATTGCTGTTTTTCTTGCCATTCACTGCGCTCTCGAAAGCTAATCTAGTAGCCAGAACGTGCTACTCATGCAACAGTGTTAACCCGCATTTCCACACCTCTTTCATGTGTTGCAACGCGAGTGGTGGCGGCGGTTTAGTGCTGAGGGTGCGCCGACTACATTGCTATTTTGTCCATGACATCATCGATAATTGCGCCTGCCAATTGCGCGCAGGTCTAACACTTCGGCTGACACGAGCATTGTCTGTGCTGGTCATTTCTGACTCTGGTACTCTGATTACATACTGGGTTGTCTGGATAGCATACGTCTGGGGCACCCCAACACTCATATCACCCGCACTCTTGCAACACTCACTGTGGAGTGTGGCAGGCCCAGTGATCAATAGTATGGGTTTCGGGGGCGCTCCAACATTACTCTCCTAGTCAGCATATCGGCTGCTCTCCTACCACAGGAACAGCTACACTAATCAGGGAACATCGGGCTAGACGAGGTAACATTAGTTGACAGATGGCTAATTCCTAAACAAAAACATTTAATCGTATCGTCAGCCATCTGGCATTTCAGAGGACACCCAAATGATGCGTGACACCGGGACATCGGGAGGCGCCCATCCAGCTGGATTCCATATGAGATAGGCGACAGATACTCGGGAGGCGCCCATCCAGCTGGATTTCATGAGATACGCGACAGATGCTCGGGAGACGCCCATCCAGCTGAATTTCATGAGATACGCGACAGATGCTCGGGAGGCGCCCGCCCAGCTGGATCTCGTGAGACACGCGACAGGTGCTCGGGAGGCGCCCACCCAGCTGGATCTCGTGAGACACGCGACAGATGCTCGGGAGGCGCTCACCCAGCTGGATCTCGTGAGACACGCGACAGGTGCTCGGGAGGCGCTCACCCAGCTGGATCTCGTGGTGTGACGGCTGCGGCGGTGTGGGCTCGGGCGGCTGGCTGAGGCGCCGCAGCTGGACGGTGTTGAGCGAGCTGAGCAGCTGAGACGTCTGGTCCAGCCGCGCCTGCATCTCACGCTGGCGCGCCTCGTCCGACTCTGCCGCCACACGTGACGTCAGTCTACAGGTGGCGGCGGCGACCAGCGATGTTACACCACACGGGCGGTGCCTCGCCTCAGGATGACGCAGGTGGTGTCGGGACATTGGCGGTGAGCAGCCGCGACAGAGCAGACAGTGTCACACGCACGCAGATGGCATCACGGAGCAGATCACGTCTTTCCCAGGAGGTGGCAGACAAGACAGGGCATGACACGCTTTGACTGAATACCATTTTCAGCAGCTGAACACGCGGGGAACGTTCACTTCACAGGCCAGGAACGGTACAGAAACATAACACCAGAGCACGGGGAGATGGGAACAGGGCAGCAGCATAACGAGGAACGGTACAGGCACACAGCACCAACACGTGGGGGAATGGAAGCAGGGCGGCAGCATGACGGAACCTACGGCACAGACGGAACAGGGACCAGTGGCAACACTGTATGCCAACATACCATCTGTTGAATGAGAGGAGCTGGGGAAAGCACTCTAAAAGGAACAGGCCGAACTTGACATTTTGAACTCTTGAAATGTACAGTAACTCAAAGCCTTCTTGTGTAGTCTTCTCACTCGGCAAGGATTCGAAGAAGAACCTTCGGTTCTTTTACGACGCATTCAACCGCCAGGTCACATAGCGTCGCCAACCTCTCACGCCGACTGGTCGGGGGACTCGGTAATGCCGTCGGTTGTGAAATTCGAATCCACAATCTTGCCATCAAGAGTCAGACGTTCAACCAACTGAGCTACCGCGGCCCCTCGGTAAGGGTTCGTGTCAATCGTATTAGCAATTGATTCATTTTTTTACAGATAAAACTTGGAGACGCACCTACGGGAGTCTCCAAGGCATGTGACTGGGTGCCGCGTCCCCTGAACATTGTGCAATTTAACATTACGCCAGGAGGCTGCATGGAAGTAATCGATCTCAACCCCTCCCTCCCCGTGTCCAAAAACCGCGACGACATCAACGAATACACCAGTGACGTTGAAATGCACATCGTCAACTTGGCATGCACAGGCACGTGCCGTGCCTGCGCGAAACTATGTGAAGTGCCACTCCTGCTGGGGACCGCAGAGCACGGGCCTGACACAGGCAGTCCCGGACGGCAGTGCGGCACCACAGTGGCGGCAGAAGATAGCGAGAGGGCGGAACGAACGAGAACACATCACGGGTCTGAGCAGGTGCAAGAAGGCGACAAATCTATTCGCCCTTCTGCAATACAACGGCACAGTATGTGTAAAGGAATCCGCTCCACGTCCGCATTGTCACGTCAGCGTGATTACAGAAACCAGTTGGCATTTCGTGCGTGACATGCTGAACAGAAACTTGAAAAGGCCATATCATAACAACAAGAGCAAGTGAAAGCACGCACAGCCATACCATATTCACGGGAGCGGGCTGCAAATAGACACTGGTTGACACGTTGTCAGGCGTTAGGTTACATTAGCCACCAAGCGTACAACTGCCAGCGTGTGCGTATTATCAATCAACGGTCAACAACTTCAAACAGATTGCGCACGTTCTCATCCTTAAACGTTAAACGCAGCGCACCTCGCCATCGAATGCCACGCTATAGAACAGCGCGGTCAAACCGGCTGTTACACTGTTGCCCCGGAGCACATATCCTCAAAAAGACAGCCGGATTTCCATACACTATCAAAGTGGCCATTATTCACTCCGCATGGACCATCAAGGTTTGGTGACCTGGCGAGGCCCATTAATTAAGCAGCTGGCAACAGCACACTGCGGTAAATGTATGCTGGTGCACGGTTCAAACAGAATAAACTGAATGGCTGAAAGTGTGGTGCAGAAAGTGCACAAGAAATGAACAATTGAGCCATTATTTTGGCTGTAGGCTTTCAATACAAGACTATACTCACATATTAGAGAATGTAATTTGGCCATACCCTTAGATTCAATACACTTTATGGAATAACAAATCACCAAATGAGGCTTGCCACTTTCCAAACCACTCCAATTATATTTTGTACATAGGCGCCGTATAATCATTCATTGCACGTGCGACCTAGTGCTTCAGTATTCAATAAAGCAATTATAAGAAAAACAGGTGTTCTTATTGGCTATCCTAAACGTTACGGTGAATCGCTGGAAAGTGACGTGCTCTCGTCATCTTTTCATTCGTACTATTTGTAAGGTTTCATCACATTATCTTTCATTTCTGGTTTTCACATACTTGATGTTTGGGAGATGTCATAGCATTGCCCTTCAATTCTTGTATTCCATATTTGGAAATTTACCTGCGGACTTACGTACGCACACACATAAACAGACATACGCGGCAGGTTTCATTTTTCGACACTTTTCGGTTGTGGAAACACGCACACGTACGCGCGCACACACACACGCACTAAACACACGGTAGAGGTTTCACACTTCGGCACCATTGAGGGACAGCTTTGCACACGTGCTTGCTTTCAGATTCTCCATCATAACACGTGCACGCGGCGAAGCTACCACAATCTCTCTGGGTGGTGAAGGGAGGACCGATCCGGTGACACGAGGCGAGGCCGTGCCACCAGACCGAAGGTGCTGTTTACAGACGAGTCATGCCAGTGACACCGATGTCGCAGGCGCCGGTCGTTCAGCGTTAACCCCGCGGCACCTCGAACATACAATTACTGCCACCTCCTGGACAGGAGACGGCCGAGGGAAAGTCTGCCTGTTGTCAGTCTTATAACAAGGGTCTCCCACGCTCACTCAACAGACACACACGTTAGCCGACTGCGCCACCGAGGTGAGAGCATTGTATTTGCAGCACGCTAGTCTTCCATTAAAAATGTACCTTGAAATAAGAGCTACTCGACGAGGTCGTACGCCTAGGGTTACATCAAATCCTCTCCTTACCATGCACACTGATATGTTTATATCATCCTAGCAAGCATCTCGATTATACATATTATACACATATATTACCCGATTATACACATACATAACCCATTGAGGCAACTACCCATATTTGCCTTTTACTGCTCTACACTACCTGTGCATTGACTATTTGAAAATGTGTCGTATCTCGGGCAGCACATCGACACACACACCCACCGCCTGAGCCCACACCGAGTCCTCACCGAGTTCGTCCAGGAAGTGAGACGTATCTCGGGCAGCACATCGACACACGCACCCACCGCCTGAGCCCACACCGCGTCCTCACCGAGTTCGTCTAGAAAGCCGACGTCTATGCCCAGGTCCGAGAGCGACCTGAGCGAGCTGAAGTCGACCGCGTCCTCCTGTGACCCGACCACCGGGGCGGTAGCGTCGGCGGCCGGTATAGGAGCGGGTCCCAGGGCGGCGACAGCTCGCTCCTCGGCCGCCCTCAGCCGCACCTCGGTGCGCCGGTGCTGGCCGTCCGTCAGCACGTCCAGCAGGTTGTCCACCATGTCGATGGCGACGTCGCACTCGTCCGCCGCGTTCCGGACGCTGCGGAGTGCACTGGTTATTACCGTCAGACCGGCGAAGTGCTGGGAATGACAAGCTGTGGCCGCTTAACAGGACTTCCCAAATTTGATGGGAAATGAAACCGAACTGAGATAAATATTCTGCTCCAATACTCTGCTAAAATAAGCAATCTTCCGTCCCATGCATCTTATTAGCAGCATTTATTCCATACACACACAAAAAGACGATAATCTCTAGCGTGAATAAATAGAACATCCACTCACATATGCCCCGCCGATACCATTGTCGCTTTACCTGTACTTTAGTTATCACCACATAAGCATCTTGGTCCCTATCCTACCCTGACGCAGTGCTCCTCGCCTAATCCGCACATCGGCATTCGTCACATCTACGCATCAGTGCTCCTGGGGTGCACCGACCGTCTCTCACCTATGTGCTGGTTCTATATGCGTGATGGTGCTCACCCGTGCGCCAGCCGTCGTCTCCCTCGTGCGCCAGTTTTCACGCATGCGTCAGGCGCCAGTCCTCACCTGTGCGCCAGCTGCGGTGGCGAGTCGCCGCTGAGTGTCTGGAACAGCAGCTCGGACTCGTGCAGGCTGATGTTGGCGAACGTTGAGTCGTAGCACGGCGCAAACGAGCTGTACGCGCCGTAGTAGAGCGGCTTGACTGAAGCACAATGGGGCATGATTAGAGGGGCACACAGGACTGTGGTCAGAACACACAGGGCCGTGGTCAGGGGAGCTCACAGGTCCGTGGTAAGGAGAGCATACAGGGCCGTGGTCAGGGGAGCATACTTGGCCGTAGTCAGGGGAGCACACAGGGCCGTGGTCAGGGGACCACACAGGGCCCTGGTCAGAGGAACCCATAGGGCCGTGGTCAGGGAAGCACGGGTCGCGATTAATCATAGGAGCACACATGACCATGGTCGGGCGAGCGCACAGTAATGGTCAGATGAGTACGCAGTCATCGTCAGAGTACACAATCGCGACCACAGTCGTGTTCAGAGTACTGTGCAAAACCGAGACGCAGCACCCCACACAGTTAACCACAAATAACAACAAGCAATATATGTGATAAAGGACACACGGCCTCCAGATGGCCACATCGGCTGGGCGGTCGCGCCAGACCGCGGACCGCAGCCGACCCCCGGGCAGCCGCCGGTGACACCCACCCGGACCGCAGCCGACCCGGGCAGCCGCCGGCGACACCCACCCGGACCGCAGCCGACCCGGGCAGCCGCCGGCGACACCCACCGCAGCCGACCCGGGCCGCCGGCGACACCCACCCGGACCGCAGCCGACCCGGGCAGCCGCCGGCGACACCCACCCGGACCGCAGCCGACCCGGGCAGCCGCCGGCGACACCCACCCGGACCGCAGCCGACCCGGGCAGCCGCCGGCGACACCCACCCGGACCGCAGCCGACCCGGGCAGCCGCCGGCGACACCCACCCTGACCGCAGCCGACCCGGGCAGCCGCCGGCGACACCCACCCGGACCGCAGCCGACCCGGGCAGCCGCCGGCGACACCCACCCGGACCGCAGCCGACCCGGGCAGCCGCCGGCGACACCCACCCGGACCGCAGCCGACCCGGGCAGCCGCCGGCGACACCCACCCGGACCGCAGCCGACCCGGGCAGCCGCCGGCGACACCCACCCGGACCCCGCAGCCGACCCGGGCAGCCGCCGGCGACACCCACCCGGACCGCAGCCGCCCCGGGCAGCCGCCGGCGACCCCCACCCTGACCGCCGGCGACACGCACCCGGCTGGCGATGCTGCTGACCGCATCCGACCCAGACAACCGACCAGCCTGACCGCCGGCGACACCCACCCGGCGGCGTGCTGCTGACCGCATCCGACCCAGACAACCGACCAGCCCTGACCGCCGGCGACACCCACCCGGCTTGGCGATGCTGCTGACCGCATCCGACCCAGACAACCGACCAGCCCTGACCGCCGGCGACACCCACCCGGCTTGGCGATGCTGCGCTTGTCGTCGCGGTAGGTCGGCAGGTGGGTGGTGCCCTGCGACAGTCGGCCCGACATCTGGCCCACCGTCTGCACACCCTCGCGGCGGCCCGCGCCGCCGCCGCTGCCGCCACCGCCGCTCGACGGCGTCAGGATCGCCAGCGACGTGGTGCCATCTACCCGCCGGCGCAGGAAACCCATCTGCCGACGGCCACCGTCAGCGGCGCCACAGCCGTGCGATCGGACAGATGCGATGTGACGAGATTCACACGACCGAAATCCGGAAATAGAGCTTTTAGTGTGCTACCAGGTCCATTTTTCCACACATCACGACGGTTAGTTATTGTTATTGTGGTTTAGGGGCGCATCGACTGCACAGGTCATATAGCACACACATCACGATAGGCGTTGGGTGCACTATTAGGGTCAACACAGGTGAAGGGTGGTGAAAGACGAAGATCTCTAGCCTGTCAGGCGGCTTGACGGCTTTTCATCTTCAACTACTCTCTCCCTTCCCATCAAGTTCCAGCTGATTACACCTAGATAACAACGTAACAGTAACAGAGGTTAAACAGTGATATCAGAATCCCAGACAGCATATGCATATATTCAATTCAGGAGAGTCCCGGATCTCTCTCCCAAATTCGAACCTGATGCTCAGCATCATGACGCTGCTTTCTCATATTGTGACGGATTAATTATGCAGGCTTAATTACTCCCTATAGATATAATGTAAGGCAAAATATAATAATAATGAAAGTAATCAGGATAGCTTTGCTAATTATTAACCCAGAGGTAATGCATGTAATGTGATTATACATCAATTCAGTGACCTGAAGGAATACAATTAGAAGTAGAAAAAAGAAGACATAGAAGTGAACCTTGGTCGTACATGACCACGTGGAGGTTTTGGAGTTTGGATATTTGATAACCACTCTAGCACACCTCCCATACGCCCTGGTTGCTCACCTTAACAGAAGGAGCGGTCTGTTCGGGAGCTAACGGCGGCCGTTTGTCGCCGACAGACGCCCTGGCGAGCGGAGGACCAGGCTCCGTCTCCACCGTCGGCGGGGCGCTGGCGCTGCCGCTGCCGCTGCCGCTGCCACTGCCAGCGGCAGCACCACCGTCCAGACACCTCTTGGCTGGCGGCGGACCGGGCTCCGTCCCAGTCGGCGGGGCGCTGATGCTAGTACCACAAGCAGCAGCAGCAGCAGCAGTGCCCTCCGGACACGACCTCTTGGCCGGCGGCGGGGCGTCGCCACTGGTGCTACCAGCAGCAGCAGCGTTCTGCAGACACCACCTTTTGGCCGGCGGCGGGTCGGGCTCGGCCGCAGCCGCCGGGCCGCTGACGCTGGCCTCCTTGGCGGCCCGCGTCGCTCTGCACGCAGTCGCCGCCAGTGACGGTTAATGCGAGCATCGGCGAACGACCGACTCTACCGCCACAAGTGCCGACACGTGTACCAGAGCATTGCGCCACAAACGCTTAGCAAGACGACCGACGCCCACAGCGTAAGCACCTGAGCGCCGCGCTACGACAGCCAAAATATCGCGTCATATGAGCCAGACCTCCGCACCGCAAGTACCACATCCACGCACTATATACACCCGACCCCGCACCACAATTACCATAGGCCAGCACAAGTACCACATCCACGCACTATATACACCCGACCCCGCACCACAATTACCATAGGCCAGCACAAGTACCACATCCACGCACTATATACACCCGACCCCGCACCACAATTACCATAGGCCAGCACAAGTACCAGAATCCCGCGCTATCGCCAGAGCCCCGCACCGCAGCATGGTTACCAGAGGTCCGCACAAAGAACACAATTGCACACAATCACCAGAGTCCCGTGCCATACGCACCCGTGCGTCACATTATATGCACCCAGCCCCGCATTAGTGCCCGCAGCCTGCATGAAAAATACCAGTCCGGACCATGGCAAGTACCAGCGAATAGAAGGCCCAGCAGGCATGAATGATGCCCGACAACTAAAGTTGCGCAATAAATCAGACGATAGCAAATATGTGTAGAGTTTGGCCAAGTGTCTGACTAAAGTACAGCAAGGCGGGCATTGGTGGTGGAACTGGTTCCAAGAGCACGGTGCTGTCTGGAGCATTTTGCACGTTTGGGCTCGTGTACCACTGATAAATCATCTCTGGCTGCTAACACCACCTCCACCACTACTAGCTCTGTGCAAGGTGGTGACGGAGAAGTACGGATAAGTACAATCCTAGCCTGCTTAATCTCCTCAGAATAACCCAAGGCCAAAACGTTTGCTCTCTGCCTTGTCAGTTTCAAGAATAATTATGCGTCAAGGGCCGAATACGCAGTGGGAAGAGGAATTAAAGACAATAACCAAAGCCCTTACGAACTTACTCAATAGTTTACATTTATCGGACAGAGGCGCACACAGGGCGTTCTTAAGGGGAGGGAGAGGGGGAAAGGGGCGTTGGCGCGACCAATATCTTACTAATAGATGGGTCTGACGATACCCAAGCTCCCACCAGATCCAAAACCTATCCGTATTTCGAGCACCTTAACGTTCGAAGTATTTCCGAAGTCGAAGTTGTTTCCTTCCTAAGGCGGAGGGGTGGGGCGACCCCTTTGAGTGAGTCTAGTCCGCTCTGCTGGTCCATCCGGATCGGAGATGCTTTCTCACCGGGCACAGGTGAGATCGGATGAATATCGAACATTGCATACTGTAGGAAACTGCGGTAAGATCCAGGATCGGGTGGCACGGCAAAAAACCATGGGGACAAGTGCTACATCAATTTACCTTGTTAATAGTGGCATGGTAACTTCAGAATCTAGTTAAATAGCTCGCGGTTCATTCGTTGCACGGCATGATTAACAGAAGGAAACTGGAACATACAGGAGACCACCATCAGGCACCACACAACAGATGCAAGGAAATGGCGTACGCTCGAGATGTGAGATTCTGTCCCTGTGGCGGAGGGGTAATAGCCCACATCAGTGGGTGCTTTGACGACAGTAACTCGATCCTGAGAAAACATTTGGCAAATGTTTGATTATGCTGCGAAGGAGGATCATGGGAATGGGCGAATACAAATGATAATCTTGAGGTAAAACCACACAATTGTGGATTCCGATCTAGATGCTATCTTTGGAAAGAGAAGAACTTTTGGCTAGGTGCTAAAGCTCGCATAAGTGTAAACGTTGTCCCTGATTGTGAATTTCTGAATTATCAAGTTAACATTCTTCGTTATTATGAATTCGAGCAAAGAAAACTCCTTGGAACTGAATGCACTGTGGTTAGAGGTATTACAACAGACCAACAGTTTATCTAAGACACATAGAGTCAGAAAGTTATCAATGCCTTCCTATCCTCAGAAGCTAGGGCAGTGAAATTGATACCCCTCGTCCCCACTCCCTTGATCTGACAGTGAACATCAGCATTGCTTCTCTGTACCCTTCATATATTATGCAATAAACAATAAGTCAAGTATAAACCACGCATAGGTAAAAATAATTGAAGTGAACAACTTGTACGGATACACCAGACATATGTTCAGTTATTTTGAAAATGGCATTGTACGTGCTAGAGGTATCTATATTTAACTAAAAGTTGACCACTGCCACATACACGAAACATAAAGCAGGTGATGACTAACAATCAAGGTGCTAAAAACCATCAAACTATTTGTCCTGCAAACATACCTAGGTAAGAACCTACAGCTTGTTGGAACACGGATAACTCTAGTTGTTGGATAGCAATGCAATGCACTCACGCTAACACTTCTGAAGCATTCGGCAACAATTCTGCATAATGAAATAAAATGTCACGTGCGAGGTTTGGGATCTTTTGGTTCAGGCAAACACCTAAATATGCACATTAAAAGAGAAAACAGCGCATATTGGGCCCGATCCAACAACCACAAAGTTCTGGACATCCTACTCGCGGCGAAATTTGACATGAAGCGTACGGCTACACCAAGAAAGGCTTCACGTAAAAACGTTATGGGATTGTGTTTGAGGGCATCATAAGATGACCAATTCGTTAACATGGAGCAAAACCATGTCAGGTTCGGAGGTTCATTCGTAGCTCCACTTAAAAACAAGGTTGCCAGAATGCGCCAAATATTTTGTACACGAAATGGATTATGGATCCCGTAAGCCTACAAATAGGTGTCCACCAGTTTATCCAGCAAGTGTTCAATGAAGTGTTCAAGTGTAGGGATTAGCATTCAAGGAAACATTCAAGTGTAGGGATTAGCGCGGCAGCGCCTCCTTTGGCTAGGAGGTACTCATCTTAGACTCAGCATTTGTTATGCAACTGCATCGGGTTAATGCTGAAATACACAGCTTCACATAATTTGGGGGTAACTGGCGCACCTGCACCCCCCCCCCGTCATCTGCCGTCCCTACATTAGCAGCAATTGGAATGTGACATTCAGTTTGTTTTGTGCTATTCACTTGACACAATTTACGAGCGAACAGAGGTTAAATGGCACAGTCCGATACGAAACGACTTGTCCCAGCCTTGCTTCAACTACGTTAAAGTTCAAAAGTGCTGTTCCACATTTTGCATTGTTTTTCAATATTGCATTGGTGCATGGAAGTAATGCTCCAAAGCGACTCATACCGAAATACTACAATCATTTTATCGATGACAACCTGCGATGTTAGTAAAAAAAAAAGCTTCAAAAGCAGCTCAAACCGTCACAGGCGAGATCTCTAAATTAGCTAATCCTTACACACGTTCTAGGAAATTAACAGGAAAGTAGGTGGATGCAATCAGGATACAATGTTCATCATACTAGTTTTGTGTGAAGTGCTCAACGTCAATGCACTTGGACTCATCACCAATGTTCGTCACTGTTTTAAAAAAAACTTCCCATACAAACACATCCAAGGGCATTACAAACTGGAACCCATTTAGCAAGCCATAATTAAACAGATGTTGATGTTTACATGTGCACAAGCAGGTGCAGCAACCTGAGCAGGGAGGTTGGCAAACGACATGGTGGTGGTGGATTGCTGTTTAGGGGCACGTCGACAGCAAGGTCATTTTGTGCCCATAACAATGATTAGAGAGAGACTAAAACGGTATGTCCTTCAAATAATCATTAGTGGGGGTAAAATCTTGGTTCATGAAGGACGATATAGCTGATATTTCAGCTGGCTAATATTCTTCACACCACTTGTCAGTTTTAACCCGCATAATACACCAAAAGAAACAAAAGTTTATGTCTGATAACATTTGCTTTAGATCAGGTCAAGCGATCATAAATGAACCCTGCATGAACGCAAATGCTGCTGAGCACCAAAAAGAAGGAAGAGTGCAATGTAATTACTACCTACAACACAGGCATTAGTATACACCGTACATTGCGATGTTGCGATTTCCTACCCTATTATCTACATCATGGAAACTCATCTGATTCCTGGAACTCATTCACTATATGAAGTTGGCAGCCACGCAAAAATAACAACATAAGAGGCGTGTACCATCCACAATAATTTTCAGCTGATTCTGATGCCGTGGATCAGTCTGCCAGAAAACAAAATCGGAGTAGTAGTACCAAGACGTGGAAAGAAAGAATCGTCTTAGTTCTTTAAGTTAAATTAATTGCATAAGCTCATAATTAACATAGCATTGCTAGTCAGACCTAACATGGTGCACCTTGACATTCTGAATAAGATCAATGTTGGAAGGGAGATCTGAAAAAATGTGTCAAAATATTAGCACATGCAAATAAATGAATTGATGTAATGCAACCACATTCACATGTTCATGGCATAAAATGGGTGAAATGAGTCCGTTAATTTCCCGATCAATAGAATATCAGTAGTGGATGTAATTAAATACACTCACTTTTCACCATGCATGATCCGCATACCCTTCTCCAGCCATCATCCAACAGGAAACCTTGGCAGCATACCAACCTTGATTATATTGAGAGTGGATATGTTCAAGAGTACATGTTTCACTGAAATTCATAGGCATTGGGAACCTTCTAGTTTTTCACCTGGTCATGCCGAACAGTCGACACGAATCACAAGAAAAACTCACAAAAACAAACTGCACGATATACATCTTAAGTTATGGTATATGCTAAGCTTTACTGGTGTTCTACATAGTGTGGATGATGATTAAATTTCACATGCGAACTTCAAAATAATCAGCAACACTTGCTTCCATGACGTGTTTAACGTGTTCAACCCTAGTTCATGACGTGTTCAACCCTAGTGCGAAACATGTTATCCGAAACTACCTTTATCAATGTTTGGTATGCTATGCCAGTTTAAATTTGTCAAACTGGTTAAACTGGCATGTGGCTAATAAATAAATATTATCCAGCTGAAATGCCAACCCTGGGGCAGGAACGAGCTCGGTATATCTGACATGCATAAGCCACTATGATACGTCGTCTGCACCTATTCCCATTTAAATCATATTTTGCAAGTTCTTCCCCTGTTCTGCCGCCCATATCTGTGGCGCCAGCCGCTTCATCCGGCTAAAACCGGAAAATCAGTGAATGGCTTCAGCCCATTGCCGCCAGCCCCGGCCCACAATGCCGCACTGAATTACCTGCGTAAAGATCGCATGCCAGCTCCAGTGTCAAGCTTTTCTATACGAACGTGCGGCTGATTTGACTGATTCAATACCAAAGCGCTGGAATAGACAGGGCATCCATCACACACGCAAGCAGAAGCGATAACAAGGCGGGGCAACAGCGTCAGGGCACAGCATAGCAAAACGGTCGGCGCTTGTAGAACACTGCGGTAGTTATCCGTACTGTACAAAGCCACCTCTCTGAGTGAAGCAGAACAGGAGCCATAAACGTACACTGCACAGAAAAAGCAAAATTGATGCATGTAAACCTAACAGAAAGGAACAGCACTCTATTCGCGGGTAAGTATAATCGACATACAATTCCTAATGCACAGTTAGCCTCTTTGAGTGACTGCAAAAATTAATATTTGCAAAAGGACGACAGAGACCATCCCAAATGCACCTTTTAAATGCGGCACAGAAGGGTAGAACAGCAGTGTTTATTAGCGGACATGCATTCCCAGATCGTCGGACCACTTATTGCTGTGCTGATACTATTGATCGTTATATCAATTTTCATCATTGCAATGGCACAAATTTAGCATTGAAAAAAGTGTCAAGTACTAAGAGAACCATGAGTTGTTTTGTTGGGGGTTCATCTCAGTAATGAACGAAACAACAAGCGACGAGAATTCCCTGGACTGGATATCAGACGAATATAAAACAATTCTAGTCATCACCATTATATTATTAATTGAGGAAGAACCAATGAATAGTCATTAATCGATTAGTTGTTGCATTGACTTTAAATAAGGCCATGTTCAGAAGGAACGAGCTTCTCCTTTACAACAGGTCACTCACGACAAACACTATACAATGTGTTCTCCAGACCAGCCGAAATCACACCACTAAAATAATGCTATTGAAAAGCGCATGAAACTCACTCCCAAAGTGAGAGAAATCCCAGGTACACACCGGACAACTTTACGGAAGGGAGGCACAAGGTCAATTTTAAGTACTGTTCCAAGGCTAAAAAAGAAATCGTCTTTCGATAGCGTAACATGCCTTTTCTATAGTCCGTCTCGGTCAAATATTAATATCCTTTACGGTGGCATCTGATTCGCACGGTAGCTTCGTTCACCTTAGCTACCCAGTAAATGCCAGTTGCGCAATAATTGCACTTACGCTACTCGGAAAGCGTACGCTATTGCACTTACGCTACTCACAGTAACATCCGCGACAAGAACATCTACATGGAGCTTCCACTTCTGATTGAAAGTTATGTAGCAGTTGTATCGCATTTGCCTCACTAGAGGTGTTCACCAAAAAAGTAAGCTCATGTCCATAAACGCAAAACATTGTGACGAGATCCAAGAAACGCGTCATCTGCTGGTGCTGTTCACGGGCAATCTCACCCCACTGATGTCATGCAATGCATCAGACTGCGAGGCTGGGACAGCTGCTAGTGACAGAGTGGGCGAACAGCTGTGTTGTGTAGCGACACCAGGTCACCACTCACCTAGTCATGGCTGCCGACGACTCGACCGCACCCGCCGGCCGCGGCGGCGACTCGCTCCGTTCGGTTCCGCCCGTCTCCGACACCGGAGGCGGAACACCTCGCGGGGTCCGTCCTGACTCCACCGATGGGGAGGACGCACTCTGTACGGGTCTCTCCGCCGCCGCCGCCGCCTGGGATGGCGCGCTCTTGGCGGGCTTCTCCGGCTGTGGCGGCTCGCGTCGCTTACGCAGTTCCGGCCGCAGCCGGCCCTCTCCGGCGTCGGACTTCTCCGGTGGCAGCTCTGGCCTCTGCGCCGGCTGCGGATCAGACTTCTGGTCGGACTTCTGAGCCGGCTTCGGGTCCGCCTTCTGAGCAGGTTTCAAGTCCGACCTCTGAGCGATTTTCGGGTCCGGCTTTTCGGCAGGTTTCGTGGCCACCTTCTGCGCAGACTTCGGATCACATTTTTGAGCCGACTGCAGAGCCAGCTGAGAAGTTGACCGCCGCAGCTCTCGACCCGACCGAACCGGCTCCGCCTGCTGGGCCTGTTCACCCTCCCGGCCGGCCGTGTCGGCCGCAGCGTCGGTCGCCTGGGCAACCCCATCCGGCGCTCCAGCCGCCGGCTCCTGC
Source organism: Ashinkailepas kermadecensis (assembly GCA_034440615.1). Classification (NCBI taxonomy): domain Eukaryota; kingdom Metazoa; phylum Arthropoda; class Thecostraca; family Neolepadidae; genus Ashinkailepas; species Ashinkailepas kermadecensis. The sequence continues at coordinate 191,019 of JAOTOM010004006.1, forward strand.
GCCGGCGGCTCGGGCTTCGGCGTCTCCTCAGCAGACGCCACCGTCTGTTCCACGCCATGCGGCGGCTCCACTCCCGAGACAGTCGGCTGTGCCACGGCCGGCTCGTCTCGCGACTCGTCCCTCGACTCGTCCCGCGGCTCGGCCGGCTCGTCCGACTCGTCCCGCGGCTCGACGGGATCGTCGTCGGCCAGCAGGTCGGCCTCGATGCCGAGCACTTCGGGCGTCAGCTCGGCCATATATGGCAGCACGGAGCGCAGCGCCAGCACCTTGTCCGAGCTCATCATCTGCCGGCCACGGCGGCGTGTTACGGCCCAGGGTCCAGGTCAACACACCGCCAGCTGTCGTCGGGGATCAGGGGACCGGCCCAGGGTCCCGGCCAGCCCGCCGCCAGTTACCGTCGGGGATCAGGGTCCCGGTCAACACACCGCCAGCTGTCGTCGGGGTCGGCCAGCCCGCCGCCAGTTACCGTCGGGGATCAGGGTCCCGGTCAACACACCGCCAGCTGTCGTCGGGGACCAGGGTCCCGGCGCGAATGATCAATTCTGGTCGAAGCGCCCTAAAGCCCAAATAACTGACCAGGGTCCCGGCCAGCCCGCCGCCAGTTACCGTCGGGGATCAGGGTCCAGGTCAACACACCGCCAGCTGTCGTCGGGGATCAGGGGGCCGGTACAGGGTCCCGGCCAGCCCGCCGCCAGTTACCGTCGGGAATCAGGGTCCCGGTCAATACACCGCCAGCTGTCGTCGGGGATAAGGGGACCAGTCCCGGGTCCCGGTCAGCGCACCGCCAGTTACCGTCGGGGATCAGGGGGCCGGTACAGGGTCTCGGTCAGCGCACCGCCAGTTACCGTCGGGGAGCAGGGGGCCGGTGTCAAGGCTCCGGACAACCGTCAGTGTTCCACCAGTACCTGGCGGGAACCGAATGCACCTCACATTCTGTTACGAGTTAACTGCTTAGAACATATACATTCACAATTCTCCGAATTCAAATGTCGCGGGAAACCGGAACTTGATGCAGCAATGTCCTCAGCTAGGAGCTAGCATCTGGCGCTGGCCTTAACACTGAACAGTGATCAATAAGAACACGATCAGAAAGCAGCGGAATGACGTGGCACGATGGCAGGCACCCACCTTGGAGCCAATGTGCAGCAGGCGTTTGGCAGTGCGGTAGTAGATAGTGTCCATCCTGTTGTAAGTCATTGCATTGCAGCACATCAGACGAAAGTCTTCCTGCCGGCAGCACGAGGCAGTTTAAGGAACGCTCCATCGTATCCTGCTGCATGGCCAGCGTCCGGCACAATGCGCAGACCGCATAGAAATACTGAACATAGCGGGAAGAATGAGTGGACGATCTCTGGTCATGCAGCAGGTATCTGCATCACACAACAGGTACGATCATCACAATCACAACAGGTACAATACAACCAAATGCGAAATATTTAGCACACGATGCCAACGAGCCGCCGTCACTGACCTTGAATGAGCCGAGGTCGGGGTATTCGGCCTTCTCCACCTTGCCGGCGATGGTGCTGAAGTCCATGGGCGTGTCGATGATGCTCGAGTAGCCGGGCGCCACGTCGTCGGTCACGGGCACGCCGAAGAAGTCGCGCGTGTCGCGCTCGCGCAGGCCGCGCAGCAGGTGCTCCAGCAGGCGGCGCAGCGGCGGCGCACCCGCGGCCGGACTCGCCGCCGCCGTCACCGCCGCCGCTGCCGGCTCGTCCTCGTCGGCCGGCTGCGACGCACTCGGCTCGGGCGACGAGATGGTGCCCTGACTGTGCGTGTCGGGCGAGCTCAGCAGCCGGGACTCGTCCGGGCCGGGCGACGCCCCTTCCTGCTGTCGACGATCCTGTGGAGCGGGCCAGCGGGGGGCGGCGTCACAACACGACTCCCTCCACTGCCCCCGGCCACGGAGCTGGCCGGGGGCAGTGGCTGGTCATCACAGGCCGAGTCGACAGCGAACTAGTCATCTCATACCGCGTCCTCCGCGTGCACCATGCACGTCAACGAGTGGTACACATTTTGTTTGTGGTCATACAAAATAACTCTATCCGGTGATGCAGCAAAACAGACTGGAAAGAAACACAACAGGAGGTGGGTAGCGGAGATGGGTCACTATATATGCCTGCTGAAACAGCCGGAGCTGCTGACGGAGGACAACCCGAGCGGCTGGCAGAGAACAACCAGGCTACCACTTATCTAGCTATCGACGAAAGAAAAAGACATAACGCAACCATGTAAAAGAAATGCTGGCTTTACTTCAACTGCCACACAATTATTCAGCTGGAAGACCTGTACCTATAGCAGACACCATCAGCCTTTTGTTCAAATGGAGCAAGTCATAATAACTATAACGGAAACGGAGTGACTTAAAGGCGGTAAATCCTTTTTTGTTTTGACGGTTTATTTAGCTGGAAAAAAAGGATTCTATGGGTATATTCAGGTAAAAAATACAGCATTAGAAAAGGAATAGCGATAATCAGAAATAAAGCCAAACACACATCAATACTAAAAACTGAAGCCAACCACAGGTCGGCCCACCTTCTTGTGCTTGTGCTTGTCCTTCTCCTTCTTCTTTTTCTTCTTGTGCTTGCGCTCCTTGTGCTGCGTCTCGGCCTCGCTGATGGCGGCCCGGCTGAGCCGCAGCGGCGCCACGGCCGCCTCGGCGCGCGCCACGTTCAGACGCAGCGGCGCCACGGCCGGCGTGGTGGCCGTCGGCGGCGCGGGCGGCGGCGCCGGCGGAGTGTCGCAGCGCGGCTCCGGCACCGGCGAGCTGCCCACCTTCAGCACCAGCTTCAGACTGGCCGGCCGTGAGCCGGGCGACCCTGCCGCGTCGGCACAGGGTCAGGTTAGACTTTCGGCGGGTCTTGATATGCTGATCAAAATAAAAATCCACTGAGCAAGAGGAGAGTGCACAATTACTTTTTGCCGATGAACATTCCCATGTATGTTCATGCATGGGGAGTGGATGACAATACTATGGTGAAAAACCCAGCACTGGGCAGCAACGGCCAGTTCAAAAGTACACAAGATGCCGCCCCTGCTGCCAGGACCGACGATCGCAGACCCAACATTGCTGTCAAACATCGCGCCCTCAATTGACTGACACACGACACGGCCGACACACACCGACTGCCACCTCTGCTGGTGACCAGACGGCCCTGTCCAGGTAAAGTGTCACGAGGTCGCCGCGACCCGTGACAGCCTGTCACCCGCACATTGCTCGCTGGTGAACGGCCTGGGAGTCAGGTGTCCGTGGTTCCGGATTAAGCACATCACAGATGGTATGTGGGACATGATACATCATTCACTGAGCGACATTCGGCGGCATGGTGCCGAGGATAACGCGCTTAGCAGGACGACCGACCAGCACAATACATGACAGGAATTGACAACGGAGATGACGTGAAAGTAGCAATGAACCTAATAAGCACATAGGTTGGTTGGTTCGCTACTTAGGCTTTCAGACAAACCATTTGTAATGGTGAAGCAGTGCCTAATAATAGAAAACAGGGTGGCATAATCAAATTCTGTCAGGTTTTTTTTTGCAGGAAGTTCAGTTGGTTTCCTTTTTTTGGGGGGGGGGGTGCAGTCAATTTCCCTTCCCAACCTAAATGTTTGTGTCTAGACACAAAAATGCAATTTTCCCAATTGGTTTCAATATTTGGGGCAATGACAAAATTACAATAAACATTGGAGCCGAAGGCATACAATACCAAAAACGTCTTCGAGGACAATTTTGGCTGGAAAGCTGTGCCACATTGGACCTCCGCGAAGTTGTACCCTCCAGCGATATTTTTTCCTTGCATTCTGGATTTGCCACTAGTTGTAGAGCATGGTTCCCGATTGGAAGCAGATACACTAGGGCTCAGTGCAGTGATGGCCCATGAAATAATCTACATTACCAATGACACATGGACATGGGCCATGCAGATGAGTGATGATGCTGCGGCAGGATAACCAAGTCAAGTCATATCTAAGCTCATAAACCAAAAGGTTCGGATTCCGTGAGGTCATGGCATGCTAATAATGCCCTTGGCAGGCAGCACGATCAAAATAAGCCAACCGTGTAAACTGTGTTCCTCTGAGGCAGGTACACTATCTTAAAAAAAAACACTTCTCGTGACGACTTACTGAAGATTTGGGCTTGGATATTGGAGAAGCTATTTAGGGTAATTGAGACAATGAACAAATTGAGGGTATTCCCATTTTAACCCTGGAAAAGGCACAGCCAAAATGTGAATTCATGAAGAGCTGTGGCCGGTTCATGCTGTGCCTGCAAACAGCTTAAACTCTCCGATATTCACAGGTGTCCTTATGACTGATCCAAGCAACACAATGCCATGAATTTGCCACCCACATGTACATCCCTCCTGCCCTAATTAAAGACATCCTTAATATGTATATATGATAGATAATTTTGTTGACTCAATCTCAAATACAATTTAGGGGATGGAGTAAGGTACTATCTGGCCGTGTTCCCATGAGTGATGCAGATTTAGACATTGGCGACCACTTTTTTGCTTCATGAATAGCGGTGGGTACAATTGAGCACACTTCGCTACTCTAGCACCACCTACCTTCATTGTGTTCACGTTTATCTGGCTTATAATCTCGGTGTTTCTTCTCCTTTCCCATCTGCAATGCCTGTGGAAAAGCAATCATGAAAGTTACTATGATAGATGTGGGATATATATATATATATATATATATATATATGCATATGCATATCAGGAATTCAGTGGAGATTGGAGAGTATCATGTTGAGTGCAGGAACATGTGAGGATTCTCAAATACCAATGGTCTTTAGACTCCAGAATGCAAACTGAAAAGACTAGAGTTGTGGCAGCACATATCAGGAAGGATTGTAGGGAAAGTATTTTTGCAGATACTTTGATCCACCCTTTAACCCACCTGGATGAATTACCTTTCATAATTATTTTCTGAGGCAAGAGGGATTTAAGTAAATAGGAACTGTACAATACAATTTTTCCAGACAATGTATTCCCAATTCTAGCTGGCATCACTGTATGGACCAGGGTTCTGTTGCTAAGCAGAGCTTGTTGCGTGAACCACGGCCCCACCACCCAATCAGTGGATTCGAATTCAACAACATAATTTTGACTGATAGTTTGATGTGCCATGCATGCCTGACAGCCACCCTGGTAGCTCGTTCTGGGCCTTATCAGGCCAATAGATGTACCAGTATGACATGGCAGGTAGAAACAGTGCAAAATATACTGGCTTGTGCTTTGCATCTGTCAGGCTACTTGAATCGTTAAAAAACAGCACTTCGCGAGGAAATTCATTATTATGCCCAACATGTAGGTATTTCAGTTAACATTTTATCATACTTCAAACTACTCAATCAACAAATCGATACAGCTTGTCAGAATAGTCATTTCAAGCAGTGTATAAACTAGCACAGCTCCGCAGGGCGAACATGTTCAGGAAACAATTCAACATCTTCACCCATCTCACTGAACATAACCTTTCTGGACATCAAACTATTTACATTAAGATAGCATTTGTTGTTAAATACATGCCAGTACTCAAGGAAGATATGTACACAAAGGGTGACTGTGAATGGAAAACAGTTACATTCCTTCAGCCTATCTGCAGGATCATACATGGAATCAATCAAGCTGGCTCTGCCATGGAATGCTCAGGAAAATATGTGCTAAGTGTGATGCTGGTCTAAGTTGTTATGAGTGAAACAGGTAGTATGGCTTCACAAGACCATCAGGCATCATAGGTAAATTGCATTAGCAGGTTATAAGCTATCATTTTCAGCTCATTGCATGCAAAATAATGACTGTTAACTTTACCACAATGGTTGGAAAAATAGGCTGTTCTTTTGGCATCCAGAAAATTATCCTTTCCAGAAAATTATCTTCTCCAGTGCAGGAGAACACTTCGCAATCTTCTCCAGTGCAGGAGGGGGGCTGGGGTGTTGCTATGATGCACTAGTATTTCCAAATTGATAGAGCTAGCAACATGGAACACAAATCAAAGTGTTGTATGTCACGAGATCTTGCGATAGATACCCAATTAGTTAGTTAGTTATTTGGGTTTAACATTTATATGCTTTTATCACCAGGTGATCTCTCATATCACCTTAACAATTTCTAGTCAGATTTCCATACCCCATCTTGGAGGAGGGATCATTATATGCCCCCGACTAATCTCCAAACTAAGCTTCACACAAAAACGAAAGAGGTGGCATTGGACAGCTTGTAGGGCCAGAAACCACCCCAAAATTTTATCCCCTTAAAAGTGATGTCACCGGGGGGGGGTATGAGGTCACTGTTGATGTTTTCAGCTCTGGTGAGTTTATATGGTGATATTAAAAAGAACCTTATTTGGAATGGAGCAAGGAAGGCAAAGTGGACTAGGGTCACAAAATGTTTCTCCACCCATTTTTTTTACATTTGCAAAATTGAGGTTTCAATATTTGGATTTTTTCTCCATTGGGTAGAGCACACCAAGACACTTTGTTTGAAGTAACCTTAGCTTCACATAAAGCACCTACTTTAGACAGAATCTTCTATTTTAGCCCTAATATGCAACTATGCAAAACAAATGTCATGACAAATGCAAACATTCAAAAAGTCTTTGGATGTGCTTTGCTGCATCTCCAAACATAAGTAAATGCAAAAAATTCCATTCAAACATCATCACCCATTAAAGCATGACTGGTTGAACTTTTTGGGAGGTGACCTCACTTGACATTAACTAACTTGGTGAACGTTGATGATCTGACCTCAAAATGTTCACACATGTCAAATTGATGTGGGAAAAGGAGTGCAAAATTTCGGTGTGCTGCTGTGTGCTGTATTTCCGCTATTCATGGAAAACTTATATGGGGAAAGGACCCCCCCCCCCAAGACTGCACAAGTTAAAGGTGAATGATTCTGATAAAATAAAAAGGGTTCAATAGTTGGCTGTGTGAAAACAGTACTAGAAATGCACTTCAAATGTTTACCATAGCATTTATCGTTTAATACAACGAAGAATGGCTCTTAGATGCTCCTGGGTTTTAGACATTGCGTGTAAAGAAAGCATATGACCTTCAATATACCAGGAGGTGCTGAGTTGACATCAAAAGTAACGTTAAGGATTATACTTTATTAGGTACTCAACGTTTCGGCCAGGGGCCATCGTCAGGAGTGATATAAAAATGTCAAGTTAAGCAATTGAAAAAAAAGCACGCGCAAGAAAAAAGCGTGCAAAAGACACGTGGAATGCAGAAAAACCTCCTCAGTGGTGCAGACACTTAAAGAAACTCCAAACCAGAAACAAACTAGGTCAAGATAGAATCCTCTGAGGAAGCCCGAGCCAATGGTCCACATACATATCGATACATACACTCACGCACATATATAGACATAGATCCAATATAACGCGTAATACATATAATATAATTTATGTTTATGTAATTTAAGTGATATACCAAGACGTCGTTTGCGTGTTTAGTTGCGGCCGTAAATTACGTATCTGTAGAGATTCGAGGACCTTTAGATCAGCATTGTCCCTGGCTGTTGCTAGAATTTCCATCTCCAGAGAGATGCCAGACTTCGAAGAGCATACACACCTTTAGGCGAACACATGATCGACAAACATTATAACATGGAACACAGCGACACTAACACAAACTTCAAAGTAGAAATTCTAGCAACAGCCAGGGACAACGCTGATCTAAAGGTCCTCGAATCTCTACACATACGTAATCTACGGCCGCAACTAAACACGCAAACGACGTCTTGGTTTATATCACTTAAATTACATAAACATAAATTATATTATATGTATTACGCGTTATATTGGATCTATGTCTATATATGTGCGTGAGTGTATGTATCGATATGTATGTGGACCATTGGCTCGGGCTTCCTCAGAGGATTCTATCTTGACCTAGTTTGTTTCTGGTTTGGAGTTTCTTTAAGTGTCTGCACCACTGAGGAGGTTTTTCTGCATTCCACGTGTCTTTTGCACGCTTTTTTTCTCGCGTGCTTTTTTTTTCAATTGCTTAACTTGACATTTTTATATCACTCCTGACGATGGCCCCTGGCCGAAACGTTGAGTACCTAATAAAGTATAATCCTTAACGTTACTTTTGATGTCAACTCAGCACCTCCTGGTATATTGAAGGTCGTATGCTTTCTTTACACGCAATGCATAGCATTTATCAGCATATTGGGACACTAACCATGTTACATTTTGGCCCACAGGTAAAAGTTGACATCAAAGTGTTGATCTCATTTTACATATTTGAAAAATAGTACCCAGAAAATTATTTGACAATACCTATACAAATATTAATGTCAGCTTCAATGTCCAAAGTAAATCGAGGTTGCCTCTAAATAAAATAAAAACATAATCCAAGGTCAAGTTAGATCACTGACCAAGGTTGGCCTTGGAAAGGTCAATGTTCTATGTAGACACAAATATATACCAACAGAGATGAGCTGCCCATCACCACATAACATCCATCAGTAGAGATATGGGTGCAATAAGTGAGATAAATGAAAAAAATGCAATTTTTATTTTATTCATGGTCAGAGATGTTTCATCTTATGACATTATAGAATCGTGACCTGATGGGATATATTCAAATATATCGCATCATACAATCAGCAAAGGATTTCACATAGCAACATACTGGCATATGCTGTTTGCCCATGGTCACCAGAAAACTTTGGGGAAAGATTGCCTGGGGGAACAACCCCAGCATGGTCTGGGTTTAAATGATTATTGATTTATATCAAATACTAAGGAGAAGACTTTCCCTTGGAATTGTTAACCAACACTTGGTTGGAAACTAACAATTTCCTGGAAGGAATATGTATATTTTTACAGGTTACAGGTGACAGGCAACATCATTGTTCATCACAAATTGGCCTATATCACTGCATTCATGGAAGTTGATATAGTTCTTGGATCTGACGACATATCAACTGACTTGGGTCTTACAGCACTAACAATATCTCATGCAATTGGTTGTGGAAGAAGAGTAGCAATAGGCAGGACTCAAACCCACAACCATTCTGTTGGAAGATTCACTGGTACTGCACCATGGAAGACTACAAACCTTTACATCTGAGTTTGCATCATCAATAAATGATGTAACATTGTTCATGCATTTTGTATGTGATCCAACATCACACATCAGAGATAAAAGCTTAGATTTAATGCTGATGGTGTGTGCCAATGTTGAAGTTGTTTGGTGTGGTAGCATTTCTGAATGTTTGTTGTTATTGTTGGATTGCACACAGGATGTCTTGAGAAGCATTTATTTCACCACCAAAAGAACATCAAAACCATTCAAATAACACTTAGTGAAAAAAAAACACTAGGCAAAAAGGTAAATATATGCTTTAAGGTGTTTGGGACATTTCTTTCCGAATACCATGTTTTTTTCACATGATTCAGAAGATGTAACCACTTGTTCTCTGTGCTCATGCTTACCCTTCTGTTATAGCAGTGAACATTCCTATACTGTTATCCATGGTGCACTGATGTTCTCTGTGCCATAATTTATCCATCCTTCTCAGCACTTCTCAGATGTGATTAAGGGGAAATGCAGTTGATTCAACATTTCTTCACTTCAAAAATGCTTTGTTTCATATTTTTTTCCACATATATCTCTCACACTAATTAGTCGACACTAATGCTGGCAGAAACTTGATGCAGCCAGAACAGACTGCACTGGTTCAGTACTGTACTGATGTGTACTGATACTGATGCATATTACTGATATACTGATACTGATACTGATACATGTACTGATAATGTCATGACCTGCATATAAATTATTGTTTTTATATCATAATACATCAATTTATATTAGCTTAGATTAGACTAGATTTGATTTGATTAGGCTAGGTCAGGTCAGGTTTGGTTACATTTTCCTACTCAATTACTATTACCCATAGCACTCCTTGAAATTCTTGAGAAAGGGTGGAAAAGTTACAGTAGACAGCAGAAGCTGAAATGTTGTCAGTATGACTTCTTAGTCTGGTCATCAGTGTGAGAATGGATTCTGTTTGTGCAAGTTGTGACCTAGTCCAATACAATATCATTGAAATTATAATCAAAGTGATCAAGCTAGCTTGGACTTTTTACATGTCAGTGTTCTTTTGATCAACATGATATACCCTAATTGTGTGAAGGCCTGCTGGTTTCAGGAAGATCGACATCAGTGGGAGTGTTCTGAAATGTTTGGTGTAGCCAAGAGAAAGGAGAAGAGGTCTGGGTTTGTGACAAGCAACTACAAGGGAACATTGTACGATGAAACCCACCTGGAACTGTGGCAAGTTTTGTGTTTCATCAACTTGCTGTTGGAAAAAGATTGGAACCACAGGTCAGAATTCCATCTCATTAAGGTATAGTAACTGCTTGTAGCTTCAGCCAATTGGAGCCTCCATGCAATGCCTATGATATCATCACACAATACAGACATGACTATGACATTGTTCAAATTGAAAAGCAAGTGAAAGCTCAGAAAACGAGTGGTCACATCTTCTGAATTACATTCAGAAACATGATGTTCCCAAAATCCAAAAACACCATGAAGCACGAATTTACAGACAAAAACGTTTTTGTTGGCAAAGTACATACATGTTATCCCCTCCCATAACACAAAATGAGAAATGTACAGAAAATGGGCTTTGTGTGGATAATATAATAAAGCATGATGCAAAACTGCACACAATAAAATACCTAACCTAAACTGATCTGTTAATGTTACATCACACAAAAACTACTAATGTTGTATCACCTAAAACCTACTGATGTTCGATTATCTAAAATCTGTTGACTTCCTAAAACCTGAGTGAATACTAAAATTTCCAGTCTATTTAAATCATGGAACAATCTCAGAGAAAGACCTGAATGTGCAGACTGCCTCCCAGGCAACCACACATCCAAAGCCACAGAATACTCACGAATATACACGCCTGAGAATAATCGCCCAGTATAAAATCAGGTAAAATTAGCCTTCTTTAAAATGCCATTTTCATGCAACAGGAAACCGACGCCGTGGGTGAGATCGTCTTGGAAGTGTAGAAACTGGTACAAGCTTTCCCCCAAAATTTCGTCATTGAGCTTGGCATACGCATGGAATACTGGACCCGCTCTCCTGCTAAACTTCTCCCGCTCATGCGGTGTCATCGTAAATATCCTTATGTATAAATGAACTACAGAAAGTGCTTAATAACTAAACTGTCATCTAACTAAACTTTAAACTGGAAATAACTACAATCTGATCGGTTAAATTACCAAGGCCTTGCCAAGGCCTTACAGTGTTTCACTAGTATACACCACATGAACCATAGGAACGGTTTAAGCTAAATGCTAGTTCTAGATGTGACGTCATCATCATGCATGCGAATTCCAGATACAAATATCCTAAATTTAGTAGCCGTGGGTGTGCCGGGTGCGCGTTCTTTAATATAGGGCCTTGCTCTGGGGTGCGCCGCCTTTTTGCACTTTGCAGGGGACTTAGTCACCAACAAAGCAGGTACAATAAGCAAGCATTTTGTTCCTGTCCGCGCGTTTTACGCGTATTTCTGTTTGGCGTGTGGTAGGTAAGTATTCCTCTGTTTTGCAGTCTGCATTGTTTAGTAAGATAACTACTGTGGGAGAAGTATGGAACAAAAACTTCCCATGTAAGGAACACAAATTGGTAGGTTTGCAGTTTAAGGTAATTTTTGAACTCTTGGAATTTCTTTTTCCAGTACAATGTTTGTGAATGTGGTTAATATGATGCAACCACTCATTTCCTCTGCAAATACATACTTTTTAGTTGGTAGGCAAACTAATGCCCAGGAAGGGGTAATTTTATAGGTAATAGGTAGGTAGGTACCTATCTACCTAGGAGGTAATTTTGCAGTTCAAGGTAATTTATGATTACTTGTAATTTCTTTTTGTAATGCAATGTTTATGAATGTGCTGAACATGATGTGTGGGAGTTGGGAGGAGTTTGTAATTGTTGACTGTGTTATGAAATAGCAAGTGAGTCTCTTATTAAGTCTAAATGCTTTATAACTTTATATAGGGTGTACCTAGCAGTGGATTCAGCACCTTCCTTCGGGATGTGATACTGATGAGATTGTCTATGGTAGCACAATGGGTATGATGGGAGGAGTTTGTAATTGTTGAGTGTATTATGCAATAGCAAGTGAGTCTCTTATTAAGTCTGAACGCTTTATGAATTTCTGTGGGATGTGCCTAGCAGTGGATTCGGCACCTTCCTTCGGGATGTGATGCTGATGAGGTTGTCTATGGTGGCACGATGGGTGTGATGGGAGGAGCTTGTGATTATTGAGGGTGTTAGGCGGTAGCAAGTGAGTAGTGTTAGATGGGCTGGGATATATAGCTTCCTAGGAACTTGGGATAAGGGATTGATTGGGGTGGGATTATGTACATTCTTGTACCTTTTCTAGATAGGCTTAACCCAGATGGGCCCCTGTGGCTCTTATTAAGCCTTAATACTTTATGACTTTATGACTTTATGACCACTCATTCCCTCTGAAAGTGCATACTTTTCAGTTTGGAGGCAAAATAACACCCTAAAATGAGCATGGAGTTTGGTAATATAGGGTAAATAAAAGGTAAATTTGTCATAAAGGTGTTTTTTGAATTTTTGGGAAAAAAAGTTCAGAATATCATGTTTATGAACATGACTAAGAAGATGCCACCACTAATTTTCGGCGCTGATGCTTACTTTTCAATTTGAACGATGACGTCACATCAGTACGGTTTGATGACATAATACGTATGGCATGGTTCACATACCTTAATGAGGTGGTCAAAGTAGCTTAATCTAATATAATCTAACCTAACCTAACCCAACCTAACCTAACCTAACCTAAACTAACTTAAACTAACATGTATTTTTTTTTATAAAAGGTATTTTTTGGAACTTTTTTGACAAAAAGTTCAGAATATGATGTTTATGAACATGACTAAGAAGATGTGACCACTCATTTTTGGTGCTGATGCTTACTTTTCAATTTGAACGATGACGTCGCATCGGTACAGTTTGATGATGTTATACGTATGGCACAGTTCACATACCTTGATGAGATGGTCGAAGTAGCTTAATCTAATATAATCTAACCTAACCTAACTTAAGCTAACCAGTAAATTTGTGATTTTTGAAGGTTAGATTATATTATATTAAGCTATTTTGACCATCTCATTAAGGTATGTGAACCGTGCCATACGTATGACGTCATCAAACCGTACCGACGTGACGTCACCGTTCAAATTGAAAAGGAAGCATCAACACCGAAAATGAGTGGTCGCATCTTCTTAGTCATGTTCATAAACATCATATTCTGAACTTTTTTTCCCAAAAATTCAAAACAAACTTTTATGACAAAAATACCAAATAAAAAGGGTAAGTTTGTATTCAAAGTTGTTTTTTGATTTTTTGTATTTTTCTTCAGAATACCATGTTTATTAAGGTGACTAAGATGATGGGACCACTTATTTTTCGTGCTAATGCAATTTTGGGGATTTCTTTTGGATAGGGTATTATTTTGCTCACAACCTGAAAAATAAGCATTTGCACAGAAAATAAGTGGTTCCATCATCTTAGTCACCTTCATAAACATGGTATTCCAAAGTAAAATACCCAAAAATAAAAATAAAAACCTTTTAAGACAAATTTACTATCAAAAGTAGGTGGTGTGGAACAACTAGACATACAGGCAGTACATACTACAGAGTGTATCATCCATCATTTAATAAAAATAAATTTAGTTCAGGTTCTTGCTGGGGTGGCTTTATGAACCAGGGTCCTATTGCTAAGCAGAACTTGTTGCATGAATGCTGGTCTCAACACCCAATCCACAAATTCCAGTTCAACAGCATAATTATGATGGAGTTTAACATGCCCATCAATGCACCTCCCTGGTAGCTCATTCCCAGCCTTACTGGACCAGCTACCAACTGACCCTCCCAGCCAGGGGCTAAATGTGAGCATGTGAAGTGTTTTTGTCAGAACCCTGTTTTGTCAGGACAGGGGAAACCAGTGCAGGCCAGCACTCTAACCAACTAAGCTACCAGGACAGCAAATCATGTTTATTATCTCTGCATGCTCATAGAGACAGTATGCTCCTGACTGCTCAGTTTGCCAGCACTGCACCCTCAAGAAAGTTGTTGAATCCCATTCAATTTGGAAATCCCATTCAGTTAATCTCCCATTTTGTCAGAGATCTGTGAGGGGACGAGTGGTCTAGGGGTAAGTTGCCCGTCTCACAATCAAAAGATTGTGGGTTCGAGCCTTACCTGTCGCTACTCTTTGCCAGCGGCCAATCAGCGTGAGAGATTGGCGACTCAATGGTCGATGTGTCGTAAAACCAATAACCAACCAGAGATCTATGAATCAATAAAAGTGGTGTGATTTTGATATCTGCATTTCTGAGATCTCCAGTCAGCATGCTCTACATTGCACATTCCTGCAAATAGCACCTGGACAATTGGTGCAGTTTGTTAAGGCATTCATATTCTCTGCCAATGGTGGGGGTTCAAATCCCAGTGTGGGTCTATTTTTAACCTGACCACAGTCCTTGATGGTTGGGACTGTTGGTTCATGTTGCATTTTATATTATTTTACACCATCAATGAAGTTGCTGAATATTGCTGAATGAAGATGTAGTAATATTTGCCTATGAAAGTAAGGAAGAGAAATACTGAATTAAAGGCTAATCATGCAATGAATGTCCACCTGAACCTCCAGAGCCAAGATTGATTATGGCCAAGCTATTTCAGGTGGATCCAGGAATTACCATGGAGGCACTTGTCTGGATGGGGATCAGTACAAAAGCGTCTGTAGGGCATGTGGCAGGAAAATTTGAGGGGTGAAGGTGCATTCAGCCGACCTGGAGAGGCACCTTTTCCTCTTAGATGAGTGCTTCTGCACTTGAGCCTTCCAGAGGGGCACCTTTCCTTCCAAGTGGGCCACCTTTCCCACTAGAGGGGCCTCTGGCTGACAAATTTTATGGTGGTTCACTCAAGCCTTCCCAGAGGGGTGCCACCCTCCATGGGGAAGGTGGATGGAGGCAATGTCCCCATTGCCGCCTTGTACCCAGCCCTGTAGGCTAAAAAATCAGATGAACAAAATTGTGAATGTTGTCATACACAACAAATCAGTTCACAAATTTCTTCATGGTGCAGTGTCTGGAAACAGACATGTTGGGAGAGTACTGTCTATGCACTGAACATGTAGCAACCATACACTGAATTTCATACAGTCCCTACAGGCAGCCTAAACAATGATGTTCAAAATGAAGAAAAAGAAGTAATAACCTAACCTAGCCTAGCCTAACCTTTCATGCAAAAAAAAGTAAGGTAAATTTTTGATAAAAGGTGTTTTGGGAATTTTGGGAATACTTTTCAGAATGTCATATTTCTGAACATGACTAAGAAGATGTGACCACTCATTTTCGGTGCTGATGCTTACTTTTCAAATTGGACGATGACGTCACATTGGTATGGTGTAATGCCATCATAGGTATGGCACTGAGGCTTTGACTGGCTAATGCTACAAACTGTTCACATACCTTAATGAGATGGTCAAAGTAGCTTAACCTAACCTAACCAAACCTGTTTACCTCTTGATTTATCATAGCTATAATTTATATAATGCACCATGTGGTTAGGTTAGGTTAGGTTAAGCTACTTTGACCATCTCATTAAGGTATGTGAACCATTTGTAGCATTAGCCAGTCGAAGCCTGAGTGCCATACCTATGATGTCATTACACCATACTGATGTGACATCATAGTTCAAATTTAAAAGTAAGCATCAGCACCAAAAATGAGTGGTTGCATCTTCTTAGTCACATTCATAAACATCATATTCTGAAAAACAATTTTAAAAAATCACAAAACACCTTTCATCACAAATTTAGCTACAGTATATTATATTGTTCATGGAAAATTTCCACATTTTTTTTCTTTTCAAAAATTTCAAATAAGAAACTGAACTGATTTTGAAAAACAAAAATCAAAATTTGTTTTGAAATTAAAAAGAGAAAATGTATCTAACATACAACAGAAGCCTAACCTGACCAAACTTTAACCAAACCTAACCCCTTTGTATGCTTCATGGAGGTAAAATGTGTATACAGCTTGTCTTGTGGTAATCTTAAGCTGCAACAATATGAAACCTTTCATGTAAGAAGACAAAGTCCTGTTAAAAAAAATTAAAAATTTTCAAACATTTTTCTCAATAAAATTGAAATTTAAAAAGTTAATCAAACCTAACATTACCTAGCCTGACCTGTTTCGGAAGGAAATTTTTTTTTATATTCCACAAAAATTTCTTGGACATTTTCCAACATGAAACAAAAGCCTAACCTAACCTAACCAAACCTGGCCCTTTTGATAGCTTCATGGAGGTATTTGTGTAACATTTGTCTCATAGATAGCTTAAACTGTAATCATACCCAACAATTACTTGAAAAGGAAAATTTCCCAATTTTTATTTGGAGATTTTCAAACTAAAAACCTTTCCTAAGCTGTTTTCAAGATGAAAAATGCAACATGGGGAAGATATAATTTCAATGAAGAAAAATTGGGATAAACTTTCAAAGTAAAAAACTTAACCTAATCTAGTGTAACCAAACCTAGCTGCTTTGTTTGCTTCATGGTGGTAAAATGTGTGTAATACTTTCATGGATACCTTAAAGCACAATGATACCTTTGTAGGTAGGTATCTAAGCATCTTCATGTAGGTTAGGGAAAGCTATCCACTACACCCATGTCAATGTTGATGTGGATGTGGGGTATTGCTAAACAAATATGGGGCTGGAAGATTTAATTAAGTTTTCTATAATAATGCAGAATGCTTTTGTTGTTGAGAAATGTTTTTGGATTCCTTAGGTGAAAGGGAACATTCCTTTGTAATTTTATCATTGACATCATGAACTAAAAAGGCTTAAAAGTGTAGTTTAGGACCACTGGAGGTGGATGGGGAAATAGTGGTTGATGATTGTGATGTTGTGGAATCCCTAAGCAAGCAATTATCATCAGTCTTTACTAAAGAGAATTCTGGTACAATAGAAACAACTGAAACTTATGCCATGACAGGTGATAGGCTGGAGGATCTTACAATAACTACAGAAGCTGTAGAAAAGCAGTTGCAGAATATAAAGCCTAATAAAACTTCTGGACCAGATGATATATATGCTCGGACCCTAGTAGAGTGTGCTAAAGCTTAGCAGTTACCCTAGGCATAATTTTCAGGTGGTCTATTGAATATTCTGAAGTACCTGAAGATTGGAGAAATGCAAATACTTAATGGGTAGACGTAATGGGTTTTGTCTTGTCTTTGTTAGGTTCAAAATTTACGTATGGATTTTGAAAACGGTTTTTTGTGTATAACTTTTTTGAATTTCCTCGGAAGATTGTGATTTTTATTTTAAGAAATGCAGCTTAAACAGGCGGTCATTTTTATATCAAGAACGAAAAATCTATAAAAACCGACGTGTAGGGTTTTGTCTTTGTACGGCAGAGTTGAGGTGTAGGACAGTTAAGGAACGACAGGTCTTCAGTCAAAGGGTTGTTGATCAGTGGAATAGGCTGCCTGCTGATGTTGTGGGGAGTTCCTCATTTAATGTATTTAAAAGTAGGGTGGACAATTATTTTAGACAGGAAAAATCTTGTTCTTGAGTTCTGTTTTGTGGTGGATGGGGTGAGATTTGTGTGCGTGGCACAGTAGGTGTGGATGGCACAGACCCCTTTAAGCAGGCATGGATGCGGTTGGAAATTTGTTGGCAGGGTATTCAATCCACATGTGTTGATTCAATCCACATTCGCATTTTAGCAACAGCAACTGCTTGTTGATCTCCTTTGATTGATTATTTTGGCTCAGGGGAGCATCAACCGCTACTGGTTATGTAGTACCTTGTTGATCTCCCATCATGTGTCTGTGTATAAGTACATATTAATGGACAGCTTGGTTATGCTAAATAAGTCCATGGGTCTAACTATTCACGGTGATTGGCCTGGCCCACGGAGGCGGGCGCCTAATTACAGTTGTGGGTACATTGTCAATGTTATTTTCTCTGACCAATGTATTGTTTCCCACAGCTGTTTCAGATTCAACAGCCTGTGCATACTCAGGGATCATCTGGAAATATATTTTCGGCTCTGTATGTAAGCAAGCACTACCAACAGCAGCCCTTGCAATGGTATGTTAATACCTAGATATTTCGACAATGGTACTGCTAGTCCATCACTGGCACATCTCATCAGTTCTGACATTTTCGTGGACATTAAGTTGGTCTCGTTTTATCCCTATAAACATGAATGAGAATGGTGTATGAAATCCAGTAACAGGTATTAGCTCTGCACTACTTTCTATTAATTATGATATACAGATGAAGTTGTGTACTTCTGACATTTTAGTTGATGAAGACAATACCACATACTAATTCTTAATGTTACTGCAGTACATAAAATGCAAGTGTGACGTGCACACTGTCCCCCACCAGCTGCAGGTGGAATGACAAAAAAAATGCCTGCTAATGCTCATGCCTGTTGTAACTTCCTTGCCAACAGATTCTACTCGGGTGCTTGTGAATATTTTATTTCCAAGAATGACATGTACTCACTCTTCACATTCATTTTTCACTGTCAATTTCTTGAAGTCATTTCTGCCAAAGGCCATGGCATAGCCGATATGATTTAGTTTTAAAAAATCATGTGAAAAGAACCCATGGATGCTGGAATCAGGTTCTTTTTTGGGATGTTTTCATCAGCCGTTTTCTGATATTGATCTCGTTAATGTTCGTGAGGACGAAGCAGCGCACGGCCACCTCTCCCAGCTGCTGTGTGCAGCTGTCCTGACCGGTTGTG
>JAOTOM010004007.1:0-130000 GCA_034440615.1 Ashinkailepas kermadecensis
CCATGACTCCAACAACGCTCAGCAGCACAATCTTGCGGATTTGAAGACATGACAGAACTAAAAATTGCAGAATCCATTGAAACCAGCAACAAAAAGTCTCCCCTAAACACAGTGCTTCATGGACCCTCATAAAACCAGTTCCCTAGCAATACGATACTGTACAGACACCACCTGCACTCGCCGACTTATTCACTCCGTAATCACCCATCGGCACAATCACTCATCCCATCATTCACTCGTTCATCCGCACACGCGAACACTTGGAAACATTGACGTATCATGGATATATGTGTGCATAGAGATGTATAGGGTGAATGTATAGAAGGGTGTCTAGGGAAGCGACGAATATTATTACTCTGTTATTCTCGTATCCCATGTACTGACACAATGCCCATTTAAATATGGTCGATACTGGGACTTAGATGATGATTTCGTCAATATTGGTAGACGACCTGATATATATATATACATATATATATATATATATATATATATATATATATATATATATATATATATATATATATATATATAATATCATATATATATATATAGCATGTGTGTAAAATCATTTGCATAAAATGTACCTGCGTATTTATTCAGTGTCTGAAGAAGGACATGCTCGAATATAAATATAATGACAGATTTGGCGATCCTATCTTACTTCATATAGGCACTTGGTTACTTTTTATAATCGTCTTTAATTCGACAATACTCAGTACAGCTCGCAACATTGTCGATGTGTAGACATAATGAATAAATAACTATGATTGGTTGGTTGGTTATTGGTTTTACGTCACGTCGACCGTTGAGGCATACTAATCAAACTTATAATTGTAGTTCTATTTTCTGAATTTAATTTTTGCTGAACTTGCATCAGAAATATTGTGTGACAATTATTTATTAGCATATACAGTGGCTATATGCTATTATTCTAAGCATTTCTCTTATGCTTGGGGAACATCTTCCAGCTCCTGTTGCTAGCCTGTCAATCTGATGACTTTATAATTATCTAATGTAGGGGACTGGCATACCTGCAGATTCAGGCTTTCCTTGATAGGCCGCAGGACTCATCCTTGGGTGATGTGAAACTTGAGAATATGGGAAGCCAACCAGATGAGAGAAACAGGTAAGAGCATATCAAGCCCCATGCACTTGATCACCCATAGTACATGCCTTGATCTAATAGCACGCATGATTGCGACTAATACATCATAGGTGTTTCTGAAATGATTGGGATGGCATGACACATGAAGGACTCCGAATGGATTGAGGGCATACCACATTGTGTTCCATGCTAAATGTGGTGATTATTAGGACAGAGTAAACATTTGGAGGGGGGCATGTTCCCTCCGAAAAGCATACAAAGTTACACAACCAATAGTCATGCAAAACACACACATAACACACCTATATCTATCCCACTTCATCTACCAAATTTTCCATCTCCCCATTACACATCAGGAATTTATCCACCCTACTTTTAAACACATTCAAAGGAAGACTCACATCACCATGCATACCATTCCATTGATCAACTACTCTTGACTGAAAACGTGTTAACATTTAACTGTCTTACACTTAGGGGAGAGTTGGGTAAGACGGGCATGCTAGTGTTTGACGCTTCATATCTCAGGAACCGTTGTCACGATAGCCTTGCTATTTGGCCTCAAACATGCCTACACATTTATGCAGGTATGTCCGAGGTTGCAACAGTTTCCATGCATTAGTGTGCAAATGGGAGCGTTTCCCCGCGAGAGTCTGCAAAACCCGTCTTACCCCACCAGGTGGGGTAAGATGGGTTTCCATGTGGGGCATAACGGGCATACATTTATCTGATCACATATATGTGTTTTTGCGCGCTTTAAATCCTGAAAAGCAAGGCGATATGTTAGCGA
This sequence comes from Ashinkailepas kermadecensis, assembly GCA_034440615.1. Taxonomy (NCBI): domain Eukaryota; kingdom Metazoa; phylum Arthropoda; class Thecostraca; family Neolepadidae; genus Ashinkailepas; species Ashinkailepas kermadecensis. The sequence continues at coordinate 1,899 of JAOTOM010004007.1, forward strand.
TCATGATAGCATAATAGGCGAATGTTCCTTGGTGAATAAATGTGCATTCTCAACGACATAGGTTTTCATTATAATACATACCTACTGGGAGGCCTAAATTACGAAAATTGTATGTATCTGAACAGCTCTTGTTGCTTTTGTATTAGCCTTGTTGCTATACTACTGACATGAACCCTCGACCAGATTTTTGTAACTATATCTATATATATATATATATATATATATATATATATATATATATATATATATATATATGTAAGCTTCCGTGCTGTATTTCATTTTAAAACGGCATCTGTATTTCAGAGAAACGCTTTACGAAACGAAACTCCTGTGAAAATGCAGGCTGATTTGTGAATGCCAAATGCACACAGACAGCTTGAGAATCCAAAGGACTCAAGCTGAACAAGCTACGCAAGGTGCCAAACTGAACTCAGGCAGGAGCGTAAATTCAAATGAGATCGAAGACAACCAAACATGGGTGCCTGAACTTCCACAAATCACATATTTCTTCGGCGATAAACACTACATTTTGAACGCCAAATGTGTATTAGAAACATGTGAATCATCAACGGATTTTGGCTGTGATTATTCGAAAATTTTATGTGATCAAATAGAGAACACTTCATGACGTATGTGACAATCGGCTCAATATACACATCAGTTCATAAAGCCAGCTCAGGAGGAGCAAAACTCGCACTCGAAGCTGGTGTCGTTGTCACCCAATCCAGCACATTCATCATGAGCCCATTTTTTGCAGCCAGAGCAGCAAGCCCATCCTTCACCGGCGACTGAATCACCGAAGGCTCCTCCACAGTATAAGCAGGGAACCATTGTTTCGTCTTCTTTTTTGCGGCTCTTCAGCCCCCTTGTCTTCGGCTTTTCGACTAGTTTTGCCTTTTTCTTTGCGCCTCCTGTCTTCTTTGATGATGATGATTGTGCCAGGCTAGCTTCCAGGTCCTTTTTTCTTGGAGAGCTGGTGAGAATGACTGGCGCCGATGGTTTCCTCTTCTTCCTTGAAGAAGCAGAGGGTCCTGGGAGGTTTGCCTTCGGAAGCGGCAAAATATCCGCGGGACTGTACTCCAGCGTGCCCCTCTCTGCCGTGGTCGGTATTTTGTATTTGCGAGATTTAACAAACCGATTCCATAAAATGGATTAATATTTGGTTCGTGTCAGAATACAGTCGGATACATTTCACAAACATGAGCAAAAATGAAAGCGGCAAGACAACAGTATACAGGGGAAAACCGAACACGTGAAGTCAATTTATAAGATGTTGTTCAGCATCGCGACGAACTCGCCCCCGTGTCCGAGAAGCGGAAGTGGCCGGCGGCAGTAGGTTCCAGGCCGAGGCTGCCCGGAAGGAGAAGGTTCTGCGTGACATGCTGAGGCGGAAAGGCGGTGGCTCCAGTGCCCCAGCCACCGTCGCACGAGTGGAGCGCCGGGAGACATCCGACCGCCGGCGGAACAGAGCACGGATCGCCTCGGGGGCTCGCGGATCATTCAGGGCTCTGAACACGGCGATGTTGTCGCGGTGAGTGATGAGGTCACGGACACTGCGCCAGCCCAGCGTTGCCACTGTCGGCGAGATATGGTCACGACGACGAGCCCCTACGACGATCCTAGCCCCGAAATTGATCGCCTTCTGCACTCGTCCAAGGTGACATTGGGCAGCCCCGCCCCATACAGTGAGGCAGTATAGGATGTATGGAAAGACGTGAGACTGAATTAGGAGTTTGCGTGCTTCGGGTGTGAGATGGTGACGGATATTGTGGAGACAGAACAAGGTGGAGTTGCACTTTTTGACAACGTGGGATATGTGCTCCCTCCCAGGATAGGGTGCGGTCAATGATGACTCCCAGCATCTTCACGAATGGCGAGGGGGTTAGGACGTGACTGCCAACGTTGAGTTGGTAGGATGTGGCTTTTTTAGGGATTGGGGCGTGCCGACAAGCAGTAGGGTAGTTTTGGTGGGGTTCATCTTCAAGGAGTTGGATGTGAAGTAAGACTGAATAGCAAGGATGGTGTTCTCCTGCCGGGATTTAAGAACGGGTAATTCATCAGGATGTGCAGAGTCTAGCAGCTGGGTGTCGTCGGCATATGATATCAGACGTCCGTATGGAAGGTATGCTGGCAGGTCATTCATGAAGATGCTGAACAGCAAGGGACCAACCAGGGATCCCTGAGGAACACCATGGGATAGCGGAAGGGATAGAGAGCCGCGCCCCTCACGGTGACACAATCGCTGCCGTGGTCGGTGACCCAATCGCTGCCGTGGTCGGTAACCCGATCGCTGCCGTGGTCGGTGACCGAATCGCTGCCGTGGTCGGTGACCGAATCGCTGCCGTGGTCGGTGACCCGAGCTCTGCCGTGGTCGGTGACCCGATCGCTGCCGTGGTCGGTGACCAAATCGCTGCCGTGGTCGGTGACCCGATCTCTGCCGTGGTCGGTGACCCGATCTCTGCCGTGGTCGGTGACCCGATCGCTGCCGTGACCCGTGTGTCACTCGCCATGCTTGAAGGCTCATGATATGCGGAGCTGGAGGTAGCAGGAAGCGGCATGTCGGTTGCTTCAGACGGAGCGTAGTCCTCCTCACCAAAGACGTGTCTGTCTACAGGGTAGGCACCGCATTTCTTGAAGGCGTTGATTGCTGTGGATGGCGTTGCAGCCTGAGGTAGGCCTCACAGAACAGGCGCGCGATCTGGTACAGTATGACCACTCGGCCAGGATTTTGCCGGAGGAACTTCTCGAGCGCTTGCGCATAAAACGTACTCAGCGGTTTCGTGAAGCCTACGTCGAGTGGCTGTAGCCGGTGACTCGTGTGTGGCGGAATGACTATAATAGTCACGTGGTTGGCTCTCGCGAGTTGGATTACGTCCAGATTTCTGGTGTGTCAGATGACCGTCCAGTATCAGAAGCACTGGCTCTTCTGCACTAGCTTGGCGTGTCGCAAGAAGTGCTCGAACCAACGTGTGAAAATGACCGTTTGCATCCATCCCGATTGGTGGTACTCAAACGCCGTCCCAGGTGGCGCACCCTCCTCTAGATTTTTGTTCACTCTGGCCCTTGGGAGTATTATCATGGGTGGCACGAAGTTTCCCATTGCCGACATGCATACAACTGCCGTCGTCAGCCCCTCTTTCCGCTGAAGTCAGCTGCCGACCTGCTTCTTCCCCCTTTTGCGCAAGTACCTTGCTTGGCTTGCTTTGAACAGTCGTAACACCGGTTTCGTCCACATTGTAGACGGCATGTGGACCCTTCACTGCTCGCTTGCTTCCTCCAGGAGGTCAAAATACTTGGACACAACTGGCTTGTTGAATCCTTTGGCGCGTGCTGCTGATGTCGCTTCCGGGGTTCTTAGGGTCAGGTCCTTGTGACGAGTCAGGAAACCGCGCAGCCAATCCTTTCCTGCCATGCCATCCTTGAAGTTGTTGGTAATGTTGTTCTTCTGAGCGTACTGGAAGGTAAGCGGACGAACATCGGTTGGTGTCAGACCAAAGAACATGCTTTCCATCTTGAGAACATGTTCTTTCAGTTGTCTTTCTTGTGATGGATTGAAAACAGTTTTCTTGGGCCCTAATGGCGCTTTCAGCGCACACTTTCCCCCACACCCGACGCTGCAATGTGCTCCTCGGCACGCCGTGTGCGGTTGCAGCACTCAGGACGGACATGCCCCGATTCACGGCTTCCACCGCTCTTAGCATCGAGTCCCTCGTCCATTGACCTCGTGTTGTTTTCCGCTTGTATACTCGAGTCATTGTTTCTGAAGAAGAGAGGGAAGCTCGATTAGGAATTCAAGGATTGGAAATTGCTAGCAGAGTCGGATCCAAGTAAATGGCGATCGGGGCTATCACTGGCCGTCAAATATACTACAACCACTTTAATCTTTGAAGGCTGGATATGAGGGTCATTATGCTAGAAAGAGTGAATAGGGTCAAATGTAACCTTTCCCAATTAAACCTGAAAAGAAGGAAAAAGTAATAGTTAAAACCATGGGCGTCGCCACCGGGGGGGGGGTCATGTAAGGGGGTCGGACCCCTACTTTGAAAATCAGTGGGGTCAACCCCCCAAAACAACCGGTCAATAATACAAACAACACCGGATACCAAGCCGACGACGACATCGCTTCCTACTCCCCGGTCACAGCATTTTCCTAAAGCTACCCAGGACTTAGAGCCGACATCGCTTCCCATCCCCCCCGGTCGACAAGTCCTGTGCCTGGACTGCCTCCCCTCCCCGTTTCTAATGGCCCGCCACCTAAGGAAATTGAAATTGGCCTATGTAGCCGATATATCGCTGACGGGGGTTGGGGTTGGAAAGCGATATATCTGAGGGCCCGCCACCATGCACAAATTGGCCCTGTCTAGCGGTTATCTTGCTGACCGGGGGGTGAGAAGCGATGTCCAGTGATGGGCCCCTTCTCGACCCTATGGGCCCCATCTCGGCCCTGTGGTCCACCTCGGCCAGCCCCCTGGGGCCCTCGGCCAACCCCGGCCCCCAACTGCCGAAGCCGTTACCACCTCGGAGCCGGTGACGAAAAACAACATCCGGTCCGAAACACTGCTTTTAACTACTACTTTTTCTTTTTTAGGATTTAATGAGGGAAAGGTTACATTTGATCTTACTTCACTTTAGTATTTGCTTAATACATGAAACAATTTGAAAACAATCATGATTATGTGGTAAAACACCAACTTTTTTACATGAATACAGTTGTCATAATTCAAATAAATGCAGACAATGCTATTTGTTTAATTCAAATTCCTCAAATGAACAATGCATCCAGGCAAGAGGTATAGAGAAGACAGATTCCTGTGATTAACTCAGTTTGGTGGTTATGTACATAAATATTTATATTATGATATGGCTGTGGACACACACCATACATATTGTATATAACCCCAGAAGTTAAACATCATACATATGGTGTTCAACCCAACAGGTTATACACCAAACACACCAGACTCCGGTTCTTAGCATTCTGTTCCAAACAATGGAAGCAGTCAGCTAGATCCTGGGCCACTACCAACCATTGAGTGACATCACTGATGGTCTGATGTTATGCAACATTATATACTTATACACATACATAATGGCATATATATGACTACAGTCACATAAATAATCTCACAATTGCATCCCAAAACCCTGACCTTGACCAGGTGGCAAAGGCACCTCTCTGTGAAGGCTGTGTGCATCCCTAGCCCCACATAGCAGTTTTATTTAGCCAGTCACTTTTCCAAATCGAAAATATTCTGGCATGTGGGAAGCTCGATTGCACCCATCCCTCCCCTCTGCCACTATCAATACATTTTTTTGGCTGAAGGTGCCTCTGAGTGGAAAAGGTCTCTCAAAAATATTCTGCATCCCTGTAATGCCACCCAGTCAGTGAACCTACCATCATGCATGCCTACTGATGACTACTGACATGACTTCAGGGCGTCGGTAGCTCAGTGGTTAAGCTGAGCGTCTGGCGAGCCAGAGGTACGGGGTTCGATTTCCCGCGGCGTCCGACGTTCCTGCCAGGGTGAGAGGCAGGCAACACCATATGGCCTGAGCTGCTGAGTTTGTCATAAAGTCACAACCACCACCACTGCATGCCTACTGAGTCTGTGTTCATGCCCTACATTGTTTCAGATGATTAGGAATCAAAAGTATTTTATAGTAAGCATAGATGGTGCCAGCTCATTGCTGATGGTGCATCCAATGCTGTCTTCAAGGCCTAGAAAATAGAGTATTTGGGCAATACATTGACATGTTGGAAAACACAACCATAATTATATACTGCAACATTGCATTTTTTAAAAACATAAATACAGTCATCATAATTCAAATAAATGCAGGTATATTCTTCATTAGTTTCCTTGAATGAACACTGCATCCAGACTAGAGGTATGGAGGACATATTACTGTGATGAACACAGTTTGGTGGTAACCTACTTAAACAATTATATTACAATATTACTAGTTTACAAATACATGCATCCCACTGTAAAACTAACAAGAAAAGAATGTCATTACAGATGGCTATGCCAATTGCAACTTCATTATGACACATGTCTACCACTATGCAGCACAGCAAATGCATGTATCGCAGTGTGTGAGTTAGTTAGTTAGTTATTAGGGCTTTAGGGCACATCGACTACATCGGTCATGTAGTGCCCATCTGCAGTGCGTGAGAAAACATAGTTGAGACCAAGATTATACTACAACAGGGTAGTAGAACACTGGAACCAGCTGCCAGAAACCATTGTCAGTAGCAACACACTGAACATCTTTAAGAACAGCATAGACAATCATTATAAGAATAGGGGGCTTGTTTTTCTGTATTCCAGGGAGAGTTGATCAACACATTTGATGGACAACTGTTTCAGTGTACAGAGTGCAACCAAGAGGGCCCTTGTGGCTCATAGTTGCACTGATCTTTTATGTCTTTATGTCTTTTATGTCTAAGGTAGTATATGGAGGCAAAATCATAAGCATTTATGCATCCTTCTGTGCAGGTTGCCTTATGACAAGCACAATATGTCACCCGCTCGCTCCGTCATTACACATGGATATGGGCCACTTTCTGAACACCGAATTGACATCCCTCCATGCAGAGTATTGGTTAGGTTTCTATTTTAATTTATATAATTTTCAGAAAATAAATTCCCTCACACTTGTCTAATTTTATTTTTTGGAGTATTTTTTTCTCCAAAGGTAGGCTAGGCTAGGTTATGCTAGGTTATGCTGGATTTTTATTTCTTTTTTAAACATGTCTTTTTATGCTATGATACCTAACTCAGACTCTTTTTGGCATTATTTTGCTCACAACATGAAAAGTAAGCATTTGCACAGAAAACAAGTGGTCTGGTCCCATCATCTTAATCATCTTCAGAAACATGGCATTCGGAAGACAAATGTATTAAAAAACCACCTTTTAAGACAAATTTCCCAGTGATGCCCTAGACAGAACATCATTAAGCTAACATTAGCTAATCCTTTCACGATTTTAAACATCACAAACAAGAATGAATCCGTAGTCTTTAATCACTTATACCTGATTAATTGCAGATATAATGCGATAAGCCACTCCATATTCATGATCGTAAACAATCATTAATTTCCAAAAGCGTATCAACACCATGGTCTGGTTCAAAAGTCCCGACTCGATGATCGCTTACGATATTACCTTCTTCACTCACATTTTTACTTTGCTTCCAGGTAATATTGAACCTCCCTCACAGGCATGAAATCGCCAGCCACCCCATCCCCTAAAACCGCAACAGTTCAAACACGTTCAACTAGTTGTTTCACCACCTTACACTGTATCTATTGGAAGGTCCTGCCATCTGTTGATACAGAGAAAAGCTTCCGTTACTGCCTTGAGCATACTTTCAATAAAGGCGGCAATTATTCCGCATTGTTGAGAGCACGCCAACTATTGTTGAACTTCTTGATATTTGGATCTTGGACGTTGCGGTTTTTGACCTTCGGTCTTTGGACTTTTACGATCCTTGGATGTTCGGTTTTTGGACTTTATGTACTTTGGACCTTCGGTGTTTGGACGTTATGATTCCTGGACTTCGCGTTCTTGGACTTTTTGTAATTGGACTTTTCGTCTTTGGATGTAAGTTTTTTGGATGTTTCGATACGGACCCGCTGGTTTGTTGTTTCCTGGTGGGTGGTGGTGATGGCCCATATGTAAAGGGCCTTGGTGGTGATTATATTTATTAAGCATTGGTGCTATGCATGCTTTCCATTTTGTGGTGCTGTTACTGCTATGCCCTCAGTCAGTGATTGCAGAAACTGTTTGTGGAGTGGCTGAACAGGCACATTAGTCAGTATCCTTGGATGTTCATTGTTGTCCATGCCTTTCTAACTTGTGTACATTTTGTTTAATTCAAAAAGTTTGACTTCCAATTGTGTTATTTTAACATTTTCAAGAATTTGTGGTCTGTAATCGAGTGCATAACAGACATATTTTGCATGTCTTCATTTTTAAGCACAAAGACAGACAGGAACAATAATTGCAACTATGGACCACAAGGTCCCTTCCCAGTTGTACTTTGTGGACACCATGAACTGGTTGCCCATCAAATTTGCAAATTGCCTATCATTGGAACACTAAAAAGCAATCTCTCTACCTATAATACATGTCAATACTGTTTTATGAATGTTCAGAATACTGCTACTGACAATGGAGTCTGGTGTCAGGTTCCAATGTTCAATGACCCTATTGATAAGGAAATATTGTCTTTGCCGTGTACTGCTGTGGTTTGGTTTAATTTTGGTAAATTTTGAGATCAATATTAAATGTGATTTTGTTTTTTAACACGATGCTTTTTGACATGGTTAAGACGATGCGACCATTCATTTCCTCTGCAAGTGATTACTTTTAAGTCAATGGCAGTCCATACAATTGATGTCATAGGCACAATATGGAGGGGACATGCTATGATATTAACAGTATTTTATGAGTTAATGCTGCAAACATTTACATACTTTAATGGGATCATCCAGGCTATGGTTCGTCTGTTTGTACCACGATGGTGTCAGGGTGACCAGCTCAGACTGTGGGTTATAAAGCTTTGATGCTTAGAGAAGGAAATTATTAATCTTATGGCCATGGAATTCCTTTAAAAAAATACTGGCAGACCTTGGAAAAAATTTGAACAAATAACCTTGTTGGGAATGACAGTGTTGTCGGAAAATTATAAACTTGAGTGGTTCTCCTCCAAAGAAAGCTTGCTAATTATGTGAGATGCTGGAGTGCAACCAGCACACCACGAACCTAAACTTACATTTATATGTGTAGCTGCATGTGGTTTGTCTTGTTTGTCTTTACTGCTCAATCAATCAAGAAGTGCAAAAAATACATATGAATAAATAAATCATAGAAGAAATAATATAACCTTACCTAACCTAGACTAAGATAACAGCATATATATAAAATATATTATAGCATAATATAATCTGACCTAACCTAACATAACCAGAAAACCAGAATCATCACAAATAAACTTTTCCACCTCAACGTCATCAAATCTTGCGAACATTGCTTGCACTGCTGTTAACATTAACAGCATTGCAAGGAACTTCCAGCCTTGATTGAAGGCTGTGGGAACATGTGGCCACAAATATTTCTTGTCTGGAATTAAGCCAGAAACATATGACTTTCCATGTCAAAGAGCATTCATTTGAGTGCATGATGTGTTAAACTTCTTCTTTATCACATCTGTGACATACCAAATACGGATAATTATGCGCGATTTACTACATTTGTAGAGTGGAGATTATGATCATGTATTTTTTTGCCAATTAAAAATAATCATTTGCAGATAAAATAAGTGGCAACATCATCTTTTTTACATTGAAATACACTATATTAAAAAGAACAATTCCAAGGAATCAAATTGTACCTTGATTTCCAATAATACCTTAATTTTTAGTTCATGGCTCCTGATTGTAATATTTCTGTTAAATTGAAACATTTCCCTGAGATATCCTGGAGGATGCTGACCATGAACAAATTTAAACACCTCAATGAGATCTCCCTTAAGCCTCCTATATTAAGTGACAACATAATCATTTGTGTCACTCTTTCCTCATATGTCAGTTTGCTTTAACCATTTTCAATTGCTCTCTTGTTCTCTCTGTAAAAGCCAACAATATTTTTCATAACTTGGGAACCATGCTTCATGTTGCCTAACATGCACCCAGTAAAGTTTCCTGATAATCTCTTCACTTTTGTATGACACCTCTTGATCTCTTCCTCTTCACTGTGTAGGTATAACCTCATTATTATTTATTAAAATTAGTATTTGGTTATTTAACTATGCTTTTCAACTGCTATTATTATTTATTCTCAAGATCACTCATGTAGTGTCCGTTTTTTCTGCTTCACAATAGCAGTAGGCTTTGATAGCCCCCTATATTTATGACGGTTGAAACTTCCTTCAGAATTTGTAATGTATCTTGTTTGCACTGATTGGTCATCTCAGATCTGCTGTAAGCAATGCTGAGTTCCCTTTCTTTCTTTCTTCTGGGCCTTTTGGGGGCATGTATCTCATCTGAATTTCCCTTAGGTGAAACTTAAATTTTTCCCATTTTTCACAGGCATTCAAATTGCATAATTTTTATTTCCATCTTGTGGTACTTAACACTCGCACGTCCGGCGGTCCGCGCCAACTTCGCATGTCCGGGGGGGGCAGATGTCTGCCCCCCCCTAAGATCTCGAGAACTATGCTAGGTAGCTACAAACGGAAAACGGCTTTGGATAGCTGGCGACAAGTTCTATCGCAAGTATTTCGGTCATTTTCTCGCTCAGGTCAATATTTAGGTCGCTGGGTCATCATGTGTCAAATTCGACCAGATCGGGTGGGACCCTCAGATATTGGCACATATCTCAGGACCTGTAACAGATAAAAACAAACTGCAAATGCTATTCGACAGCCCTTGAAATGTGCTATCGACATACGCTGTGTAATTTAAGGTCAGGTCAACAGATGGGTCACCGAAACAATTACCTCAGGTCAAGGTCATGGGGTAGAGTCGGGAGGTCATGTAATATATCAATCGACACGTCTTGGCGATACAAGCACAATGACGGTAATTTCAGCCTTCTAGCTCAATGCATTGCGATATAATGCGCAGAAATGTGCTAGTGATTTCAGATGACCTCAGCTGACCTTGGTGGGGCCACTGAGCAAAAATGTCAGCGATAGCATTGCGAATAGCTTCCAACTACACGCCATAACGGTTGGAGGTCATTCCGAGAGCAAATATGTAACCAGGAAACATTTGTATATTTTTCCATAGGCCTATAATGGGTAAACCATGGCCACGACCTGACCTCAGGTCAACGCTACGAAAAAACCGTGATATACATATTATAGACCCTGATAAGATCATGACGTGATATAAGTTTGAAATCAATCGCCCAATTATTGTGGGAGTGATGCCACCTAGAACTCGGAGGGACGTTAGGTCACTTCGCCTGACCTGGTGACCTGACTTGAGATGACCCAGGGTCAAAAATGTCTGAGGATATGCGGAAAAGACCACTGAGCAGCCATGCGAGGTTTGGCCTTGCTAACCCGATTAGTATGGCGGCAAAGTAGGAAAAATCGCAGGGGGGCAGATATCCGCCCCCCCCGGACGTGCGCGGGTTAAAGCAAACCTTCGCTGTCAATGTCCATCCTGCTAATGTTTGGAAACTTTGACAGGTTACCATTGTTTCTACCTGCGACTTGTCCTTTGAACTTCACTATGCTATGGTTACTTTTCCCCCTATAGTCATATCTTGAGGTAATCACTTAAGGCTGATGAAAAATGCATGGAAATGAGCCATGTCTTGTCAGCTCAGGTACAAACTGGTGTAAGAAAATGTTCTTTTCAAGTCATTTTCGAAATATTTTACATTCTGGGGAGCCAACACCAATATTTCAATACCCCTTTAGGTTCAAGCCACCAATAATAAGACATTGTCTCTGGATATTTATTCTGATTTCTTTGCAAACCAAGTTGTCAATCTGAAGTTGTCTAGATTGAGGTAATTTTCTGGTTGGTAAGGCTTCTGTTCTCATTTGTTGTTGCCTTTTCCTGCAACATCAAGCCAGATATATTCTTCAGATGCATTTGTTATCATGTCTGCTACTATCTGTGCACTAGATGTGCTACTCTCATACAACATTATGCCACCCCCTTCACAGCTGGACCCCTGTTGCAAGAAAACACACTATCAAAGAAAGAGTTTAGGACCTCAGGTTTCTCTCTATCTGTTTTGGCTGTTATGTCTGCATCCCTTAGCTCCTTAGCACTAATTCTGGTTAATGTTGTGTTGCCTTATGTTGATGTAGTTCCAGTAAACTTTTGGGTTTTCTTTGCTGTGTCTGTTTTCATTTCTTTCAAATCGAATTTCAGTGTTCATCTTATTTCTGAAAGAGTTTTGGCACACTTTGAAATTATTCAAGTCTTCTCCTGGCCAGTTGACACGTTTATTGACCATAACATCTTTGTCCCTTTATAATCTGAGAGCTTCAAAGTGCATGTGAATACTCTGCTTTGCAAAATTTTTAAGGGACATATTTAAGCTATCTTTCAGCATTTTTAAGGGGTGCTCCCATGCTTGCCCTACCATATTTCCTTCAATTTGCCTGGTAAGATTTGCAGCACCAATTTCCTCTTGTATTTGACCAAATTCACTATGTTTCAATCTGGTACCATTCTAAGATGGTACACATTTTCTTTCCTTCAGCATTTCCAGTTGAATTATATTGTTATGTGGTCACCAAGGCCTAGACCAGGAAAGCCCTGGTCTAGGACTTTCCTGGTCTATAGCGCATATCCGAGCATTCCAACAGATTGCTCAGATATGCGCTAGCTGGCTTGGTTGCCGAGATGCATGGTTGTTGTTGACGACCCATTTTCCAAAACGACACAAATTGACAACACAAATTGTCAGTTAGCTGTCCCTAGAATAATGAAAAACAAGTACTAGTTCTCTTTATAGTACTTGCCTATGCAATTTTTCATTGTTCAGAGCACTGCACAGATCATGCAGTCTGATAGCTGATTCCATGTTGAACTACCCTGTTGGTAAAGAAGGACTGTCTTAGCCCTGTCTTGCTATGGTTGGCTTTAATTTATAGGTTTTGCCTGTAAATTTAAAGATATCGATGACATCTGCTCAGCCTTCTATGTTTGAGTGAAAACATTAATTTGTTTTCTGCAATATTTGCTCATATGTTAGGTTGCTTTAACCATATGGCTAGCCATTAACCATTTTTGTTTCCCTGTTTTGAACTTCCCCGAAAACCCAACAATAGTTTTCACAGATTGCACTTAGAGGCACTTGCAGTCCTGAGTTCCTGCGCAGCTCTTCTTTTGCTATATGTGTCTCATGGCCATCGGTGCGGTTGCGCCATTATGTCGGAACGAGCTCTTTATTTCTAGCATTATGTTGCATTTGTCGGTCGTGCTTTTGTGACGTTCATATTTGGTGTTCCTTCCCTCGTGTAGAGAAGCTGTAGGTGGGGATGAGCGAAATTAACCTTGTGTTGCCCTTCCGTTTTTTTTCTTCACCTGGCAGCTTTGGTTGGAGATGGAGAGGATCACTCAGAAGGCTACGCAGGACGCGGCGACTACCTCTTTCAACGCATGGCTGGACAAAGTTCAGGCCAAAACCGACTGCCCACGTGGTAAGTAGATGTGTGATTGGTTGGTTATTTGAGTTTTAGGGCGCATCGACTCGGTTCGGTCATTTAGCGCCCCGTAGATGTGTGAAGAAAACAGCATAAATACAGATGCTGGTATTGTCGATGTTCGTAATTGCAGTTGTCGTATGTGCGATTGTTGGTATCTTAAATATTCACAAAACAAGTGTTCTGGGTTGCAAATGTTTGTACCTGAAGTGTATGCTGCTGAAAGCCACCCCAGCTGGATTTCGACAATATCAGCTGAACTATGGGAGGCAGGAATCCAATCTGTTTTTTTTTTCAATGGCTGCCTTTCTCCCATCTGCTTTTTCAATACATGCATTTCTATCATTTATCTAGATTCTCTGAAAATGTAAGGTGGCTGTGACCCCAGGTCATGGAGCTATTGACTGTTATTGAGGGTATATCGCGCCCATTATCCACGCTTGGACGAAATAACGCAAGCAAAATTTAGTAGGCCAGGCCCTCCCCTCCCCCCACTACAGATGTTGACAAGGGTAAAGATGGATAAAGGATATAGAAATCACATCACAAATGCCAACTGAATGGTGGATGTGCAGTATTATATGGCAATTTGTGAGCTGCATCATGTAAATTCCATAGGATGTAAGCCCGATCATTTCAAAAGGCTAAGGTTAAGTGTGGTAAAATGCATTTATCATGACATTTTCGCCAATCTGTTGGTTTGTGTCTGGAAAGTCACTTCTTAGCTCAAGTTCAAATGGGACATCATTGAATAACTAAAATGCCAGCAATCCACTGGTTTATGTTTTGCAACTGTATTTCAACTAGGAGAGATGTGACGCGGAGATCTCAACCCTCCCCCATGTACGTTATGGGATTGGAGAATGAGTGGTGTTTGCGAGGGCTAAAGAGATTGAGACTGACTATGTTAACAGATTTGACCCACTTTCGTAGTTCAATGCAGCAGTGTCCTCTGAGTCCAATGGTTCCTTTTTATTTCAATCTGCGGTCTATTATCTATCAAAATCTCCAATTTAAATTTTGGTTTGGCATTGCAAGCATGGGTAGTCATCTTATTTGCATGCAATATTGCCAGCCAGACATTACCTGGATGTTTTGGGTGACGTAATTAGCAGATGACCATGAGAATGGATACATTGGCATCATACACATCTGCGTGGAACCACGTATGTTGTCAAATCTGTGCTTGGTCAGACTCACTCGCTTTAGCGAATTTAAGGCATGCACAATTTTAGAACACAATCCCGGTTCACCTGAACCAGGTCATTGACGTTAGGTGTCCCATGGTCACATATTTCACACCATATGCGCAAGCCACCAAGAAGAAGTGGAACCAGATTTTTCCGCACTGCCCGCCGCCGTTTTTCACGTTCGTGAAAAAAACAGTGCACCAAACCCCCTTTTGGTGGCGTTTTGCCTCCGTTGGGGCGAGGGCTTATGGTGCTTTTTTCTACAGACGGTGCTGTGGAGACTCTGCTCAGGATTCTGAAAGAATCGGACGCTATTGTCAGCGAAGGCGCTCCGAAACATCCCCACATACATGAGGATGATCAGCAATTCTACCTGGTGGTGGAGGGCTGCATGATCACCTCGTCGGACAACCTCAACGAGACCCTTCCTCTGTGGGCGATAAGTTTTTTTAAATTCTCAATCAGAGAACATCAAGGTGCGTGCGAAACAACTTGGTTCATGCGAGAAAAAGTGATGGATCTGATCACTGATATGGAGCCTACCGCAGAGGCTAAAAGGGAGGCGTGCAGCCTGACCCTGTAGACGGTCGTGTCTGCTAAGCCTGGTGTTGCGTTGCCATTCGCATTCAATTGGCGGTCGTTGTGTCAAAGTTCGACGAAGAAATGCATTTTCGTTCAACGTGTATGTTTTTGTGCTTCCCGACAATCGGATCGATGTTGCGAGTAATAAGTGTCCACGGCCCACCGGAGCCAACAGTAGGGAGGTGGGTAGCCTGGCCTTGCAGTTGGTTGTGCTATAGCCTCCGTTGAATTGGTGTTGAATTAGGAACAATTTGGTCAAATACCAATAAAGCACTTGAGTGATATGTTCTGCGTCTACGGGTGTTGTGCAGGATTTGATGATCGCGGGAAGAAGTGTGCAGTAGCGTGTATAATTGGAGTAGAGAGTACCAAGACGCGTTATAAGATTGAACGGGCCTGAAAGAGTAGATCTCCAGGGGTACTTGGAAGTTGCAAGCATATAGTTCATGAAATGCATAATGCGAGTATCAGAGAATGCAGGCAGAGTTTCTGAGTGGAGTAATGTATAATTTTTGGTAGTACCCATGGGGTATCGAAGGCAACCATGATGCAGCTGCCCAGGGATGGTTTCAATTGGGGGGTGGTGCGGGGTGGATGAGGAAATTCCGGGGAGCATTGGGGAGCTTACGAGGGGAATAAACTGGTGTAATGAGGAATTTCCGATGGGAGCAGGTGGGTGCAATGAGGAGTTTCTGAGGAGAGTAAACTGGTGCGAGGGGTGTGTTCTGGAGTAATGGGACATTTTGGAAGGGAGAAGTCCCAAGTAATGGGGAATTCACAGGAGTATTCTGGAGTAATGGGGGGGGGGTTGTGAGGGGAGTAGACCGTGTCATGGAGAGCTTATAAGGGGGTATGCCAGTGTGCAAGTGGGTTACAGGTGGAGTGGTCTGGAGTAATGTGCAGTTTCTGAAGGGAGTAGTATGGAATACTGATGGGGATTCTATGGGGGAATAAGTGGGAATAGCTCGAGGGAGTTTTGGGGCGGACAAATAGACAACTCCCCAAAACTCCCAAAAGGGAGTAAACGTTTCTCTCAGTGGTCCTCCGCATTCACACACCCCAATATCAACCCTTCTTGACACAATACTACTCGCGGCAGAAAATCATGTCTCCCACACTCGTCGCTCCCCGGTCGTCACCAGGTGCCGTGGTGGAACGACGAGTGTCAACGCGCCGTCGCTCGGCGGCGGCGGGCTGAGCGAAAATTTCGAAAAAACCTTACCCCACAAAACATGTTAGAAGCCCGCGAGGCTAAAAAACGTTGCCAGCAGACTATCCTAGCGGCCAAAAAACACAGCTGGCAACTTTATTCAAACTCGTTCAATCGATGTACCCCCATCGGCCAAATTTGGTCCAAAATTCGCTCTTTCACAAATGGCAGATCCCCACACCGCGGATTCCCACAACTGACAATTAACCATCGCAGCATCACAGAACCCTCAGACGTCGCGGAACACTTTGCCACCTATTATGCTGACATCTCCTCAAACGCACAATACTCACAACACACCACCGACTTCTTACGAACCACTCTCGCCACCTGCAACTTTACCTCGGACAACACTGAATCATATAATGCCCCATTTACTCCCTATGAGCTAACCTTATCCCTTTCCAAAGTAACCAACACTTTCCCTGGCTCTGACCAATTGGCATACCCCTTCTTCCAAAATCTATCCGACGCCGGAAAAGCAAATCTCCTCTCAGCACTAAATCAATTATGGACGGACGGCACTTTTCCCCCTTCCTGGTCTACTAGCACTATCATCCCTATCGCTAAACCTCGCAAACCACGCGACCTTCCCTCTAGCTATCGACCTATCTCTCTCAATAGTTGTGCCTCTAAAATCTTTGAGCGCATGGTCAATGGCCGAATCAGAGTACACCTCGAAAACAACAACATTCTCTCCCCCTTTCAAAGCGGATTCCGACCCAGACACAGCACCGCCGACAACCTCTTCCAACTAGTTGATTCGATACAGCGGGGGGCGGCTTCATGAAAAATTATAAAACCGTCGCACTTTTTCTCGACTTGAAATCCGCATTCAATAAAGTACACAGTTCGGCCCTCCAAATCAAATTACATCGTATTGGCATACGAGGCAGAATGGCAAAATTTATCTCCAACTTCCTCGCTGATAGAACATTCACCGTCCGCTGCGGCAATATCCATTCTCGGCCCCAGAAACTCGATCAAGGCGTCCCACAAGGCAGCGTGCCCCACCCTCTTTCTCATCATGATTAACGATGCTCTCGCCGACCTCCACAACATAGCCCCCTGCCTAAAATACTCCCATTTACGCCTATGATCTGCCCATATGGTGCACGCACCCTTCGGCAGACAAAGCAAATTAGCTTATGCAGCGCGCCATGAATCAAATTGATTCCTGGTGCTCCCTTTGGGGACTGCAAATCTCCCCCGCAAAATCCGTCACAATGCTTTTCTCACGGCTCCACACGTACATCCCACCTACTACTCCGCTCCGCTATCGCGAACAAATTATCCCTCTCCAAGCCACATTCACATATCTTGGCATCATACTAGACAAAAGTCTTTGTTTCGGCCCTCATATTGCTTATCTAAAACAACGCTGCGCAAAACGGCTAAATCTCCTGCGCTGCATCTCCGGTCGCGACTGGGGTGCAGACAGGGCTATCCTCAACACTATGTATATCGCTCTGATTCGCTCCGTCCTGGAATACAATGCGTTTATCTTCGATCATATATCTCCGTCACACATCACAACACTTGAACGCATACAAAATCACGCTCTTCGCCTCATCACCGGAGCACACCGCATTACCCCCATTACTAGTCTCCGGGCTGAGGCCCACCTCCCCAGTTTACAACACCGCAGAACACTCCATCTAGTCAGATACCACTTTCGGACCACAACACAGCTCAACCACCCTGCCACCCCCGCACTCACTAAACCTTCCTTCAGACGTACCTATAATAGGAACAAACACAACATTGGCATACATTTGAAACATGTCCTTACTCTCGCACTCAAATTCCCCAAGGTAACCCTCGGCAAATTCCCTCCCCTTCTCCCCTTTTGGCACATATATCACCCCAAGGTCGAATGTCTCTTCCACCAAAACAAAATATTACTTTCCCCCATCGAAACCCAACAAACATTTTTCGAATATCAAACCGCCCACCCCCATCATACATACTTCTACACAGACGGCTCCCGTACCACCGACGGTACGGGAGGTGCTTGGTGCGGTGGACCCAGCTTTGGCGAAATAAAATTAACACCACACCACTAGGTTTACACCTCAGAACTAGTCGCAATCTACGCCTGTCTACACCACATCATTCAACACCACATCTCCACACAAACCATCATCTGCACCGACTCACGTTCTTTCCATCGACGCCCTCGCAGCTATACACAACACCACACGCCCCACACTCCACGCTATCCGGGAGCTCTATCACACACATCATGTCCACCTTCACCTCACACTGCTCTGGATCCCTGGCCACATGGGGATTCCGGGCAACGAGCGGGCAGATGAGCTCGCACGTCGAGCCATCGATCTCCCCCCCCCCCCCAACCTCCCAGTCCCCCCTTGTGACCTTCTATCCCTCACCAACCGATTATTCAACACATATCTCCAGGCATGCTGGAATCACAACACTACTCACTTGCACCACATTAAACCCCTTCTCGCCAAATGGCCCTCTTCCAGACAACACGCACTCACACGTGATCCACCTTGCTCGACTCCGACTCGGGCACACGAATCTCACGCATAATTTCCTCTTTGATCGACCTCTCCGCGCTCCGCCCTGCCAAACATGTGGCATTCGTAACACTGTGGAACATTTCTCGCTTATTTGCCCAGCCTACCAACTACAACGTCGCCCACTTCTTACCTACATTGCGCAAAATCGTCTTCCACTTTCACTACCAAGCCTCCTCGGTGACAAGCACCCGGACCTCATTGACATACTATTCACATACTTGCACGGCACGAAACTTGAGGAAGAAATTTGAAGTCAAACGCTAACATCTCCATCGTCGCTAAACACATACATATAGGTTGTATCACACTAGGTAGGCAGAGACCGATCCAATCTGGCCAAAACGGACGGTTCTCCTTATAAATTGCGCTTGGTTTTTCACCTTCGGGTTTTCCAAGCTGCTTGGTTTTTTCACCTCTCAGGTTTTTCGAAACCTTAACTAAAACATACACCTACACACACAAGGTCGGGCCCGACGCCCACGACTCGCCCTGGACGTCGGGCCTCTGCTTCGCTTTTTCGGTCGCAGGTGGGCAGTGGAGCCTCACCGCAGGTTATGATGCTGCCCACCCTCCAAGTGTACTTCTATGTGTCGTGTATGTATGTGTGGCTGTGTATGTTTCACCCATCTATATGTATCGGCCCTTACGCCACGTTCTTTGCTTGCCGGCGTCCCGTCTTTCCTCTCTTTCTTAATTGATATAACCGGATGCCATATAAGCCGGATTAACGTAACCCTTTCCTTAACGTAGCATATCTCTAGAGGATGGCACTCGGCCTCTGCTAAAGATGGAAAAAAAATATTATACACGCACAAGTTTGATGGCAACGTGCCATCGATACAGTGTGGGGTGTACGTTCGACACTCCACACCTGTAAAACAATTATGGGTGTGTATTGTATACGGCCCTGGTGCGTGCCCATGAGTTAACGGGAAATATTAAGACCTAGGTAAAATGCGATGTTTAGGAATTTTTTTTTAATACATGGTATTTTAACGTAAAAAAGACGATAGGACCACTCATTTTCTCCGCAAATGATTACTTTTCATTTGGCAAACAAATACAAGATCATAATCTTCAATCTGCAAATATAGCACATCGCGTATAATTATCCGTACCTGGTGTGTCACAGACCTGATAAAGAAGATATTCAACACCTCATGCACTCGATTTAATACTCTAGCCGGTTTTACAGCGGAAATTTGCTCGCGTTTAGTATAGCTGGCATATTAACTTTATAGATGGTATAAAAGTTAGCAGCTAGCATAACGCCAAGTATGTTTACTTTTTACGGTTATTTTGTGTTAATTATAGTAAAGTAGTGGTCCGTTATTGGGCGTATAAACTGGTATTGTACATACGAATTCATTTTCATTTCATATAACTTTGATTCGAAGATTTACATTTTTGGTTCTAAAAACTAACATGTTCAGTCCGTTTCTCTTCCTCCAGGGTTGCCACCGTGGTACGATCGTGCCAGCTCTGATACGCTTTCTACAAATCTGGTACGCATGTAAGATATCGGTTTCAGGCAGAGCGCCTACTGAAGTCAGGGGCACGCATTTTGTACATGCCTTTTTCAAATTAATTAAACGACTGTCGATGGTTTGAATCGGCATTTCACGACACATAATTGATCAAAGAACCTCACCGTTCTTTCTTTATTGGTTTATGGTGTTCCGTTCAGTAATTGTCGTGGTGTGAAATGAAGGCATTCTCGACAAGAAATTCCCTAAATAAAAAAGGGTCGGACAACTGGCAAGTTGTAGCATAACGTAGAAAGTCGATCAGACGGTATAGCATCGTCGCCAACAGGGCTGGAAACTTCTCACGAAGGGAGTGGGTCCAGGTCCTTATTTTCAATACATATTTTCAGATTGAATCGAACCCCCCCCATTCTTGAACAAAAAAAAATGAATTGGAAACCATTTGGAAATATTGGGATTTTCCTAGTGGTTTTAATGATCCCTAATGCTCTGAATGCTTCCCGATGGAATTTGTTTCAATTGCCCTAATAGTATTCTGGCCAGACCAATCGGAGTTTACATTTTGAACCTGGTGGTTCAGCGTCGTTTTCCTTGTGTCATAATAGCCCAAATGGTATTAACGGCCGTCTTACTAAACATGTATGGATTGTCGTGAATAATTACGATGCATTTTCAAATGCATGGGGTCTACGCGCTAGCGGATTTAAAGGGTAGGAACACGGAGGCCATGCCCTCTCCCCACTCTCCAAGCGGCGTGAAGGGGACCAAACTATCTCACCGCCCCCAAAACGGGACTGTAAAATGAACTCAAAATATCGATTTAATGACACACGCAAGGGCATATTTTAAGAAGTTTTCCTTGGGTGAAAGATGGCCACCAAATACACACCAAAATGAAGAACTTAATCGGGATCAGCAAATTGGCTCCTAAAAATGTATGCATTTACACTTCACCACGCGGCCTATGACATGACGACGGGAACCAGAAACGCAACTCGCACTCCGAAAAAAGAGGTCACAAGAACTTGTGCCTCCCGACGACACGCATTGGGGCCCCGAAGACTCGCGCCTGACCCCGAAGCAAAATCGCGCAGGAGCTCCCGAAAATAGTGGTGGGACCACAAAATTTCCGTCGGGATGCTTAAAATTTCTGCTGGGGATACAAATAAACAGTGGGGCTGAAAACTCGTCACAGGACCATATAAAAATAAATCCGAGGCTTAGAAAATCCAGCGGGGACCCCGAATCGGGGCCTGGAAAACCGACCTGGAATTCCATGAATCGTGCATAGCGCCGAAAAAACCGTCACGACTCCCCGACAAAAATAAAATCAGGCCCGGCCACAAAAATCGCAGTACGTCCCAGTGATGTACCATGTGCTCTAGTATCGATACCTGGTGGACACGAACACACCCGGGATCTCCAGCCATGTTGCCGGAGCGGGTAGGGTGAAAAGACGAGTCGTAGGGGAAGGGGCGAAGGCAACCCTCTTTATAACTCAGACACTTCTGGGAGGTCCGAGTGTACCAGTCTCCGTAGCATTTTTGTCCTCTTGTGGCGCTCCTCGGAAGGAAAATGTGCCCCTCCAGGTACATTCATAGCGGCGCCCATCAAAACAAGCTTCCCCTCATGAAAATTTCTGGATCCACACCTGGTAAAACCAGATACTGTTGGTAAAGTACAATGCCCACATCAAATTCGAAACTCTGTTGGGCCAACGGCGGTACCACGTCAATCATGGTCCAACCACTCTCAGCCACATTAGGCTATACATGTGGTCAAGATAGTTTGCAGAACCCTCTGAACCACATTGGGTTGTCCTAACCTAACTTGACATGACTGAGCCTAACTTCCTTTTTGATGACATTTTTTTCAGTTTCATTTTTATCCTCAAACATTTCAAGTTAAATATCCAACCTAACTGACCCATCTCAACATCTTGTGTTGCCTTTTGGAGGTAAAATTAACCTGTGAACAATTTAAACTGCAATAATTTCATAGTTTATTCAATTTGCCATGACTGTAAGACAAAAACTCTACTTTGAAAACTTTGGTAACCTTTGATCTGATCCAGGATCACAAAAGTCCAAACCCAAATCATTTGGCATATACATAAAATAAATTGTAATAGTTGCTGAGTGAAGATTGGTCATGTCAGCAAGCAAGAAATTTAGTTTTAAAAATTGTACCCTTGGACCTAGCACAAAATATAGAAAAGTAAAAACCTAATAGGTGCATATGTGTCACATGCTGAATTGTCTGCAGAAGTCATATCCAGCTTCATGAAGTATTTTGTGCAAGTAAGGTATGTTCATAATATTTTGTTTTCATATGGTAGACATTGACATTGATTACACAAATAGAAACCTCACACAATTATGACATGTTCAATCATTTTGTGGAGGTTTCATAATGATCAGATATGTAGCTTCTAAGATCAGCCATGTCTGCATGCTAAAAAAATAGCTTTAGTAATAATTTCACCCTTATGGCAGGCCAGTCCCTAGTGAAAAAAATCCCATGGGATTGACCCATCAAATTGCATGGGATTGTCCATGTCAGGATATGAAACATTCCCCATGACACAATCGTGTGGGAATCTCATGCAGTTCCCTATGGGAATCCACCACGGGATTCCTACACAGTCTCCGAGGGATTTTATACTATTCCCAGTGTGAATTCTCCAGGGATTCGCACTGAGAAATCCCAGTGGGGAAACCCAGACCCTGATGGAATTTCCGCTGTAAAACCGGCTTTTGACAACACATTCAACCACTAGGTCATATAGCGTCTCCAGCCTCTCACTGTGATTGGTTGCCTATGGATTCAGTAATGCTGCCAGTTGCAAGATTTGAACCAACAATCTTGGGATCAAGAGTCTGATACTCCACGAAACGAATGACCAGAATTTTTGTTTGATTTCTTTCCATTATTTTTTTATTAAAAACTTTCTGGTATTATTATGTTATAAGGTGGAAACAAGAAAAGTTTTGACACACATTTCCTCCATAAAGCAAACAACTGTGTCAGGTTTGGTTAGGTTAGGTTAGTTTACATTTTTTAAGTTGGAAAATGTGTCAACGTTTTAATTTTTTCTCATTCACACACAAAATAAATTATATATATCTAATAAATCATCTTTATCACGTTCATAAACATGGTAATACAAAGAAATAAAAAAGAAACCAAAAACACCTTATAAAACAAATTCACATGTGCCCAGGTACCTAGGTACCTACCAGGGTGCCTAGGTACCTACCCGGGTGCCTAAGTACCTACCCGGGTGCCTATGTACCTATCAGGGTGCCTAGGGACCTACCAGGGTGCCTAGGGACCTACCCGGGTGCCTAGGAACCTACCCGGGTGCCTAGGAACCTACCCAGGTGCCTAGGTACTTAGCTACCTAGGTACGATGTTGGTGCGTTCTTTGATATCTGGTTTCACATTGGTACATGTCTTACCTATATAGGTAGGTAGGTCCCTAAAGAAGCGAAAACTGAGAACTGCGAGAACTACACCAATCTACCCACCAGCCCCTACCGAACCCGACTGGCACAACCACAAAATTGCGGGTGAAGGAACGGGACAGCGAGTACCCGCGGCCGGCCATATTTACTTATGCAAGAAAAGCCACGGCTATGGAAATACTAAGAGAGAGGATAATACCCACCTCTTTCACGTCCTCATTTCCGGTCACACTGTATATATCTCCATAGGCAAGTTCAGTAATTATACCTACTAAAGTTCCGGAAGTTTAGTAAATATTCCTACTAAACTCACCGCCCCTCTTAGTAAGTATATCTACGAAACCTTCTCGAGGATGTGTTGGCCAGCCAGTCAAACTAGAGATGAGTGAAGTTGCCGCTTGGTAACGTAGGCTGAAAGTTTACTGTCGTGGTTTATGCTATTATTTATTTTTCATTTGTGAGATCCATTCATTCAGTTAAATAAAATATTTCCTATATGAAATACGTATCAACATTTTAACTACTATTCGTTTGTATTTTTTACTTAACATTATTTTATGACGTGTCGCTCTATCTCGGAGAACGAGTGGTCTGGCAACAAAGCAAAATCCGCTGTAAAACCAGCTATAGTCACCTTCCTCAAAATGGTTCGAACAGATGCGAGCCGTCTTCGAGTTCAATTCATCCGGTCCTTTCTCGCACACAGGTGCACCCACTCCGGTCTCCTTTTTGCATCTTTCGGAAAACTAAAATACGAGATGCCAGGATTGTTCCTAAAAGATGAAGTACACTTAATCACAGAGCAGTATCCCATTACTTCGAGCACCTATACAAAGACAAGAAAAGCCTATAATATATCGTACGCAGCAGTGCGTGATTTTCTTGGGCCCTGGTGCGACATTTCGGGGTCCCGGTGCGACTTTTGGGGGACCCAGCGGTATTTTCAGGGGCCCCTGTGCGACTTTTTGGGGAGACCCAATGTGGTTTTTATGGGCCCCGGTGCGATTGTTGAGGACACCAGGATTTTTATGGAGTTTGGCGCTATTTTCCGAACACCGGCGCGATTATTTGGGGCCTCTCGGAGGGCTGCTCCAATGTCCCCCTGCGGTACTCCACTGCGGATGCCCCAATGATTTTATAGCCTAACAATGACGTCTATGGAATCATCGCACAAAATCGACTTTAATATGCCGATTTAACTGCTTGCACGACAAGTAGCGTTCAGAAATATACACCCTGCAATTGACCTTAATTCATCCCATTATCTTCGGGGTTCTCAAATCTCAGCCTGGACGTACACATCAATGGACGATGAAAAGCCTTGATAGTAGTATCCGTTGTAATTCGGTGTTTTAGTACTTTTAATCCAAATGCCTTCATTTGGATTAAATGAAGACATTATTTAAATGGTCCATATATAATCTAGATTCTGGGATCAGAGTCTTTTCCAAGCAGAAATTGTTACGTATACTATGACCGATTGTTTTTGTTATTGTTACGTACACCGTTTGACCGAACCGCTTCTATTGAACGACATAATTTGAATTAAATGTTTAATGTGCTGTCCATGCCATTAGGCAGTTACCCAGCTGAAGATACACTCGGGTCAGTTGCCATGCTCGTCACCCGTCACATCATCACTCTTCATATCACTCCTCATGTGACCTTGTCAGGTCGCATCACGAGCGCCTAACCCTCTCGGGGGATTCTGAGATTTTGAGAGGCGTTCTCGCACTTGAATTTGATGTAGTAGGGTGTGGACTTCATTATTGTATTTATGCTGCCATAATGAATGTTGGATATAAGTATTTTGCAATGTTAGATGCCAGCACCGATAAGACCCAGACATCTCATTCAAAAGGTTGGATATCTGTGTGCTGTGCCCAACTGTCAAACTCCATTGACATGTGGAATTTCTACGTTCTATTACATTCTACAGTCACGCAATGTATGTATCGTGGCAGTACTTTGTATGCTTCAATAATCAAAATACATGTAAATGTTAAAGTGTATGGCAGCTAGGACCAAGGCCATATATAATACATGGCAATGTAATATCAAGGCAAGGAACTTGAACTTGCGAATTGTATGCATTTCTTACCTTGATTGTGTTACGTTACTTCCTTCGGCCTTTATCATTTTCTACTGAAGGCAATATCAATGAAATCGATGTTAAATATGTTAACAGTCAAAGAGCCACCGTGAAACTCCAGTATGAATGAATTTTGGTACTGGTTGGCACATTACCTCTTTTATAGTCTTGAAATAACATAATCTAACGTGTGAATATCCATACATATATTCCATTACATCAACTCCTGAATTAGTTGCGTTGTTGTAAGGTCGTGTCCAAGTGTGCATGACTTAACAAATGAAGTGCTACGATGTGATATGTGCAGCTTTTACCTAGTTATGGATTGCAAGGCGTTTTTCACATACTAGTATGCATGCTGCTTTTTAGAAAGTTTACATGTCTCAGAAGTGTGTATGTGGGGGGGGGGGGGCTAGCTACCATTGATGGCCCACCCACTTTGAAAAGTGGGTGGGCCATGGCCCCTGCCCCCTGTTCCTACGCCTATGGGCGGAAGTAGAACCGCCCATTCTTATCTTTGAGAGGAAACTTCCCCCTCAATGCTTGCTTCCCCCACCCGCAATAATTTTTACTTCTAGCATGGGGACCAGACTTGTGCTGGACTCAATTTTTTTGAGTCGACTCACATTTAACTCATATATCTTGAGATCCGATTCAACTCATGATTCAGAGCAGGTAAAAATTATTTGATTCAACTCAATTCAGACTCAGAGCTCACAAAGCATGATTCGACTCACGACTCAAATCCAAATTTGAATCGATTCAGATCCGACTCAGTGGTATCAGGCTTATGAGCCATATGATTCAGTGTGCACTGCCCACACATTATATATATATATATATATATATATATATATATATATATATATATATATATATATATATATATATATATCTATATATATATATATATATATATATATATATATATATATATATATATATAATGTGATGTGAAAACAAGGTTGTTTTCAGTTCTAACAGTTCAGTTCAGTGAAACAGTTTCAGTTCAGTGAAAACAAGACAGTTCGATGTCCACTCATCTTCATCTGTGTCTAATTAAAGAAGGAATTAGTATTTATTTAGACACCAACGAAGATGCTGTAACATCGAAACATCTGTTGAATATATTATTTTTGCTATAACTTTGTTTTCACCTCACATTATTTATCATTCGTCATGAACTGTAATAGTTGGTTATATATATATATATATATATATATATATATATATATATATATATATATATATATATATATATATATATATATATATATATACAGATAAATGTATGTGCATGTGCATCAAGTAATTGACTAAAAACACATTAACGAGATGAATGGTTGTCAATGCATATGCAAAGCAATGAGTGCATAATACTTCACTCCACATCAGCATGATGCACAACATGAATCATATATACCTGACACACATCACCTAACTTCAACATGGCACCCAGGTCCTGCACTGTAATAGGTATCCGCACAGAACAAAATTGAGTCGGTTTGTTCCGGCCCCACGAAGTTGGTTTGGTAGCGGGCTTGAAGGTTTCTCTTCACCATTGGTTTACATGCAATTTTACAGACTTTCTGTACGCTATCATGCATATTGTATGGAAATATAGAGTACTTTGACGTATTCTAATTGAAATACCTATTCTTTAGCTTCAGCAAAGGGAATCCTAAATGACCCAGTAATAATCGTCCTGCCTAACAATGTGCCACTTCCGGCAGGCTCACCATAAAGCGCCTAAAAAATAAAGGGATTGTTCCCGATATCGGTAGGCTCCCTCTACCGTCCATTTTACGTGTTCAAGTTGTCACCCTCGTTCAAGAGCGGAAGAAAGGACAGTCGGGGGGGCTAAGTGCGCCATAGCTTCTTCTTCCCAATGGCAGGAGAGTTTCTGAAAGGTAACCACAGAAGACCGCCTGAAATGATCTGACCGCTCCCCTAGACCGCAACAAGAGGCCCACTATCGTCATAAGGGGGAGCATCCATAACATCCAGAGTTCATAACGTCCAAGGATCATAACGTCCAAAATGCGAAATAAAGTCTAAAAAGTCCAAAATGTGTCGGATAGGGTGCGTTAATAACGTCCAGAGTTCATAACGTCCAAGGATCACAACGTCCAAAACTGGCTTCAGATGGAGCGTTCATAACGTCCAGAGTTCATAACGTCAAAAAATAGTTCCTCAATTGTCCGCTAGAGGAGCCAGCGGAACCTGGTGGTGAAATCGTGCGGCTGCGTCTCCGCTTGCTGTCAACAGGTGGCAGGAGTGTGCAGTTATTGTCGCATGGTACCTCGCAAATGTGCTGCAAAATGTGATCTGGTGGTTTCTTCAGGTGTGGATTCTGAAATATTCTCCATCTCCTCCAGGGGACGAATACATTTCCTCAGAGGGTCACCTTCCGTGGGAAAATTCGTTGAGCGGGTGCAGGGGCTGCGCATGAGAATACTGAGGAGGCACCTTTTCCTCCGAACAGCCTTTGGCTGGAAATTCGTTCCAAAGGAGATGGGATGGTCTTTTCCGGTCGGCCTAGCGCCACCTTACTCTCGGGAGTGGGGGTAAAGACTGCTGTGGGACGCTGTGGAATGTATCGGGACGTCGCTGCTTATCAGTTATCAGCTATCTGGACGGTCCCCAATGCCGGAACACTGGACTTTGACCATGAGGGGTGCGGTTCACCGACACGCCGGGCCGGGCATCGTAACAAGCGGTTGGGCATAAGTTTGAATGCATACAGTTCAATTTAGTGAACACACAGCAAAATGGAATGGGCGATACCTTGCATTCGAATCCAGGGATATATTATTCAGGCATAAAAGGTAGGAAATCCATTGATCGCGCATTCTTATTTTCCTCGCGTTATTCACAATGGATAGCCTCACGACTTAGGATAAAATACACATAAATTGTGATGTGCGTTGCAAGGAACATGAAAATACAGGAGTTACGCCCAAATAGGGAAAGCAAAACTGGACTCATTTCGGCCGCATATGGTGAATACAGGACTAGAAACTGCTTGAAATGGTTCTTGTTCACTCTGGTGGAGCATTATTGCAAAGCGTAGATCCAGGCTGCAGGATGGGAAGCATATGTTGCAAAATATGCCTTTTATCTGACCGTATTTGCAAGGAACAGCCGTGCATCTATGTCGACCCCTCGTCGTTATGTCGTATTTCCGCAATTTAGCAGGAAAAAATGTGGATTGCACGAAATGCATCCATGCAACAACGGCTTGACGGTTATGTGAGGTACTTTTATACTCATTTTAGGAACATGACATCCCTTATTTATGTGTTCTGGAACCGCTCCTGCCCTGTCTGCGAAGTGCAAAAAAAGTATTGCGAGGTGTCTTCAAGAAACCTGCTAGCCCATTCGACGCCAAATCGACAATTGAAAGGGCCAAAATACACCCAAGAATTTATAATTTGATGAAAATAATTGCGTGGGGTTATCTGATGCACCGAATCCAGCTGTGCCATTCCTAGAAAGAACAGATCAATGGTCAAGGAGTTACAGACTGAGGTATTTGCCGCCCCGGTAGCTCAGTTGGTTAGAGCGCTGGCCTGCACTGGTCTCCCCTGTCCTGGCAACGCAGGGTCCGAGTCGCTTCACGCGCTGGCATTTAGCCCCCGGCTGGGATGGTCAGCTGGCAGCTGGCCCGATAAGGCCTGGGACGAGGTACCGGGCGGCCGTGTCCGTGCATTGACGGCACGTTAAACTTTCGATCTAAATTCTGCCGTTGAACTGGAGTTCATGGATCGGGTGGTGAGGCCGGAGTTCACGCAACAAGCTCTGCTTAGCAATAGAACACTGGTTCATAAAGCCACCCCAGCAAGAATTCGGATTCAAGTGTTGTTGTTTTTTTATGTGATAGGTCACCTAACAAGGGTGTCTTTTAAGGTGTTCAACTCAATAAAGAACGATCCGAATTATGCAAACGTATGTATAGGTGAACTCACAATAATCCACTGCATCTTTTAGCTCTTTCGGAATTTTCCTTTACGGGCTATTTCAAACGTGACATCGTGACCTGAGGGCACACGACCTACTTTAACTTTCGGAACAATCACAATGCGATCTTTAAAAAGTGCAAAACTGAAGTTCGATATTATATGTTTCGAAGCAAGTAATTAATAAACAGTGTTTTGACCCGAAAACTTTACATATCCGCTCTAAATTAGGCATGTATAGATATTTTTCCTCTAGTGTACCATTTCCTGCTTTAATATGTCTCTAAAACGGTACATCACTGAAATATAAGCCTGTTCACGATCAAGGCACGTGCTGGGATGAAAACGTTGGTAATCTGAGCCTGAGTGTTGTGTTGCAGGCGTATTCCAACACGTGATGTCAAAGGTTAAACAGATATGATAAAATTCCTACAAATTGTGGTAGTAGACGATTTATAAGTCCTAACTTGCGATGAATTACAAGGAGAGAGAAGCATCCACAACACAGCAGCAACATTATGATCACCGAGAAACCTTTCGCTCAACCATTTATCGTATCTCAAAGTTAAAATATCTGCGAATGTAGTGAAATATCAGGAAGGGCACAAACATCAGGTGGCACCGTGTTTGGGTGCCCAGTGCTCACTGCCCACTCTGGCTGACCGTGCTGCCTGTGAAGCAAGGAAATTTCTGAGAGTGTCTGACGCAGACAAGGTGAAAGCAAAGCTATTTTATGAGT
Source organism: Ashinkailepas kermadecensis (assembly GCA_034440615.1). NCBI lineage: Eukaryota > Metazoa > Arthropoda > Thecostraca > Neolepadidae > Ashinkailepas > Ashinkailepas kermadecensis. The sequence goes on from JAOTOM010004007.1 coordinate 32,358, forward strand.
CTGACCAGATCAGCCGCATGTGTCTCGGCAAGACCGACTGTGTTACGGTGTGATAGGCTGATGGAACCAAAAGTAGAGTTCCGAAAAGGCTTGTTTTTGGAAACTTGTGCGAGATATATGACCTATGCAAGGAGAACCCTGAAAACCTTCGCACCGGCTTCTTAACCTTTGCCGCCCTTCGTCCGAAGCATTGCGTCATGGCAAGCAGCAGTGGGACGCACTCGGTGTGGGTGTGCACTTGTCAGCAAAACCCGAAACGGTTCATATCCGCTCTCGGCCTTCCCGGTCTCAAAGGCCATGACCTCCTCAATCACGCTGTATGTGGCAAGGAAAACCGTTATTGTATGATGCACAACTGTGAGGACTGCCCTGGGGAAGACGGGGTGATGAGCTTTCTAAGGATTATCCTCACAGACATATCAGGAGAAGAGAGAGAAAGTGATTCAGCCCCAGATGATGACATGGATAATGGGACTAGGTACAGACAGTGGAGGAGCATGCATCAATGTGCACTCGTGGAAATAGTGTAGACCAAAGAGGAAAGAATGAGATATATGAGCCAGCAAACCGTTAAGCTGACCAGACACCACTTTGTGGCTAACAAACAAGGTCAGTACTTCCCCTACGCAAAGACTACTGGCAAGGAGGGCGAAGCGATTGTCCAGTGCGCTTTCGCTGAAAATTATTCATTTGTGGTGCAGGATGTAGCTCAAGGCTTCTACTGGGATTCGTCCCTGTGTACGGCGCACCAGTTTGTAGTGCACTGGCGTGAGGACGAGGTACTGTGCCATCAGAGTTACTACTGTATCTCTGACGGCACAAAGCACAACACCGACATGGTGCATGCGTTCCTGCAATGGCTTATCCCAGAAATTCGGACCGCAGTACCTGATCTCCAAGGATATTTATTTCAGACACGGCAGTGCTACACAGTATACAAATCAGCATAACTGCATCAATATGTGTTACCGTCAGACCGATTTTGGCGTACCCTGTGAGTGGCTTTTTTCCGCATATCATGGCAAGAGCGTTTAGGACGGTATCAGGACACAGTCAAGCGTGTCGCCGCTCAAGAGAGCCTCAAGCGCCCGCTTAGCAACCAGGTACTGACGAAGGAATGTTTGAATATCTGTCGCACAAGCTTGTCAACGGCATCAAGTTCATAGTTGTATCAAAGCAGGAGGCAATGAACGCCACGACCCACCTCATCGAGCGCTTCTCGAAAGCCGTCACGGCGAAGGGAACACAGGGGTACCACAAGTTCGCACCAGTGACCCACAGAACCGAAATAGTTCATTAACTGTCTACCGATGCGGCGCGTGTGTTAATGGTAGCTAGGTGAAATGAGACGAGTTAGTGTGCGCTCTGATACATTTTGTGTTTGTTATTATCGCAGTGACAGATCATCAGTCTGCATTGGGATTCTGACAAGGTATGGGACGATCTGCAGATCTGTAGATCAACACATTGCATTACATTATAATACTGTACTGCAACACCTAATTGTATTGCATCATATTGTGTAATTATGCTACTTCAATTATGTTACGCTGATGTAGACAGTTCACGTTCCAATTCGATTCATTTCAAACTCAACATGTCTCAATGAATGCGTCCGCACCAAATTTGCTCTCAAACAGTTCACGACGACTACACTTACGCAGTCAATAACGTTCATCTATTCGGTTCCAGAATGTGGGGTTTGAAACACCAGAAAGTTGATATTACAGTGGTTGGCGGAGTTATAATCCATTCAGTGTTGTCGGTGAAATATGATCGTACATTTTTATATGCAGTGCAGAAATATATTGTATAAGGTGAAAAATGTATGTTTCTGTTCTTCCTACCAGTGACGATCTGGGATTTCACAAATAACCCTTCGTCGCTTCTGCATTTCCAGAATAGCATTGGGACATTCTCGAAGTTCAAACTAGGTCATGTTATCTTAGGTCACAAGTTCACGGTTTTAAAAAGCGCGTGAACAGAAATTTCGAAACTGACACAAGATGCAGTGGATCATGACGAGTTCAGCCATATATAGCTTTGTGTAATTCGTGCTACTCTTCATTGAGCTACAGGCCTCCATAGAGTTCGGTGACCACTCAAATATGTCCGAGGCTATAACTCCTTAAACGTTGCTCGGATCTTTCTCAAAATTGCATAGCAACAGGAATATAGTGACAAACTTACTCTAGATGAGTATTTTCCTTGGAATATGAAGTGTAGGCTGTTATTTTGGCCCCTTCACTTGTCAATTTGTCGTGGAATGGGCCACCTACTACAATTCGTAGGTATTTCTGCCATTTCTGTTCAGCCCTTGACCTCACAACGAGTTAGAACACTTGTGCAACATAACACTCTATCAGATGACTAACATTCTCATTCCCTCACGTGCCTCGAACGTCAAAAGTCTTGTATTTCAATAACATGCCGTTCTAAACACATAATAACAGGCCACGATAAACTAGCACAAAAACAACCATGCATGTCTAATTTAGAACGGATATGAAGAGTTTTAGGGACAAAACACAATTTGTATGTTTTACTCCGAAAGATAAAATATCGAACTTTATTTCTGCACTTTTTCAAATCGCAATGTGACTGTCCCAAAGGTTAAATTAGGTCATTTAAGTCACGATGTCACGATTTCAAAGAACCCTTAAGCGAAAATTCAGCAAAAACCAAAGTATGCAGAGAAATGTTGTGAGTTCACCGATATATGCTTTTGCGTAATTCGGTTTGTTCTTCATTGTACTAAGGACCTCAAAATACACCATTGTTAGGTGGCATCTCAGAAATGCCAGAGGCTATAGCTCACCAAGTTTCGTGAAGCTACTCCTAATAGCAATTGAGATTGAAAAGCATGAAGAATGGAGTGGAACTGAATCGGCATCATAAGGAATTAGGGTAAGACAAGGCAAAGTATATGCTTTCGTTAGCACGGGAGAAATATCGAAACGTTGACATTAGTGCACACTCGAAGATGGGTGTTTTGGGTTCCAATGAATCTTGCGCACAGTACATGCGATGCATGGGTTCCCAAGGAATGAAATGGAATAGCGCAGTGGACCAAGTTAATTATCGCATATCTGTAAATCTTACCATTGCCATCTTTGTACAGAAAACTACTGAAACATACCATCCATTATAGGTGAATGAGGCTAGTTTCTCATAACATTGCCCGCTCTTTCTGAACAGCATTGGTTTGGTGTTGCAAGTGGGAATGGCTTGCAATAGTGGTAAAATATGTTTGTACGATTTCTTGTGTTATTGCTGTTGATATTGCACAAGTCTCGTGCTCACACTTTCCATCATAAGTGATGGATACAGGATCCAGGATACATGGATACTCATACAGTGCATAAGTACTAAAGGTGTTCTGGTCAGAAAATTTTCAGATTGATAAGTGTAAATGAGACATTAGCATTAGCAGTCACCAACCAGGGGTTCTGAACCATGACAACCCACTCCGGAGCTGAAGCCATATGCAGTGGACATCAGATTGTCTGCATTTTCTCTTTAGGCCCATTCCACAACAACTCGACAACGCCCAATATTATATATTTGATGAAAATATTTGTATGGGGTTATCTGATGCGTCGAATCCAGCTATAACTCCTTGACAGGTCGACGGTCAAGGAGTTATAGCATCGGACATTTCTGAGATGCCACCAAACAAGGGTGTCTTTTGAGATCCTCAGTACAATGAAGAACAATCCGAATTGTGCAAAAGTATATAGCGCTGAACTTACAATAATCCACGGCATCTTTTGGCTCTTTCGGAATTTTCTTTTACGGGACATTTCAAATCGTGATATCGTGACCTAACGTAACGTGACCTACTTTAACTATCAGGACAGTCACAATCCGATTTGAAAAAGCGCAGAAAGGAGAATCGCAGGGGTCCGGATGTTTAGCGAATCTGAATCTGAGCGGTCGAATGTAAATATGGCGGAGATACATTTGGCTCTGTAGGGTTTATTTTTCAATGTGACGCAAAACGGTTTGGGCCATTGTAATCAGCGCGCGGAAGAGCATAACATGCCTCATCTTAGTCCAAATCGTATTGGTCCTGGGTCAATGTCCTTGCTGAAAGCCCATTGTCCTTGACCTCTGTAGGTCAAAGTTTCCAATGTGATAGGAAATAACTGCCACTACTGTGGTCAGCGATTCGAGTACTATGTGTATGCAAGGTTTCAGGAGAATCGCAAGGGTCCGGGTGTTTAGCGAATCTGAATCTGAGCGGTCGAATGTAAATATGGCGGAGATACATTTGGCTATGTAGGGCTTATTTTTCAATGTGACGCAAAACAGTTTTCGCCATTGTAATCAGCGCGTAGAAGAGCATCACATACGCCAACTTAGTCCAAGTTGTAGGGGTCCGGGGTCAATGTCCCTGCTGAAAGACCATCGTCCTTGACATCTGTAGGTCAAAGTTTCCAATGTGATGGGAAATAACTGCCACTAATGTGATCAGCTAGCGGAGTACTATACGTATGCAAGGTTTCAGGAGAATCGCAGGGGTCCGGGTGTTTAGCGAATCTGAATCTTGAGCGGTCGAATGTAAATATGGTGGAGATACATTTGGCTCTGTAGGGCTTTTTTTTCAATGTGACGCAAGACGGTTTTCGCCAGTGTAATCAGCGCGTAGAAGAGCATAACATACCCCATCTTAGTCCAAATCGTATTGGTCCGGGGTCAACGTCCTTGCTGAAAGAGCATCGTCCTTGACCTCTGGAGGTCAAAGTTTCCAATGTGATGGAAAATAACTGCCACTACTGTGTTCAGCATGCTAAGTGCTATCTGTGTGCAAGTTTTTAGGGCCATCGTATGGGTCCGGGTCGACGATTTCGAACTTCGATGACCTCTGGAGGTCGAACTTTTCAATGTGATGGAAAATGAATGGTACCACCGTGATGAGCACTATTTGTACTGTCTATGTGCAAGTTTTCGTCGAAATCGTAGGGATCCGGGTGAATGACCTTGGAATTCGTTGGCCTCTGGAGGTCAAACTTTTCAATGTGATGGAGTATAAATGCTATCACTGTGATACGCACTATTGGTACTATCTGTGTGCAATTGTTCATCGAAATCGTAGGGGTCCGAGCTAACGACCTTGGAATTCGATGACCTCTGGAGGTTAAAGTTGTTAATGTGATGAGAAGTAACTGCTACTGCTGTAATAAGCACTATTAGTACTGCATGTGTGCAAAGTTTTAGCGAAATCGTAGGGGTCCGGGTTCGAATCTAAATCCGAATGTGAAACCGAATATGAAGCTGTCTTCACATTTTGCACTGAAATGAAACAAATTTGGATTGGATAGTGGATTGACTCTCCACCTTTTGCTGCTAAATTGAAAATATTGTGGAAAAAGAAAGGAGTTGGATTTCCCTCCACTTTGCAAGCACAATTTACATCATAAAATGTCGAGATTAGCTGACGGTGATGCATTGTAAACCATATCGTCTGAAAAATATGCAAAGCCACTAGACAACAATTAACAATGTCATAATTATGCTTGCACACATGACCAATGGCAAAAGCACATGCATATGGAGCTTGAACTGGATTCATTCCATTCAATTTCCAGTCATTGTCAAACTTGCACACAATCCGGTCCTGTCAACAACATTCTGTTTTCATTGAGACTGTGGTTACACAAACTATTTTTATTTTCAGCAGTCAACCCATCGCACTATAAGCTTGATATTCACCTAGGTACCCACCTATATCCCAATGACAATTAGCATACAGCAACTCCTATTCAATATTGATAAGCAGCACCAAGAGCCACATGCACCAAGAGTCTCGACCTGCACCAAGAGCCACATGTGAACCAAATATCTGCCAGCTTATGATACCATGAAAGAAAAAAGTCAGCAAGAAGCTGCATGCACACGGTATTATGACTAATATTCTTGAAGAAATTAATAGGTAGGTACTACTAAGCCGTAGCTACCAGGACTTTCTAAACGAACCTTGCAAGCAAGGCATATAATCAGGTATAGTCATTAGATGATTTGAACGCTTCGGACTCGGGGACGAGTGGTCTAGGGGTAAGATGCTCGTCTCACAATCGAAAGATTGTGGGTTCGAGCCTCACCTGTCGCTACTCTTCGCCCGCGACCAATCGGCGTGAGAGATTGGCGACGCTACATGACTCAAAGTCGACGTGTCGTAAAACCAATAACCAACCAACGCTTCGGACTGATTGATCGTGACGTCACCAGTTCGATGTAGCCCCATTCCTATGCTGTACAGGGAGCTGTTGCGATTTCCGAAAAAAAAACATATAACGGATTATATTACGCCAATTCGCATGATTCTGGCACTGAAAGAGGGGTCGCTTCGCTTTCTTTCACCAATCTATCCACCACTTTTGCTCTAGCCATGGAAACTGTCGTGGTATATAGCGTCAAAGTTTTCTTGCACACTGTCTAACCATACTCTGGTCCAACCCCCATCCCAAACTTCGGGTGCGGTTACGCCCAGCCGTGTGGCGCACAGGTATGAACTCAAACTCGAGACCCAGAGGTGGCGGGTTCGAATCTCTCCAATAAGTTTCCTTTTTCAACCGCACTATTTTGAATTTTTAAATTAGGTAGGAACCTTACTGCGTGTCATCACGCATATTGAACACGCTAACTGCCACGGGCGGATCCAGGGAGGGGCCATTCCGGCCATGCCCCCCGAAGCGCTTAAAAGGGTGGGGGGGGGGCGGGGGCATATTGTCTTTTAGGCCCCCCGAAACAAACAGAAGTCAACTAAATTAAAATGTAGTAACTTTTGCCGAGGTAAAAAATGGCGTCTGGATGAAAGAATCTACAATTTGAAAGGATTAAAAAAAAATATAGTTGTTTGGAAGCCAGGATAGTAACATAGTAGATTCCGATACACATCGAGGGTTCCATGCTGCTCAAGTTCTGCTTACAGCAAGAGTTGACAAAATCGGATCCACCAGTGTCCACGTGCACGAACATTGACGTGGTACAAGACGTTGAACGTGAGCGTGAACGTTTTGGTAAGTAAGAACACAAATCCAGTAACATAGAAACGGTGGAGGTAGGCTGGGGCCCCTACACAGGAAATCATGTTATCAATTATTATTTTACTTTTTATTTTATTTTAATTTTAATTATTATTTTTAAAATGGGCCCCATTGCCAAATAGTGGTCGAAATCCGGTGCTTTAAACCAAACACCGTGGGAGAATGGGCATCCTCCAAATCCGTTAGAACCCTCCAATGATGCAATTCCTAGGTACGCCACTGGGGGGAGGGGGCTAACGCCGAACACCGAAAGTTGCCCCCCCAAACCGGTGGGCTAGATCCGCCAGTGCTAACTGCAACCATAATTCTTGGCAACGCGGTACATAATTTATCGGCACTTTACCGAGGCTTATTTACTAACGCATCCGAGCATAAATCGGGCATATTCCAAATTTGATGGAGAAATTCGGCGCAGCCTGGCAATCGCACTCGTGACGTCACAGCTCAGAAATATGGGCCAATCGCGACTGCAGAAGTGACAACCACCTGCTTGTAAGTTATACAAAGTCAAAGCCCATCACCAAATGTGTCTGGAGAGACTTGATAGACACTAGCGCGCATGAAATGCCACAAATCATGACGGACGTTCCTCAGAACATCCAAAATCGCAACATCGAAAGATAAAAAGTCTAGTTACAGAAATCCTAGCACCTCCACTGGCGGATCCCGGGAGGGGCCATTCCGGCCATGCCCCACCCGAAGCGCTTAAAAGGGGGGGGACCATAGTGTCTTTTGGCCACCCGAAACCACCAGAAGTCAACTAAATTAAAATGCAATAACCTTTGAAGGGGAAAAAAAATTTGCGGTCGACAAATGTGACGGAGGTGAGACATTTGTGGTGCAATTGCGCGCAGTGTTTAATCCGGAGGCCAATCTCAGGCGCCGTGGTACTGATTAGTTTTTGTACTTCACACCGTCTGACGTATCTGTAGATTAGTGTGATTTTTAACAGTGAATAAATAGCTTGCTGATATTTAATTCCCAAAGGAACAGTACTTGAAGAACTTGGAAGGTAATCTTGAACATGTCCAGTCCATGCCTTTTTCTGATTTGTGCTCAGGGTTTCTAGGTTAATACCACATACCTACCATGTTTGTCTTCAAAAAGAGCTGTTTTTAGTTTACTTTTATTAATATTTTAATTACACTGCTCTTAATGCTTCTCTGCCCAGGATTGGGGAACCTAGTGTTGCATTTCCGTCCAGCAGTTGGAACACCTTTTGGTAAAAGCACAGCTTCAGGTAAATTCTGATTTCTTGATTTTTTAAATGCAATGTTTAGGAATGTGATGAACATGATGTGACCACACATTTTGGTAAATTTGTGTTTTAAGGTGTTTTATGAATTCGTTGAATGTGTAATTTCAATGCAATGTTTATGAATGTGGCTCAGATGATGGGACCACTCAGTTTCTGTGCAAATGCCTACATTTCAGGTTGTGACAATAGAACACCAAAAAAGGCTTTGAATTTGGTGATATTGGGTAAAATAAATGTTTGTTTTAATATAAACGAAATGCAGCAAACCTAACCTAACCTAGCCTAACCCTGTGTTTGGAGAAAAACAAAACCAAACTTCAAGTTAAAAAAATTTCAAGCAATATATTTTTTTAAAATAAAAACCTAATTCAACCTAACCTAGTCTATCAGAAGCTGCTTTTGAAGAAAAAGCTCCATTTCTTTTAAATTTTGGAACAATTTTTGCAAAAAATGTACAACTTAAAACACCTTACATGTGTAAGAACTTGTCTTGTTGCCACCTTAAGGCACAATAATTCTGGTTAGGTTAGTTTAGGTTGGGCTAGGTTTTTCATTTGTAAAATTTCAAGGAAATAAGTTGCTTGATATTTTGTTTTTAAAACTGTTTTCTCCGAAATTGTTTTGTCAGGTTCGTCTAGGTTAGGTTAGGTTATGTTGCATTTGTAATGCATTTCTTTTTATGCTATGTTACCTAACTCAAAGGCCGTTTTTTAATGTTATTTTGTTCACAACCTGGAAAGTAAGCATTTGCACAGAAAACGAGTGGTGCTTAGTGACAGCTTAGTGATATTCATAAACATTGCATTGGAAATTTAACTTAAAAAATATTAGTAAAACACCTAAAAGTATGCCTTTCCTCTGCAAATGCATGCTTTTGAATTGGGAGTAAAAATATCACCAAAAAAGGTGTGGAGTGAGGTATTATAGCATAAAAACAATGTTCAAGATGTAAGATAACCTTACCCAAGCTAGTCCAACTTCCCATACAAGAAATTAATTGTTTTTAATTGAAATTTTGGAGGCATTTTTCTCAAATATTTGCAACTTAAAAAACCTAACCGAACCAAAGCTAGCCTGAAATGTATATTTTTTTTCGTATAAAAATCATTTCAAAAGATTCTTTCCCAACACATGATTTGTTTCTAACTTACAACAGAAGCCTAGCCTAACCTAACAAACCTAACCCTTCTGTATGCTTCATGGAGGTAAAAGGTGTGTAAAACTTGTCTTGTGGTTACCTTAAACTGCGATAATGCCTGACTTTTTGGGTAATTTTTCAGCTCATGGAAATCTCTGACTTCTTTGAATTTCTTTTTTTAATGCCGTGTTTATTAATGTGCTAATTTCCTCTGCAGATGCACACTTTTCATTTGTGAGGCAAAATAACACCCAGAAAGGGGCTCGGATTTGAGTAATATAGGATGAAAAATAATGTTCAGATTGTACAAAAGATGTAACATAACATAACCTAATCTAACCTAGCCTAGCCTTCCATGCAATAAATGATTTTTTTTATGCCCAATTTCCAAACACATTTTTTGTTTCGGAAACATTTTCAACTTAAAAGCCTAACATAACCTAATCTAGCCTGAACCGTTTTTGAAGAAAAATCTTCATTCTTTGTAATTTACTAACTTACAACAAAAGCCTAGCCTAACGTAACTAGGCCAAACCTAGCGCCTTTGAATGATTCGTGGAGGTAAAATGGGTGTAAAACCTGTGGTGTGGTTACCTTAGACTGCAATAATAACTCTTTGTGTGCTACCTGGTGCACGTTATGAACCTGCGTCTGCATGCTGCATGGGAGCATTCCACTTATTGCTTCACAAAGAACAATAACATGTTGAACGTACTATATTTTTAGGAATGAAATCCTGTGCTGATAACATTTTCTGAGTTAACATTTGCAGATCAGATCCACATCACTTGTATTAATAAATATGGTAACTTCATAGAAATACATACATACACCGGTTTGTGGACAAAACGTTATTCTGGTGATTTCTAAGGTATTTGAAAAGTACAAATTTTCATGATAAATGTAGGCAAAGGTAAAGTACTTATATCTGAATAGGTGGTCAGTTAACTAACAAGACAGAAAATTCACTCAAATAGCATTAAAAACACCAGGTGGCCCACTCTTTTTGGAAGCTTAAAATCGATGACAGTGCTTTCTTGAATCATGTTTAAAGCGCATAAAGGAAATGTATTGCTGACACTTGTAAGGAACTGATGTGTGTAACGTTTAATTAACATTTATAATGTAATGATGTTAGCACATAAAATAAAGCTCACTATTCTAAATAGCATGGGAAGTATGATGCCATATATCATGGCTAATTTATGGGCAAGATGTTATGCAGCAGATTCCCTGCATTGTTGCTTAGTTTTTTGGGCTTCAGGGCACATCGACCATATTAATCTTATAGCTCCCTGCATTGATGTTAACTGATATATCAGTATGTTTGCAAATTCACTTATGAGTGGACCCATACCATTCCCACTGGGGTATAAAAGCTACATCGTAACATTGCTTCTTCAATGCATATCACAGAAACCCATCTCGATTGTCCTACTCACTCAGAACACCATAGAAGTCAATTCATGAAAATGTTACTTCGTCCACTGTATTGTTAATGTAAACAGAAGTCTTTTGAACCACATGTTATGTCCTTCACAGTGTTGCTTCTCCCACCTCCAACTCCAACCCTGACCAAACTTCAGGAGCGCATCCATCTCCAAAGTAGCCTGTGGAAGAAGGTATGCACTGCAGCATAACTACTGTGATCTGAATTCCATGGTACCCCTGTTGCCTTATAATCCATCCTTGCTTATCCACGTAGCAGATGTTTGACTTTCCTCAAACTGTCTGGAGAACTGGGGAGTTGAAATCACATGTGAGTGATGAAACAGATGAACTATTCCTGGATTCTTATGTTGCATCATTACATGGCATAGTGACATACCGAATGGGGGAGGGGGAATTGTGGGAAGTTGCCTCCCTCCCTGACAGGTTGTGGGGCCTCCAAGAATCCGCCGAGCTCAGGAAAAAAAGCGCCATGCTTCCTAAACATCTCACTCGGTCCACCAAAAGTCGCACCGGGGCTCAGAAAAATCACATTGGGGACCCTCAAAAGTAGCGCAGGGGCCCCTGATTATGACGCCGGAGCCTCAAAAGTTTGCACCTGGGCCCCTGAAAATCACGCTGGGGCCGCAAAAAAGTCGTGCCGGGGTTTAAGAAAATCACGACGGGGGCCACAAATGGTCGGTCCGGGGCCTCCTGAAAATCACGCTAAGACTGGGGGTACTAAGAATTCTCACCCGGACCCCTGAAAATCACGCTAGAGGCATGACAGGTCCCACCGGGGCTCTAAAAGTCTCGTTGAGATCACGAAACAAATGAAGCCGGGGAAATGAAAAACAGTCCAGACACGAAAATCAATCTGGGATCTCAACAATGGCTCCAAAAGCCCACAAAACTTGTTGGGCCCCCAAAAACGTATCGTAGCCACCAAAACTCGCGCAAGGGATCCCAACAAGTGACCACGGGGCCCAACAAAATCGCACTTAGATGAAAACAATTTCACGCCACTTCTCCTGAAAATCTCACTGGGGCCAAAACGTCGCGCCGGAGCCCCACATGTTGCAGCTGGCTTCCCAACAACCAATATATACCCGGAATGTCACCCTGCGAACACAAAAATTGCGTCAAGGATCCACAAAATAAGAAGTCGTCGGACACCGGAAAAGGAACCTGTTTGGGCACCGAAAAAAAAACGCACCAAGAGCCCGAAGAATCGTACCGGGGTCCAAAAATATCCTGCAGGGGCTTACAAAAAAACATACCTCACCACAAAAACCATCGAATCGACCAGAGCACCGGAAAATTCAGAATGGGTCCCAAAATAAAATTATCCGAAGGGCCTTTCTACTCTCGATCGTGCAATCTGCGGAAAAAACACGTTGAGCAGCCGCATTGGCGTACTAAAGGGAAAAATGCCCCTCCATAATGTTAGGCACCAAGGAAATACTTTCACCCCTCGTCATCACAGTTCAGGTCTGCTGTGCTCTGACGCTCCATCGAGGCCGGTGTGTTTCAACCTGCATCTGATCGCTGAAGTATTTGTATTGAAGCCGGTGTGTGTTGGTGTGTGGAGTGAGGAGGAGGGTAACAGTGACGGTGACGGTGACGATAGATCCGAGCCCACGATATGGCACTGCAGTCGCATGCTATTACTCAGAGTTGTTATGTTGACATTGACTGCGCACTGCCCTTTTAACTATGTGACTTCACCAGTTATTGGACGATTTTCCCCGTTGGTGAGGATGCTGAATAAACATAAATATACACATTGTCGAATACAAAATCAGAATTTCTGAGATCTGAAAATATAGTGGCCGAAAACCGATGAGCTTTTGGTTGGGGGGGGTTCTAGTGCGTTGGCATTTCGCCCCCCACCCAATGTTTTTCAAAAATCGACACCATTGTGCACAAGTGTTCTAACTCGTGAGGTCAAGGGTCCAACAAAATGGCAGAAATGTCTCCAAATTGTGGTAATAGATTATTTCTGAGTTATACCTCACCACGAATTACAAGGAGAGAGAAGCATCCGCAATATAGCGATCACATTCCGATAACCGAGAAACCATTTGTACAACCATTTATTACATCGCGAAAATAAAAATATACGAACGTAGTGAAATATCAGGGAGGGACAAACAAGGGGTGGCACCGTGTTTGAGTTCCCTGTGCTCACTGCTCACTCTCGCTGAACATGCTGCCTGTGAAGCGAGGCAATTTCTGATGGTGTCGGACGCAGTCAAAGTGAAAGTATAGCTTTTTTATGAGTCTGATCAGATCAGCCGAATGTGTCTCGGCAAGACCGACCGTGTCACGGTGCGACAGGTTCATGGAACCAAAAGTAGAGTTCAGAAAAGGTTTGCTTTGGAAAATTTGTGTGAGATATATGATATATACAAGCAAAATTCTGAAAACCCTCGCACCGGCTTCTTAACCTTTGATGCCCTTCATCCGAAGCATTGCGTCTAGGCAGGCAGCAGTGGGACGCACTCGGTGTGCATGTGCACTTATCATCAAAACCCAAAACTGCTCATATCCGCTCTCGGCCTTCCCGGTCTCAAATACCGCAACGTCCTCGATAACGCTGTATTTCGCATGTGTGTGTATGTGACACATTGAAAACCGTGATTGCATGATGCACAACTGAGGACTGCCCTGGTGAAGACGGGGTAATGAACTTTCTTAGGGCTCGCGGACAAATCAGGAGAAGAGAGTGAAGGTGATGTAGCCCCAGATGATGACTTGGATAATTATATTAGGTACAAACAGTGGATGAGCACGCATCGCTGTACAACTCGCAGAAATAGTTTAGACCAAAGATGGAAGCATGCGATATTTCAGCCCGCAAACCGTGAAGCTGATCAGACACCACTTTGTGGCTGACAAACAAGGCCAGCACTTCACCTACGCAAAGGCTATTGCCATGGAGGGTGAAGTGATTGCCTAGTACGATTTCGCCGACAATTATTGATATGTGGTGCAGGATGTAGCTCAAGGCTTCCACTGTGATTCGTCCCTGTGTACGGGGCACCCGTTTGTAGTGTACTGGCGTGAGGACGAGGTACTGTGCCATCATAGCAACTGCTGTATCTCTGACGGCACAAAGCACAACACTGACATGGTGCATGCGTTCCTGCAACGGCTTATCCCAGAAATTCGGACCCCAGTACCTGACCTCCAAAAATATGTATTTCACAGACGGCAGTATAAGAATAAGCATGAGTTCGTTAAGGTGTGTCACCATCAGGCAGATTTTGCGGTACCCTGTGAATGGCTTTTTTGTCACATATCATGGCATGGACGCTTGCGACGGCATCAGGGGAACAGCCAAAGCGTGCCGCGACTCAAGAGAGCCTCAAGCGCTCGCTTAAAAACCAGATACTGACGGCGGAGGACATGTTTGAGTATGTGTCGCACAAGATAGCCGGCTGCATCAAATTCATATTTGTATCAAAGCAGGAGGCAATGGACGTCACGACCCACCTCACAGAGCGCTTCCCGAAAGTCATCACGGTGAGAGGAACACATGGGTACCACAAGTTCGCACCATTGACCCACAGCACCGTAATAGTTTATGAACTGCCTACCGATGCGGAGCGTGTGTTATTGGAAGCTGGGTGAAGTGAGACGTGTTGGTGTGCGCGCTGATACAGATCGTATTGATTAATATTATCGCAGTGACGGATTGTTAGCCTGAACTGGGATTCTGCAAGGTATGGGATGATCTGCACATGTGTAGATAATTGCATTGCATTGCACTATAATGCTGTACTGTACACAAAAAATATGCATTGCATTGCATTGTGTAATTATGTTACTTTATTGTATTACACCGATGTAGACGGCTCATAATCCAATGCGATTCAGTTTAGGCTCAGCATGTGTCAATTGATGCGCCCGCGCCACATTTGTTCTCAAGCAGTTCAAGATGAATGGGATTACTCATCGTGATGGAATACTTGCACGTGATGGGATACGTGCCACGAACATCAAACATTCATTGCAGCCCAAAACACCCATCTTCGAGTGTACACTAATGTCAATGTTTCCCATATTTCTCCCGTGCTAACGAAAGCATATACTTTGCCTAGTCTTACTCTGATTCCTTATGATGCTGATTCAGTCCCACTCCCTTCTTCATGCTTTTCAATCTCAATTGCTATTAGGAGTAGCTTCACGAAACTTGGTGGCTGTTCACAGCTTTCATGTACATTTGGTGTCATAATGTCAACTTTTTGTCTCGACATGGCTGAATCTACAGCAGGCCCATCGACAACAAATCGACAAGAGCATAACACCCAATATTTTATATTTTGATTAAAATAATTGTATTGGGTTCTCTGATGCACTGAATCCAGCTTTGCCGTTTTTAGAAAGATCAGGTCAATGGTCAAGGAGCTATAGCCTCTGGCATTTCTGAGATGCCACCTGACAATGGTGTATTTTGAGGTCCTTAACACAATGAAGAACAAACCGAATTATGAAAAAGCATATATCTGTGAACTCACAGCATTCCACTGCATACTTTGGTTTTGCTGAATGTTCGCTTACGTGTTCTTTGAAATCGTGACATCGTGACTTAAATGACCTAATTTAACCTTCGGGACAGTTACATTGCGATTTGAAAAAGTGCAGAAATAGAGTTCGATATTTTATCCTTCGGACCAACACATAAAAATAGTGTGTTGTCCCTAAAACTCTACATATCCGTTATAAATTAGACATGCATGGTTGTTTTTGTGCTAGTTTATCGTGGCCTGTTATGATGTGTTTATAACGGCATGTTACTGAAATACAAGCCTTTTGACGTTCGGGGCACGTGAGGGAATGAGAATATTAGTCATCTGATAGAGTGTTATGTTGTACAAGTGTTCTAACTCGATGTGAGGTCAAGGGCAAAACAGAAATGGCAGAAATGCCTACGAATTGTCGTAAGTGGCCCATTCCACGACAAATTGACAAGTGAAGGGGCCAAAATAACAGCCTACACTTCATGTTCCAAGAAAAATACTCATATAGAGTAAGTTTGTCACTATATTCCAGCTGCTATGCAATTTTGAGAAAGATCCGAGCAACGGTTAAGGAGTTATAGCCTCGGACATATTTGAGTGGTCACCGAACTATTTGGAGGCCTGGAACTCAATGAAGAGTAGAATGAATTGCACAAAGCTACATATCGCTGAACTGATCATGATCCACTGCATCTGGTGACAGTTTCGAAATTTCTGTTACTCATCGTGATGGAATACTTCCACGTGATGGGATACTTGCACGTGGTGGGATACTTGCACGTGATGGGATACTTGCACGTGATGGGATACGTGCCACGAATATCAAAAGGCTTGTATTTCAGTAATACACTGTTCTAAACCAATAATAGAACAGGCGACGATAAACTAGCGCAGAAAAAACCATGCATGCCTAATGTCGAACGGATATTTTTATTTGTATGGGCAAAACCCTATTTGTATTTATTTTTGCTTCGAAAGATAATATATCGGACTACATATCTGCGTTTTTTTCAAATCGCATTGTGACTGTCCCGATAGTTAAAGTAGGTCACGTTACGTTAGGTCACGATATCACGATTTGAAATGTCCCGTAAACGAAAATTCCGAAAGAGCCAAAAGATGCAGTGGATTATTGTGAGTTCAACGCTATATACTTTTGCACAATTCGGATTGTTCTTCATTGTACTGAGGATCTCAAAAGACACCCTTGTTTGGTGGTATCTCAGAAATGTCCGATGCTATAACTCCTTGACCATGGACCTGTCAAGGAGTTATAGCTGGATTCGACGCATCAGATAACCCCATACAAATATTTTCATCCAAATATATAATATTGGGTGTTGTCGAGTTGTTGTGGAATGGGCCTAAAGAGAAAATGCAGACAATCTGATGTCCACTGCATATGGCTGCAGATCCGGGGTGGGTTGTCATGGTTCAGACCCCTGGTTGGTGACTGCTAATGCTAATTTCTCATTTACACTTATCAATCTGAAAATTTTCTGACAAGAACACCTTTAGTACTTATGCACTGTATGAGAGAGCACTTATGATTGAAAGTGTGAGCACGATACTTGTGCAATATCAACAGCAACAACCCAAGAAATCGTACAAACATATTTCACCACTATTGCAAGCCATTCCCACTTGCAACACCAAACCAATGCTGTTCAGAAAGAGCGGGCAATGTTATGAAAAACTAGCCTCATTCACCTATAATGGATGGTATGTTTCAGTAGTTTCCTGTACAAGGATGGACATGGTAAGATTTACAGATATGCGATAATTAACTTGGTCCACTGCGCTATTCCATTTCATTCCTGGGGAACCCATGCATCGCATGTACTGTGCGCAAGATCCATTGCAGCCCAAAACACTCATCTTGGAGTGTGCACTAATGTCAATGTTTCCGATATTTCTCCCGTGCTAACGAAAGCATATACTTTGCCTAGTCTTACTCTGATTCCTTATGATGCTGATTCAGTCCCACTCCCTTCTTCATGCTTTTCAATCTCAATTGCTATTAGTAGCTTCACGAAACTTGGTGGCTGTTCACAGCTTTCATGTACATTTGGTGTCATGTCAACTTTTTGTCTCGACATGGTACAGCAGGCCCATCGACAACAAATCGACAAGAGCATAACACCCAATATTTTATATTTTGATTAAAATAATTGTGTAGGGTTATCTGATGCACTGAATCCAGCCATGCCGTTTTTAGAAAGATCAGGTCAATGGTCAAGGAGCTATAGCCTCTGGAATTTCTGAGATGCCACCTAACAATGGTGTGTTTTTAGGTCCTTAGTACAATGAAGAACAAACCGAATTACGCAAAACCATATATCGGTGAACTCACAACATTCCACTGCATACTTTGGTTCTTGCTGAATGTTTGCTTACGGGTTCTCTGAAATCGTGACATCGTGACTTAAATGACCTAATTTAGCCTTCGGGACAGTCACATTGCGATTTTAAAAAGTGCAGAAATAAAGTTCGACATTGTATCTTTCGGAGTAAAACATAAAAATAGTGTTTTGTCCCTGAAACTCTACATATCCGTTCTAAATTAGACATGCATGGTTGTTTTTGTGCTAGTTTATCGTGGCCTGTTATGATGTGTTTAGAACGGCATGTTATTGAAATACAAGACTTTTGACGTTCGAGGCACGTGAGGGAATGAGAATGTTAGTCATCTGATAGAGTGTTATGTTGCACAAGTGTTCTAACTCGTTGTGAGGTCAAGGGCTAAACAGAAATGGCAGAAATGCCTATGAATTGTAGTAGGTGGCCCATTCCACGACAAATTGACAAGTGAAGGGGCCAAAATAACAACCTACACTTCACATTCCAAGGAAAATACTCATATAGAGTAAGTTCGTCACTATATTCCAGCTGCTATGCAATTTTGAGAAAGATTCGAGCAACGTTTAAGGAGTTAGAGCCTCGGACATATTTGAGTCGTCACCGAACTCTTTGGAGGCCTGGAACTCAATGAAGAGTAGCACGAATTGCACAAAGCTACATATCGCTAAACTCGTCATGATCCACTGCATGTTGTGTCAGTTTGGAAATTTCTGTTCACGCGTTTTTTAAACCGTGAACTTGTGACCTAAGATAACGTGACCTAGTTTGACCTTCGAGAGTGTCACAATGCTATTCTGAAAATGCAGAAGCGACGAAGTTTGTGATTTGTGAAATCCTAGATCGTCACTTGTAGGAAGAACAGAAACATCAATTTTTCACCTGATACAATATATTTCTGCACCAATGCCAGCATATGAAAAATGTACGATCATATTTCACCGACAACACTGAATAACCCCGCCAACCACTGCAATATCAACTTTCTGGTGTTCCAAACCCCACATTCTGGAACCGAAAGGATGAACGTCATTGACCGAGTAAGTGTAGTCATCGTGAACTGTTTGAGAACAAATTTGGTGCGGACGCATTGATTGAGACATGTTGAGTTTGAAATGAATCGAATTGGAACGTGAGCTGTCTACATCAGCGTAATATAATCGAAGTAGCATAATTACACGATGCGATGCAATACAATTAGGTGTTGCAGTACAGTATTATAACGTAATGCAATGTGATGATCTACAGATCTGCAGATCATCTCATACCTTGTCAGAATCCGAATGCAGACTGATGATCTGTCACTGCGATAATAACAATAAAAAACATGTATCAGAGCGCACACTAACTCGTCGTACTTCACCCAGCTACCATTAACACACGCGCCGCATCGGTAGACAGTTAATGAACTATTTCGGTTATGTGGGTCACTGGTGCGAATTTGTGGTGCCCCTGTGTTCCCTTCGCTGTGACGGTTTTCGAGAAGCGCTCGATGAGGTGGGTCGTGGCGTTCATTGCCTCCTGCTTTGATACAACTATGAACTTGATGCCGTTGACAAGCTTGTGCGACAGATATTCAAACATGTCCTCCTTCGTCAGTACCTGGTTGCTAAGCGCGCGCTTGAGGCTCTCTTGAGCAGCGACACGCTTGGCTGTGCCCCCGATACCGTCGTAAACGCTCTTGCCATAAGATGCGACAAAAAATGACACTTACAGGGTACCACAAAATTTGTCTGACAGTAACACATATTGATGCAGTTATGCTGATTCGTATACTGTGCAGAACTGCCGTATCTGAAATAAATGTCCTTGAAGATCAGGTACTGCGGTCCGAATTTCTGGGATAAGCCATTGCAGGAACGCATGCACCACGTCGGTGTTGTGCTTTGTGCCGTCAGAGATACAGCAGTAGCTCTGATAGCACAGTACCTCGTCCTCACGCCAGTATACTACAAACTGGTACACAGGGACGAATCCCAGTAGAAGCCTTGAGCTACATCCTGCACCACAAATTACAAATTTTCAGTGAAATCGCACTGGACAATCGCTTCGCCCTCCTGACCTTGTTTGTTAGCCACAAAGTGGTGTGTGGTCAGCTTAACGACTTGCTGACTCAAATATCTCATGCTTTCCTCTTTGGTCTACACTATTTCTACGAGTGCACATTGATACAGGTTCATCCACTGTCTGTACCTAATCTCATTATCCATGTCATCATCTGGGCTCAATCACTTTCACTCCCTTCTCCTGATTTGTCCGTGAGGATAATCCTTGGAAAGTTCATCAGTTCGTCTTCACCAGGGCAGTCCTCGCAGTTGTGCATCATACAATCATGGTTTTCCTTGCCACATACAGCGTGGTTGAGGAGATCATGGCCTTTGAGACCGGGAACGCCGAGAGCGGATATGAACAGTTTCGGGTTTTCCTGATAAGTGCACACCCACACTGAGTGCGTCCCACTGCTGCCTGCCAAGACGCAATGCTTTTGACGAAGGGCGGCAAAGGTTAAGAAGCCGGTGCGAGGGTTTTCAGGGTTCTCCTTGCATAGATCATATATCTCGCACAAGTTTCCCAAAACAAGCCTTTTCGGAACTCTACTTTTGGTTCCATCAGCCTGTCACACCGTGACACAGTCGGTCTTGCCGAGACACATGCGGCTGATCTGGTCAGACTAATAAAATAGCTTTGCTTTCACCTTGTCTGCGTCCGACACCATCAGACATTGCCTTGCTTCACAGGTAACACGGTCAACCAGAGTGAGCAGTGAGCACTGGGCACCCAAACACGGCGCCACCTGATGTTTGTGCCCTTCCTGATATTTCACTACATTCGCAGATATTTTAACTTTCGAGATGCAATAAATGGTCGAGCGAAAGGTTTCTCGGTGATCATAAGGTGGTTGCTGTGTTGTGGATGCTACTCTCTCCTTGTAATTCATCGCAAGGTAGGACTTATACACCGTCTACTACCACAATTTGTACAAATTTTGTCATATCTGTTTAACCTTTGACATCACGTGTTCGAATACTTCTGCAACACAGCACTCAGGCTCAGATTACCAACGTTTTCACCCCAGCACGTGCCTTGATCGTGAACAGGCTTATATTTCAGTGATGTACCGTTTTAGAGACATATTAAAGCAGGAAATGGTACACTAGAGGAAAAATATCTATACATGCCTAATTTAGAGCGGATATGTAGAGTTTCAGGGACAAAACCCTGTTTTTTAAATTAATTGCTTCGAAAGATAAAATATCGAACTTCAGTTTTGCCATTTTTAAAGATCGCATTGTGATTGTTCCGAAAGTTAAAGTAGGTCATGTGCCCTTTGGTCACGATGTCACGTTTCAAATAGCCCGTAAGGGAAAATTCCGAAAGAGCCAAAAGATGCAGTGGATTATTGTGAGTTCACCTATACATACGTTTGCATAATTCGGATCATTCTTTATTGAGTTAAACACCTTAAAAGACACCCTAGTTGGGTGGCCTATCATATTAAAAAAAATACTCCGAATTCTTGCTGGGATGGCTTTATGAACCAGGGTTCTAGTGCTAAGCAGAGCTTGTTGCGTGAACCTCGGCCCCACCACCCGATCCATGAACTCCAGTTCAACGGCAGAATTTAGACCGAAAGTTTAACGTGCCGTCAATGCACAGACACGGCCGCCCGGTACCTCGTCCCCGGCCTTATCGGGCCAGCTGCCAACTGACTCTCCCAGCCGGGGGCTAAATGCGAGCGCGTGAAGCGACTCGGACCCTGCGTTGCCAGGACAGGGGAGACCAGTGCAGGCCAGCGCTCTAACCAACTGAGCTACTGGGGCGGCAAATGCCTCAGTCTGTAACTCCTTGACCATTGATCTGTTCTTTCTAGGAATGGCACAGCTAGATTCGGTGAATCAGATAACCCCACACAATTATTTTCATCAGAATATAAATTATTGGGTTTATTTTGGCCCTTTCACCTGTTGATTTGGCGTTGAATGGGCTAGCAGGTTTCTTGAAGACACCTCGCAATATTTGTGTTGCACTTCGCGGACAGGGCAGGAGCGGTTCCATAACAAACAAATAAGGGATGTCATGTTCTTAAAATGAGTATAAAAGTACCTCACATAACCGTCAAGCCGTTGTTGCATGGATGCATTTCATGCAACCGGCATATTTTTCCGCTAAATGGCGGAAATACGACATAACGACGGGGGATCGACATAGATGCACGGCTGTTCCTTGCAAATACGATCAGATGAAAGGCATCTTTTGCACCATATGCGTCCCACCCTGCAGCCCGGATCCGTGCTTTGGAATGATGCTCCACCAGAGTGAACAAGAACCATTTCAAGCAGTTTCTAGTCGTGTATTCACCATATCCGGCCGAATTGAGTCCAGTTTTGCTTTCCCTATTTGGGCGTAACTCCTGTATTGTCATGCTCCTTGCAACGCACATAACAATTTATGTGTACGTTATCCTAAGCCGTGAGGTTATCTGTTGTGAATAACGCGAGGAAAATAAGAATGCGCGATAAATGGATTTCCTAGCTTTTATGCCTGAATAATATATCCCTGGATTTGAATGCAAGGCATCGCCCATTCCATTTTGCTGTGTGTTCACTCAACTGAACGATATGCATTCAAACTTATGCCCCACCGCCTGTTACGATGCCCGGCCCGGCGCGTCGGTGAACCGCACCCCGCATACAGTCCAGTGTTCCGGCATTGGGGGACCGTCCAGATAGCTGATAACTGATAAGCAGCGACGTCCCGATACATTCCACAGCGTCCCACGGCAGTCTTTACCCCCGCTCCCGAGAGTAAGGTGGCGCTAGTCCGACCGGAAAAGACCCTCCCCGCCCCTTTGGAACGAATTTCCAGCCAAAGGCGCTGTGTTCGGAGGAAAAGGTTCCCCTCAGTATTCTCATGCGCAGCCCCTGCACCCGCTCAACGAATTTTCCCACCGAAGGCGACCCTCTGAGGAAATGTATTCGTCCCATGGAGGAGCTGGAGAAGATTTCAGAATCCACACCTGAAGAAACCACCAGATCACATTTGGCAGCACATTTGCGAGGTACCATGCGACAATAACTGTACACTCCTGCCACCTGTTGACAGCAAGCGGAGACGCAGCCGCACGATTTCACCACCAGGGTTCCGCTGGCTCCTGTAGCGGACAACGGAGGAACTATTTTTGGACGTTATTGGACTTTATGAACCCTGGACGTTATGAACGCTCCCTGAAGTCAGTTTTGGACGCTATGAACTCTGGACGTTATGAACGCACCCTATCCGAGACATTCTTGACTTTAAAAAAAAAAACCTTTTTTTTTCGCATTTTGGACGTTATGATCCTTGGACGTTGTGACCTTTGAATGTTATGAACTCTGGATGTTATGATATAGCCCCGTCATAAGAGGTCCCATAGCCGCCGCAGAAAACCCATAGCTGCCACAGGAGGCAGGGACGGATCCATGAATTGTCATCTGGGGGCGGGGACACGTGTCTGGAGTGGCGCCACCGCGAAAGTACCTTCAGGGGTGCATTTCCCGCCGAGGGGCGCCTCTGGCTGAAAAATTAGAGGGGGATGGGGTGCACCCGAGCCATCGCGGAGGGACGAATTTTTCTGGTCGCAGGGGCGCTACCTTCCATGGGGGGGGGGGGGAGGGGAATATGCCCCAACTTCCCCCCTGGATCCGCCACCGACAGGAAGCCTCACATTACCCACGTAGCATATATTTGTGTATTTGTATATATATATGTAGACGGGTGACGTCATGGTCTCGCGCGTCGCCAAGGCGACGCGTGTCTTTCGATTGGCTTGTTGCTCTCGCGCCGAAAGACCCCCGGCCGCGGGAGTGTGAGAATAAAGCTGGCCGCAGGCGGACGTGCGGTCCGCCCGTGCGGGTTGGACTGAAAGCTGTCATGCGTGTTTGCGGTTCTGACCCAGCGACTACATTCGATTCTCTCCTGACTGCATCCCTAGTCACCTGAGTCCAGTCCGGACTCGGAGCTCCAGTTCGGCTATCCTCTTCTCTAACCGAGCAACAGCTGACGCTTCAGGCTGCCCCCCCCCCCCTGCAGCCATCTGGCGCACCGGCTGCATCACGTGCCGAGCGGCACTGCACACGTGACGTACTTTTGCCACTGCATCCTCAAAAGTACTCGCTCCCGACGCGAGCAGACCCTCCTGGGCACTCCGGTCCTGGAATGCCTGTCCTGGGCACTCCGGTTCCGACGCTGAGAATCGCACGCAGGAGTTGCGAGTCAGTCCTTCTGCGTAGGGCCTTAGCCGTGTCCTCGAGATGCCACGTTGCTACGCGGAGTCGTTACGTCATCTCAATCAGCTGGCGCGCAGACGAGTACTGGAGGCGCCTGCTAGTCTGCCGTTGCTAGGCGACAACAGCACTCCCACCAGAACCTGTATCTGGCAGGGCCGCCATCTTGCAATCGCCGTACATCTTGCTCGCGACCTCCAAACTCATCACTTGCACGCAATCCTTCTGTGTAAGTGGCTGCACTCACGCGTCACACCGAGCCAAGTCATAAGTCACTACACACCGTTACGACAGGATTCCGACGACGCGAATCCTCCGCTCCTCAGTTCTCAGTCCGCCACAACACTCAATCGAGTCATCTGGCTTCCGTCGTGCGAGTCAGACGATCCGAAAGCTGTCAATCCCACCGCTGCCACCAATGTAGTCGCTGGGTCCGAACCGCAAACACGCATGACAGCTTTCAGTCCAACCCGCACGGGCGGACCGCACGTCCGCCCGCGGCCAGCTTTATTCTCACACTCCCGCGGCCGGGGATCTTTCGGCGCGAAAGCAACAAGCCAATCGGAAGGCACGCGTCGCCTTGGCGACGCGCGGGACCATGACGTCACCCGTCTACATATATATATATATATATATATATATATATATATATATATATATATATATATATATATATATATATATTTCATGATGGACAGCCTTCACGTACAGTGGCTCTTATGGACAGTCCTCTACGATTTGTTTTGGAAGTCACATTTTAAAATCATATTTAGGTACTCCAACGTCCGTCGGTTTTAAGTGATTCAATATCAGTGCGTTTAAGTGATTCAACATCGGTAGGTTTTAGGCCGTCCACCATCAGTAGGCTAGGTTAGGTTATATTAATTTTTTGTATTGATAATTGTGTTATTTTGTATTATATACCACCACAACCAAAACCCTTTCCCCACACTTCCCATATGCTGCTGAGGTGGGATAGCATGTATCTGTAGTCAAATTCTTTTCTTGGAAGTCAAACTGATTTCTTAGATAGAAGTGCTTGAACTTGAAGTGCTTATCTCTTGGGAAGTTTTGATTTTCCAAATTAATGAGTGTAAAATTTGTTGAAGTCACATCATAAAACACCAGAAAAACAATATTGTGATCAAAAATGGCCCACGGACTTCTTATGCATGTTTGCCATGTTACACAAATCCTATAATTGTCGATGGAAAGAATCAACCTCAACAGAGGCATCACTCACTTGTTATCTTATGATAACCTCTCCTTTATATATAAGTTTGAGACATTACTAAATTACACAGGTCAGGGCTTCGAGCAATCGTGCTCCAATCACCTGGACAAAACCCATATAATGCCACACATTCCGAAATACTTGATACTTTTCATCAATTCAAAGTTAAACATGTGCTTCTATGACAAGAACAATGCTATTTTTGCAACAAAAAAGATTATGCCTTTATTCCAGACTAAGTTTTAAGATAGAACAGAAGAAATATACAAACTGGTTAAAAGATGTTATATCCAGCCCACATTTTCCTCATACATAGGATAAAAAAATCCAAATGTAAATGTACCTAATTGATATATTTGTCACCTGATATCACCCTTTGTCCATTCTGTAAAAAGAAATGCAGCTTACAAATGCACCATTTCAGTCAGCAGATCTGACCCAAATAGTCTATTTCTCATACCTTTGACCCTAACTTAGTGTAACTATAACTTAGTGGTAAATTATTGACACGAGGGTCTTATTTCTGATTCTAATTCTGAGGCACATGATTGTTATTTCTATGCACTAAGAACATATTTTCTACCAAAAAGCACAAAATATGGTAGACTTCCAGTTTAGATCACATACAAGGTTTTGATAGAGATGTTTGAATGCATGCTTATTAACATGACTAAGATAGTGTAAGCACTCATTTCCATTGCATATGCTTAATCTTGGTTGAAAAACAAAATAATACCAAAAAGGAGGGCTTTCAATTGGGTCATATACAATAACTAATTATTTAAAGCTTTATAAATTGCGGGGTAACCTACCATAAAATTAGCCAGCCTAATCTATTTTCTCAGAGAAAAGCATCAACATCTTGAAATAAAAGGATATAACCTAACCAGGCCAATCCATATTTTCCTTGGCAGAGGAAAAGCATTCCCAAGATGCAAACAAAGCAGGCAAAACACAACCAAGCAATCTTGCAAATGACGCAAACAGCAATAATACAAAAAAAAAATCAGGATTACCCAGGGTTTTGGCTGGCGGGAATAGCTGATGGTAGGAGACATTTGTTTCTCTGCAGAGGCAGGGTTGAGCAGTTCTTGCTTTAGGTTTCTTCTCTTATCAATTTCTTTTAAATGCTTGGAGCATACTCTTGGTTCCCCTACATTTGACAACTTAGACACATGTTTTATTGTGTGCCAAGGGATTCTGCTTGGGCAGAATCCTGATGAAAATGGTGTAACCAGATTTCTTCTTTATTAAAGTTGCCTGCCCAGTTCCATTTCTATCTTCTGGTACTGCACAGTAAAGCATGACACCTGAAACAGAGATGTGTTCCATTCCAACATTCTATCTAGATGCTGAATTCATACTACAGGAAATCAGACTGCAACTCATGGAAAGTTTCAGGAAGGCATTCCTAGATCACATTTTATTGTATTGTAATATTGTACATAAATGTTCAATTATATTGTACATAAATGTTCAATTATGCATGTATCATCAATAATCCATGCAAGATTCATCAAGGAAGAATGTATCATGCCCTGGGTCTAGCTGGCCTAGAAAAAGCTGTTTTCAACAACTGCTGTATGTCAATGTAGGTTGGTAGGTACATGCTTGGAAAAATAGGCTGCTCCTGGATTTTTGGAATCCTGAACATTATCCTCTTTGGAAAATTATTTCTTGTGTTTTCATCTGGAGGTTGAATTTCCTAAGTTATTAACTGTTTGATAATGAGCTGCTGTGATCAAGTAAAAGTGCTCAAAATGCACTGAAATGGGTGCAAATTGAGTTACGATGCATAAGGTTTCAAGAAAAATATCCTCCATACTGGATGACCACAAAATATTCCTCTTCACATGCGGTATTACAATGGAAAAATCCAACCTTGTCTATGCATGATAATAAAATGCGTCGGAACAAATGTTCACTGGAAAGAACGGGACAATATTATAACTCAACTGGTGAGCGGAAGACAAATATACTGGCTTGTAGAAGAATACAAATAAAAGTGACCATTGCGTATGATTTGAGAAAAGTCTTCTGCAACCAAATTGATACCATATTAAAAAAAACTTCGGATGACGTCATGCGGGCTTGAAGGAAAACTTTGATCTACCTTCTAGTAAAGGTACCTTGGTTTGTTATTTGTCACACGCGCGTCTTGTTATTCAACTCACGACTCAAGATATATTTTGGGGAAAACAATCGATTCAACCCGTGACTCATCCAAAAACGATTGATTCATGAGTCGATTCTCGATTCAACTCGAGTCGAGCACAAGTCTGGCTCGTAGGGGTCCAATCGTGTAAGAAGAGGGCACAATGCATTAAACCTTGCCGCATTTCGTACACTATTACTGCCCATCGTCCTAAGCTGGACACAAATCGTTCGCTGGAGACCGTTGCCCCCATATCCCCACATAAATCCGAAGCCTTTGGTTTTCGGCCAATTATTTTCAGGAATGGCGCTTCCCCGTTTTCGACCAAAAACTATGAAATGCAGTCGGTATGGTGTGTGATGTTGAAAGTTCACAGCAGCACAGAGAGCTTTTTTGGGGGCAAATAACCCACATATATCAATGTACACATGCGTAAGAAACAAGCTTAAAACACTCTTAGGAAACAATGAACAGGTCGCAATGACCCAATTCCACTTTCATATCCTGTTAGTCAGTGGATATCAACGATAATGCTGCTAAGAATGTGCTGCTATGCATCAAACGGCATCTAGAATCATTGCCAGTAAGTTCACACATTCCAACGGCCTTTAAAATCCTTAGAAGCCCTTGCCGAGGTTAACGATGCACTACGCGGCCACGGTCCACTCGTGACGCTACCCAGTAGTAACGACATATAACTCGGAATTGCGGTGAGTAGGATCACTTGCATTAAGAGACATATAAACACGCACAGAGATGCAACTTGAATGTGGAGGAGGTGGAGAAACAATATTTCGACCAGCTCTTGGAAAGTATCAAGGAGGGTTCGCATTTTGTGACAGGAATAAAACAGTATAATAAGCCGGGAATGCACACTTCCAGTTTCGTATCCCACCCAAGAGCTATTGCTACTGCCTAGAGGAATTTATACATGCCTTGACACGCCATGAACGACATCGACCACTCATTGACCAGGTTAGCTGTTGCCCATTTTTATTTTAACTCTTAACCCACGTCGGGGGTCCTTTTACACCTCCCCGCGCTAAGATAAGTCAGCGATACAGAGAAAACGGTGTCGTGCAGCGTTGCGAAATTTCCAGTACCTTTTCCGTCATCTATTTCGCGTTTGATGTGGAGGTTTCAATCTCGAGTCATGTGAGGTCATCGACCTAGCTCGAGCCAAACGAACGACCTCCGAAAATGCTTCAGGATCGATAACTCATCAAAATGAAAATATACTGAAATGAAAATCGGTACGCGAGTACAATTAGACAGTGCCTACAAGACGTGTATCTTGGAGTTTCTTTCATGCCAGGTCAGTGACCTAAGGTTATGGCCAATTTTAGACCAATTTCCATAATTCTTTTGTAATATGCATGTTCTTAGAACCAGCTTTTCCCCTTCATATGCATGCAGACACACGATAAGTTACTTCTCAAATCTGATTGGCATCCGTCGAGTGACCTGAGGTCAGGTCGAGATAAAGTGCGCTTGTGGGCAAAACCCATTTAGGCACCCATGTTCTTATGGCTTAAGTCGAGTTTTCCGGGCCTAAATAGTTCCAAGCCTGCATTGCACGACCTAAGTTATCGAATGGAATCGAAACTATAAAATAGTGCAGGTCAAGGTCAACCTTTGGTCATTGTCCTATCACAATTCTATTTTTTTAAGGCTGACATACGTGAAAATAAATCGAACTGAAGCTTGCCACATGATTGCAACTCGGTAATGCTTGCCGGAAAGGCCATGGGTCGTCAGAGGGCCCCTGAAACCGCGCAGGGGGCCGAAGTTGTCGGTGATGACCTAGGACCATCAAAGAGGGACCTTTGGCCGGCGAATGGGGCCCAAGCCGTACAAGGGCCCACGGCCTAATGAAGAGGCCCAAGCTGTTGAAAGAGGGCCTCCGGCCTGACAGAGGAGCCCTGGATCGCTAAAGAGGGTCCCTGCGCCGACGGAGGGCACCCTTAGCCGCGGGAAGGCGCTAGGCGGTCGGAGATGGCCCAGAGCCGGAATGAAGGACCCCGGGCCGATGAGGGCCGGAACCGCACAGTGATATGAGGTCCAAGCTTTTTAAGAGGGGACACGGAGGAGAGAGGACCCGTCCGAGAGCTGGAATGCCCATACAAGCTGGAAAGAGCAGTCTCAGCTCGAATGGGCTCTAACAACTGAGGAATAAACAGGGCACCCGAGGACCAGGGAAAAACGGGATGCTCTGGGTTTGAAAGGGCCTCTGAGGGATGAACAGGACCCCTAAGAGCTAGAGAGGACAAGTGAGGGTTCATCTCAGATCTGAAATACCCCCGAAATGAGAGTTGTTGACAGGACTGTTGAGTACTGTGCTGGACCCCTACAAGCAGGAGAGGGCCGTGATGGATGGAGAGGATCCCGTGAGAGTCAGAGAGGACTGGATTGGGATTATTCTGAGGTTGAGAGCAGCCCCTAATGGATGAACAATGTCCCCTAAGAGGTTAACAAAATTTTGGGTGAGGAATACCGAGGGTTAGAACGAGCTAGAATGTTCTTGAAACCACAAGAGCTGTCGATAACTGGTCGGAGCAAACCACCATGCTGCGCTGGAGTTCCTTGCGTTTGCATTCTTTTTTTAGGAATAGTTTTCCGCTTTCACACATTGATACGGCAGCAATTTTGGGGAACTGCAGTATATCCGGGACGAAATGTCTGCCATGCCATCGGAACTAACACAGAATAGTAACAAAGGATATTGCACTTCTTTCAACAAATATTTTTGCACCGATAAAACCCATGGATGCAGCTTCAGCCTGGCGAGGTGGAACACGACTGGTACACATGAGAGCATTTATGGATTAGTGTATATTTCCAAAAATATGAGCGATTACTGAAACAGATTGCAGTTGGACATCAACGCCGGAAATATGATGCGTACGGAAGACCTGTAATAATTCTGCACCGTTAAATTACTGGGACCATCCTTGTTCTTATGAAGCGGTGTCAATAACAGCATAACAGCCATAACAACGTAGCCAGATGTGCGACAGCCACCACCATGCATGACATCCGAGACAGAGCACACGTAATTGTCAGTCCGATGAGACTGGCAAAATGCGCGAACCACTGAGTAGACACAACCTAACTTCCCATGGCCTACTTTTGCGTGGAGTAATACGCGAGTTTAACCGCAACAACTTCATCTAGCCTCAACGTGTTGCGACCAAGTGTTACACTTAACCCCATCGGCCTCAAACCGGTCGTCATGTTCACTCAATATACATGAACAGTTCTCACCTTACCGCCTGGGCTAAACCCAACCCTGGGGCATGTATTGTCCATGGACGGATGGCAGGCTCAGCAGGTCCGAGTTACGACCGTGCTACAAACTAGAGATGCTGGATTAAAATATCTCTGAAAATAGAAACTAGCTGGTGCTCCTTGCGATACATTTTACCGTGCACGTGATGGCGGCAGCTTGCCGTGACAGTGGAGTCCATGTCAGAATACACACTGTGAAATGGGTGACTGCCAACACAGACAGCAAGGCACTGCAACGCAGAACGCCTCACACGTCTAGAACAGGCACGAAAGGCTACAGCCAAGTGCACACTATGCTTTTTAAATATGAAATCTTGTTCGCTTAAGCTAAACACAAATCGACAGAACAATCGCATAAGTCCACGAACCATTAAATGCAGTGAACATACCCAACGGTACAGATCGTGATTCGATGGACGGACTTTCAGCAGCACGCACGCTGAGCGGCCAAATAAGGCTGCTTAGTGGGACGGAGTCGGTGTGCTAAAGCATCTGTGTGGCATGCGTCAACGCCGGACTTGCCACCATGAACATGTACTCTCAATGGGCGAATCTGATGCAGTACAGAACGGATCAGAGAGGGGGTGGAGGACCTGTGGGGCCGGAAGATACATGGTGTAAATCCTGAGCTAGAACAACTGGAACGCCATTAAACTGGGACACCTGAAGCTTGCCCACGATACTGGGACACCTGAAGCTTGCCCACGATACATCCGGGTCAGAATGCCACCCCAGGCAGTGACGAAACAGGCCACCTAAGGAGCAGGACGCCTCTCCTAAGATAGTATCTTGCCGATCCACTTGTCTGCGGGCGCCATCACGATCATCAGTACCAGCAGCGCAACGAACAGCAGGTTGATGACGATGTAGATCCCGAGCACCGTTCGCCGCAGCGTCGAGCCCTGTGACAGCAGCAGTGTTTGGGTACATTTCGTACATCGTCAAGGAGACAGCACACACCATTTCGAGAGAAGTGTATCATAAGCCGCATGGCGAATTGATGGCAATCGATTTCAATACATCTTCGATCAGCTTTAATGCAACGAACAATAATTATATTCGAGTGTACTTTATATTAATCATGCTTATTTGCAAGCTAATGTGTACATACAAAAGAGCGACCAGTTTTCAATTTCGATGGTTTCTTCGGGGAGGAGTGATTGTATGTCCAGAACATATAAATGGACAAATGTTCTTGAACGACAAGGGGATGCGTCCAATTGTTGCAGCATATTTTGCCCACTACTTTTACCAGTAATATACAGTCACAAAGGCCGGGTAAGTTTCCATTCTTACGCTTTACAGTACATTTTTATGACAGTCTACACTTTGCATGCAATGCAGCCACGAACGGAACTTTACGTACTCTTGGTGATGAACGTGCACCCCAACTTGAAAACGCACATTCCTGACTTGTGTGGTGCACAACCAACTTGTGTTGCCAAAAACAAATAGTTGTGCCTGGTATTGTTCGAATGGAGAATATGAAACTTACATTTTTTTTTGTGTGTGGTGGGAGGGGGGGAACAAAATGTTGCAAAATAAATAATGACTGACTGAGCCAGGGGCCTCAGCTGCGAGGCGGTAGCAAGGTCACGTACAATCACACACAGGCCACACACAATCATGCAACCGGCACGTGGAAAACAATCGCTTAACATTGCCGGGCAAAGTCTTTAACCACAGATGGAAGCTGCAGCCCGCGTTGCGGGACGGCAACGAACTACCCAGCTAAGCAAAACATCAAGCATTGAGTTCATTGAGCAGCAACAATACATGTAACTTGGAACAGATTGTCCATACTTTCAGGTAAAAATAT
Source organism: Ashinkailepas kermadecensis (assembly GCA_034440615.1). Classification (NCBI taxonomy): domain Eukaryota; kingdom Metazoa; phylum Arthropoda; class Thecostraca; family Neolepadidae; genus Ashinkailepas; species Ashinkailepas kermadecensis. The sequence continues at coordinate 64,874 of JAOTOM010004007.1, forward strand.
TCACAACCTTCAACCTCTTCGCTAAAGTTGATAAATTTGCTCTTGTACATTGCGTGCATGGCATTCGAAAGCTCAATAAATCAAGAGCGTTTTTTCTCCCAAAACTGTGTCTTAGAACAACTTTGAATTTGGTGACTGCTAACTCGTAAGGTAGGTAAAATCTACCAAAACTGTGAGAAGCACATGCCTTTGCCGAATGAACATTTCCAAAATAATACGGTATTCAAGTATGAAATGTTGTTTTGTCTATTCAATGTCTCGCTGCATAGGACTCCAAGGTACACAATGTTCGTATAGTGTAAAATTTACCTTAGTATGCAACAGCTGCCATCGCTGCAAAAAGAAATTGCATGGCGCAGATAATAAATACGTTATGAGCTTGGAGTTCATTTTGAATCATTCTCCTGGACAGTTTGCTGTATGTTGGCGCAAGGAGTTGGCGAATGCTTGTCGTCGGTGAACAGGAATATGTTTTACGGATGGTATTTTGACAGCCCCCTCTCCCACTGCAACCACTAGTCCTCGGCGGGCCGAGGGGGAGGGGGCGGCTCGAAAGAGCCCCACCCTTCTCGCGTTTTTCAGGGATAGGGGCTGAACGAGTGAACAAAGACACGAAAATGTAATTCAAGCTGAATTTCGAGCCCCATGACGCGCTTACAAATGAGCCTTCTTTGCTTTTGACGCATACCTAATTGAGGGATTCCTATACTAGCGATAACGATAAAAAGGTGCATGCTATAAACTAGCATTGTAAAACAGACCACGTCATAGGTTGTTCTTTAACACGCGCACTGGTGGGGTGGGGGGGGAGCGAAATCCCCCACCCCTCCGGTCTTTCATAAATATCTCCCAATTGTACCGGTCGATATACGCAATTTTTGGTGTACCGGGCTTAAAATGTCCTGCACGTGGTTTAATTTTTCGAAGCAGAGGCTGTCAAAGTTAGAACATTTCGCAGCGCCAGGCCACAACAATCGGCGCTGATACGATTCCCGTTTACGGGCAAGAGGGAAGTGATCTTGGCAATACTAGCGACTTGTTTGATGTATATTGTTATGCTATATAGTTCCAAGGTCATGTAATATCACCGAGTTCAAGTCAGGTCATGTTCATGGCAGGTCAATGGAACCAAACTAGGTCAACTGGAAGATTGCCATGAACGCAATTGAAATGAAAATGAAAAACTTCCATGACTGTCATGCGATTTATACCATTTCGCATGTTACTCCCTACACATCCTGAACACTACTGTTTTTACTTCAGCCCTTTCTTCGTGAAGCCGATTGTGCAGGGCCGCCCGCCGGCCAGTCGGGCGGGCTGGTAACTTGAGCGGGAGAAGGGCAGACACCGATCGGTCTGTTTGCATAGCACCTTATTGTTTGTCGCTGTTCAAATATGCCTGAATTACTGCCGGCGGGACGTGAAGGATTCGCGGTGTTTGAAGAGAGAGAGAGAGAGAGAGAGAGATAGAGATAGAGATAGAGATAGAGATAGAGATGGAGATGGAGATGGAGATGGAGATGGAGATGGAGATGGAGATGGAGATGGAGATGGAGATGGAGATGGAGATGGAGATGGAGATGGAGATAGAGATAGAGATAGAGATAGAGATAGAGATAGAGATAGAGATAGAGATAGAGATAGAGATAGAGATAGAGATAGAGATAGAGATAGAGATAGAGATAGAGATAGAGATAGAGATAGAGATAGAGATAGAGATAGAGATAGAGATAGAGATAGAGATAGAGATAGAGATAGAGATAGAGATAGAGATAGAGATAGAGATAGAGATAGAGATAGAGATAGAGATAGAGATAGAGATAGAGATAGAGATAGAGAGAGAGAGAGAGAGAGAGAGAGAGAGAGAGAGAGAGAGAGAGAGAGAGAGAGAGAGAGAGAGAGAGAGAGAGAGAGAGAGAGAGAGAGAGAGAGAGAGAGAGAGAGAGAGAGGCTCTGGGAAGGTGTATCGAGCATATCAATGACTTCGGTCGGCACTCTTTGAAGTTAGACACGAAGATCGAACTGTAGACAAGACCTTCACGACCACGATAATAGTTGTAGGACTAGAGACATGGCGTTTGGTTTGGTCAACCATGTATCGCTTCCCCCACCGTGTGTCGATAGGAGTTGTGCGTTCATGAAAACAGGTGTGCTGTGAAGCATTTTCTGGTCTGAGCCCGTACAGGTCGGACGAAAAACTGAGCGCTCATCATATCCCGCCGTACCTCCCGCCGGCTTAGCGCCGCTGAACAGCGCATCTCATCTCGCTGATCGACTCCGATGAAGACGAACTTGAAGCACCCTCGGACTCGGACAGTCAAGAAGATGCCCTGTACGTTCCAGACGAAGACGATACGGATGACGAGAACACTTCTGTGTCTACAGCCGCTGCCGCCGGCCGTCAGCCGGCCCGTCAGCTGGCACGTCAGCCGGCCCGTCAGCCGGCTCGTTAGCTGATGCGACCGGCGCGGCCAGCCCTGGAGCCATGACCGCCAGCGTACTGCGGGACCAGCTGTTCCGGCACCCAGCGTTCGGAGCGTGCAGAAAGAGCTGACAAAGTCAAAGCGTACCCTGGAGGAAGGCGAGTACGTCCCACTTCAGCAAAATCCGTGCGCCTTCTGCGTGCATGACCACCGCAACAGCACGGTGGCTGAGTGGTCACTGCAGCCGCCTACCCAGCGCTCCAGGAGGCTGGAAGTGAACCTAACGCGCCAGAGGCCAGGTCTCATGGGGGAGGCGAGGACCGTATCATCGGATATGGCAGCATGCATGCCGTTTTTTTCTTCAAGACGGCATGATCGACCTGACTTTAAAAGAAACCAATGAAAAACTGCTGGAGAAGGCAAAGTATGAGAGTACCACAAACGATCCGGACTCATCTCATCTCCAGATGTACGCTCCAGTGACACGTTCAGAGCTGGTGACTTTTGTCGGCCTCTCGCTGCTGCGGGGCTGCGTGGGTGCACACAGCACAGCTGATGACCTGTTCCAGGGTGTGTTTGCACAGGCGCCCTTCTCAGCCACAATGAGCCACCGCCGCTACATGAAGCTGCTGCGCTGCCTTCGGTTTTACATCACAACCCAACCTGTCAGACGCGAAGCCGACAAATTCTGCCTGCTTCGCGAGGGGTTCGGCATGTTTGACGAAGACCTGCGGCGCCACCTGAAGTCGTAAGACGTCTGCGTGGACGAGACGCTCGTTCGGTTCCGGGGGCGCTGCGGCTTCAAGGTCTACATGCCCTCGAATCCCGGAAAATATGGCGTTCTGTTCCGGTCGGTGGCCGATGCCGAGTATCAGTATATCTGAAACTCTGGCCATACGCCGGGAAACCGACCAGCCCGCAGCAAGCGCCGCCAAACTCCACCTTCGCGTCTGTGGTGGAGCTTGTGAAGTACCTGACGCAGGAGCTTCGCGGGACGGGACGTAATGTGACAGTGGATAGTTACTTTAGATCTCTCGACGTCACGGAGGAGCTGATGCTCAACAAGCTGTCGGCGGTGTGGACCATCCAGGCCAATCGCCGGCTTCTTCCAACGGAGGTGAAGGCGACCCAGGGCCGGCAACCGGGCTCCACCATCGCCTGCTACCGGGAGGGCGTGACACTCGCGGTATATTGCCGCCAGCCCGGCAAAGTGGTGCTGGTAGCCTCAACATTTCACGAGATCGCCGACCGGATCGACATGAACACAGGAGGTGATCCTCCACTACAATGCAACCAAAGGCGGTGTCGACCTGTGCGATACCATGCTGGAGGCGTACCCAACCAGGGTGCCGACGAGGAGGTTGACGACGGCTGTCTTCCTCTTCATGGTGAACGTGGCCGCCCTGAACGCCTACCACGTCTTCAGCACCAACGTGCCAGACTCGGCGAGATCAAACTCACGCAAGGGTGGCCGGCGACTGTTCCTGCACGACCTGGGCCTGGCTCTGTGCCGGCCGCAGATGGAGGAGAGGGCAGCAGTGTACTCTGCGGCAGGAGTACATAACCGGCGGACTGTGGCCGCTCTGAAGTGCTCCCTGAGCCGATGTCTGAAGCAGAAGAGGCCCTTGCCAGAGCCAACCGAGCAGGTGACCCCAGGCAGCTGTCACGTGTGCGTGGGAGCACTGAAGGGGGTCGGCTACAAGGCTAAAAAAACAAGCTAAAGAAAAGCAAGACGGCCTGCACTGTGTGCAGAGGGTACGTGTGCGATCGCCATTCGATCACGGTGCGGCGCTGCAATGACTGTCACCCAGACGGCGACTCGGAGTGATATGGAACTGTCCGTGGCGCGGTGCCCGATTGTGTGCATAACCCGACCGATCCGACTGTGTGTTTGAGCGTTGCATGCAGCCAGTAGGTGCGCAATGTGGTGCGTTGACCACAATGACCATTGATGCTGGGTATGTGCGCTTTGTCTATAAATACATTGATGACTAGTAGTAGTACTACTAGTAGTAGTAGTAGTAGTAGTAGTAGTAGTAGTAGTAGTAGCAGTAGCATTAGCAGTAGTAGTAGTAGTAGTAATAGTAGTAGTATGATTATTATTGTCATTAGTGTTCTTCTTATCACTATTATTATGACAATACCCATTATAGTTGCCTCACATGTTCCAAAACGTGATGTTCCCTCAAATACATCACATAAAAAATGCATTCTATGACCTTTATGAAGAGCTAGTGCTGATATATGTGACCTAAAGTCAAATGCCGCATCTGCCATCCTTATTGTATCATTAGTCATGCTCAAAGCATCATGGAAGCCCATTTTGGAGCATTTAAACACAATCGCAGCACTGTCAAGCCAAGGCAGGCAAAACAAGCAAAATTCACATATTTGGCCTCATTTGACCTTGAAGATATAGACCTTAGGTCATGCAATTTGCACACAATAGAGTTCACCACAATACGTAACTCTAGCTTTAATGTGAGCCGAGATCTTAGGGGGGGGGGGGCGGAATCCGTCCCCCCTCCAGTGCGCGTAATTTTCAAAGGCCCTCCAGGGCGATTGTTAACTTACGTGTATCACTATCCTTAATGGTGAGCATAAGCATGATATTTATTAACAAGATACTGCTATGAATGACGGATGAAGACCTCATAAACACACATCAATAAGCAGGATGGTCGATACTTCTTGGGAAAGGATGTCGATTGAGTGTTCAATAAGTGGCATATTGCACCCTAATTCACGAATAATTTATCGTTGTTGCAGTAGTCGTAACATACCAACACCAAACTCAGATCACGCTGTTCTTCTATCATGATGTAGAACTGTGCTATCTCGAAATTTTAACGACGGCCAAAGGTGCTGACCTGAGGTCAAATCAACGCATTAATTCAACTCACTGACTGCAGTATGTATGCATAGCTGTTGTCCCGTACTCTGTCAGTGTGTGTACGGGATAACTCACCGGCTGCAGTATGTGTACATAGTTGTTGCCCCGTACTTTGACAGTGTGTGTACGGTACAACTAACCAACTGCAGCATCTGTACATAGTGTTTGATTGTTGTTCCGTACTTTGTCAGCGTGTGTACGGGACAACTCACCGGCTGCAGTATGTGTACATAACTGATCTTGTAGGGGTGGCGGCTCTGCCGTCGGTGGGGTGTGGGGGTGTAGCGGGTGTGGGTGCTGTTGTTTTGTGGGTGTTTGTGCGCTGGTGCGGTAGCTGTGCCGGGGTTGCCGGGGTAGCTGTGCCGGTAGTGTTGCCGGGGTGTGCAAAAGATAATCCTTACTAAAATTAACTTAACTGAAACTGATTGAATTTATTAATGGTTTGATCTCAACTAAGACTGAACCTTAACACGGCTCAACCTGGGCTGACTAGACTTAGACTGGGCTAATTAAGACTGAGCTAAATATCACCTTTGCTACTTGTGCCTATGTCGGTGGTGAGTTGTGTTGTTTCCCCGCCACCTCCACTACATATTCCTCCAACCCCAGCCGGCTTGGTGTTGTTTAAGCTACCGTATCTTACACGAATTTATATGTTGTGCGAGGTCAAAGTTTTGGGAACACCATATTGTCGCCAATCTCTCACGCCGATTGGTCGCGGGCGAAGAGTAGCGACAGGTGAGACTCGAACCCACAACCTTTTGATTGTGATTCCGCTGGTCCTTACAGCTACCTAACACACATTCATGCTCCTCATTCACTCACATTCGCTAGTCCAATTCACTTTGCCCTGATTAGTTAATGAATTGCTTGGTCCCAAAAATTGGCTCCCCCCCTCAGTGGTAAACAAACACATTTATCGACAGACCATTGCTCTATTTTGTATGGTATGTTGGCCGAATATGTAAACCTTTCACTGCCAACCATAGCTGGCCTCGCCACTATTGGCAGCGTTCCTCGCCTGGATAAAGTCTTAACTGCAACGAGGCGGGCTCATCGTACTGGTTCCGAGGGCTCATATAGGTGCTCTGGTGTCTTTGACCGACCTACCTAACCTTAAGACAGTGTGATGCCGCGCTGGGCCTTTTTCGCCGTACGCGTGCGACCAGGTCTATGTATCCCACGGGTGGGCACGGATCCCTACCACGTTGGGTACGTCCCCTGGCCGTCTATATAACCTAGCCGGCCCTACCCTTTCCGCCCCGGGGCTTACGGCATGCCAAGCATGTCCGTGCGTCCCCCGAACCACTACACCAACCGTGCCCCCACATGCAGTGTCCAGGGGCGGACTAACGATCGTGCAGTGTTTTGCAATATCTTATTGTCCGCGCCAGACGTCCGGCGAACGCAATGTGGCGCCTCCCTTGACGGCGCAAACATGCATGCTATGCTCGCCTCCCATCTGCGCCCCTGGGTCACAGAGGTCGGCGGGATTTTGCGGTCAAAGAACCAGAGCAGGTGAGCTAATGCCTCTGAAGTGTCCGATCGTCGCTCCCTCTCGCAGTTAGACATTTTCCAAACGCAGAATAAATATATAACATCAATATTCTAGACAATTTAAACTGGTTTAAGCTCTCACTACCATTACTCGAGAACGTTCAGTCCATAGGACGGCACGTAGGTCGGCTGCCTCGCTTATAAATTGACTGCATATAACAAATTAATATCAGGCACATACCCAAACATCATGTGTGAATCATCCCCTGTGTCGGGAGAGTGCACACGGTACTATTCTCGTGTATCCTAGGGAAAAGCGTGGCACGTACCCCTCAGCCCCCGAGGAACGGCCGACATTTCGGTTCTGGACGTAAATAGCCTCCCCTCTGTCCAGACAGACAGACAGACAGACAGACTTTTTATTGAGGTCATCCACAACTGACTCGTGGATATTATGACATCGCGTCAAATGGATAAAACAACACAGCACAAAAGGTCAAACTCACAGAACAGTCAAACCAGTGGTCATAAATGTCAGCAAGTCGAGCAGTAAATCAGTCCGGCACGGGCGGCACGTCAAACAGGTACCGCCGAAGGTGGCGACCAAAGCTCGACACGGGAAGTCGCGTCAGCTCAGGTGGCAGTGAGTTATACATAAGTGGCGCTCTGGAGCTAAAACGTCTCTTCCCCATCTCGGTGCGGGACCGGGGGACATGCAAGTTATGGTCTTGACGGGTGGTCCGGTCACGAATCTCCGCCATGGTGGTGAGATCGTGAGCCAGTGACTCTGGCTCACCATGACGACGCACCTTGTGTGTGAGGCAAAGGGTGTGATATCTGGCCAGGTTCTCCGCGCTGAGCCAGCCCAGCCTCCTCAGCAGATCCGAAACATGGTCAAACTTTTTGCGGCCGAAAATTACCTTTGCCGAGTAGTTTATAATTTTTTGAATGCGAGATAGGTTCTTTTTGGCTCCGTTACCATACACAGAAATACAGTAGCGGATCTGCGAGAAGACCAGAGCATTGACCAGCGCGGAGATAACGGCAGGTGGAAGGTGCCCTCTCAGATGCGACAGACCACCCAGAACTCCAAAACAACGCCGAGTCAATTCTGAGACGTGCGAGTCCCAGCTGAGCGAGCGATCGAAAATAAGACCGATATTTTTGCATTCAGAAATGGTGGGTAGATCGTGATCGCGAAATTTCGCTGTGATATCCGATAAGGCATGCAGATTCTGTGGGCTGCCCAACATCATCAGCTGTGTCTTAGTTACGTTAATTTTGAGTCCATTTGCTCGAAACCAGATGTCGAGGGAGGCCAGAACTGTTTCCATATGAGTGACGACATTTTGAATTTCAGATTTCTTACCACTGACCAAAAATTTGGGTGTCGTCGGCGTATTGAATAACCACTGCGCCTTCGGCGAACAGGCTGAGGTCGTTGGCGAAGACACAGTAGATGAGAGGTCCGAGAGATGATCCTTGAAAAACGCCGATGCTGTTGGGCAACGGGGCAGATTTTTGGACCACACCCAGACTGTAAGTAAGGCTGACACTCTGGGTGTGGTTCTGAAGATAAGCCGAAAACCAGGAAGTATCGATGCTGTGGAGACTTAATTTTGACAGGAGTTTTGAGTGATCTATCACATCAAAGCATTTGCTCAAATCCAGCAGGCAGAGAAGGGACACCTCTCCATGGTCACATGCGGATAGGATCTGGTCAGATATGGAGGTAAGAGCGGTTTCCGTCGAGTGACAAGAACGGAAGCCGTGCTGAGTTTGGGAGAGGAGGTGGTTATCGGACAGATAATTGTAGAGATGCTGGTGGACGGCACGCTCTACAATTTTCGCAATGACTGGGACGATGGAGATAGGACGGAAATTGGAAGGGTTACAGGGATCACCGGACTTGAAGATGGGATGGACGAGGGAGTGCTTCCAAGAATCAGGAACAACGGATTGGGTAATGCTGGAATTGACCAAATGCAGGAGCACCCCACCTATCGAGTCGAAGCACACCCTGAACATGTGGATGCTGATGCCGTCCTCGCCACAGGCTGACGAGCCGGTCATCCCGAAGACGACGGCTCGCAGCTCAGGTAGCGACAACGGCACCAGGGTAAGCGCACAGGCACCGACACGCGGCAAACGGCAGGAGATACTCGGCGTCGCTCCCATACTCCTAACCTCGTCAGCCACGCACGGGCCCACGCAGACAAAAAATCGGTTAAGGTTATCAGCTGTCGCGTCGGGCAGCTTACGAATGGCCTGATTGCCGCCGACAAATGACCTGACATGGCGCCACATTGACCTCCGCCCATCCTCACGGATGCGCCGCTCAACATCGTCCCGGCTATCACACCTAATCGCCGATCGTACAGCTCGGTTGGCGTCCCTGTACTCAGTAGACTGGTGCCCATAGACAGCCAGCGCACCACGGCGGCGACACATTAAAGCTTTGGTTCAATCTGATACGACCGGGGCGCTAGGGTTCCGGATGTCAACAGTCCTGATGGGAGCATGGATGTCAATGATGGGTAAAAAGATGGCCAGAAAACAGTCCCACTTGAGCGTCACGGAAGGAGAATTAAAAACAGAACTCCAGTCAGCCAAACAAAGATCATAAAGCAAAACATTCGGATCAATACGGCGAAAGCAACGGGAGAAAACAGTGGCGCCGCTCGGTCTAGATCTGGGCACATTGACAGAAACACGAACAAATCTATGCGGACTAGTGACAAAATTGTGTACGGCAGTGCTGCACAATGTCACGACAGTTGGTGATAACCACGTCAAGGAGAGAGCCAGTTGAACAGGTAGGCGAGGCCACACACTGAAATAACGAGTAATCAAAAATAAAATTAGACAGCGCACGCCTACCTCGGTCCGAGTCTGGTTTCCGCAAGTCACAATTTAAAACTCCGCAAATAAAAAGTTTGGACTTGGGATAGTCAACAACCACACGTTGGAATTGTGCTTCTAGGTCTACAAACTCCGCTTTCACGTCGGTCACATTCCGTCTCGGTGGACGATATGCGGTGCAGATGATGAATTGGCGCTTACTGTCTGGTTTAACCAGCATCTACAACGTCTCCAGCTTGCTGTTGGGATGGTTGACAGCCGTTGTTATTTTCAGGGGAGACGCGTTGATGCCTTCCCTGGCGGCCAGCGCCACTCCGCCGTACCCTCGCCCGTCGGGGCGATCGGTTCGGTTCAACTGGTACCCAGGCAGCAGCAGCAGTCTGTTGGGCGTCGCGGGCTTCAGCCAGGTTTCGGCCAGGCATATGATGTCATACTTGTAGCGATGTAGTATTTAAGATATTTCCAGTAATTTGGGCTTAATGCTTTGGATGTTCAGCACGCAAATGCTGAGTCTTGAACCGGGAGCTGGCCATAGGTTCCTCTTTCGGCGTTGGGCGCCTTTGCCCCCCGCTTCCTGGCACCAGGCGCGCGCCTGCCGCGCCTGCGCCGGCGAGGGTGGCCGCCGGAGCTCGCTGTTAGGCCGCCCGGCATCGCTGACCCAGTGTCGGCGGGCACGCGGTCACCCAGCGATGTGCCGCCGCTTCCAAGGTCACAGGGACCGGTGGGAATCGAGTGCCGGACACAAGGCGGGGGCAGGCGAACAGCAGGGGCCGCGACAGCACGATTGCACGCACCACAGCCAGCAGCACAACAAGCCGCAGTAAGTCACGATGGCTCGGATAACACATCAGTCCCATGATGCGACTAAAGACGATGATGTCCGTCGTCGTCCGCCAGCTGGTAGATCGCTGATCGCCTCCAGCAGAGCCGGACCGAACGCCACTCGAACTCGCTCACGTTCACACGTCACACCCCCAAACACACAAGGACTGGCACTAGAGGCACGGGTCGGGCGAGGAGCGCCGGCGCCGCGACCCGACCCCGGGAGCGGCGCGCAAGCGACTGATGTGTTACTGATGTTACTGATACTGAGCGACTGATGTCCATCTGGTTGCCGAGGTATGTACCACGCTACTGTTGGTCTGGGACGGTCGTATCCTGTAGTCATCGAGTTACGTTAATCCCCACGGAGGGTCACTGACTGCTGTCGGTACTCGCCCATGGGAATTTGACCTAAATGTTATTTGTTGTCAGGATAGTTATACCACCGAACGCAAAGCTGAAGAGCATCCCTAGAGTTCAAGTAAAGTTTGGATTGTAAAGAATAGTTTGCACCACGGCAGGTAGGTTAGCTATAATGTTATTGTTTGAACTCCTGTTAGTCTAAAGGCCGAATGTATTTGGACGGGGAGAGGAAGACAGAAATTGTTACAAGCAAAATTTTTATGTACCCCATGTTTACTTTATCCGATCCTGCTCCGCTGCTCCTCCTGTCCATCACTGCCGAACTGCTGCCACCTGTCTCTGCTAATGCCACCACATAATTTCTATGCTAAATCCAATATATTTACATGTGTGTGTACCGCATCACATTATACGATCACGCACTGTTCACATACACACTACTCGCCATCTCCCACGTCTACATCCTAGCACGCGACACACTTCTCCGCTCCCCCCCCAATTTGTCCTATTTGGTCCCACCCCCAATAAGAAAGACAGGTCGCTCCATTCAGCAGAGTGAGGTGAGGTAGAGTAGGCCATAGATGTGTAATATAAATTAGGTTGGTCCGGCACGGTTTGGGAAAGAGAAAGCCATGTCTGACGAACGACACTCACATGTCCGATGGTTGTCGCCCTCCGCCCGTCCGTCACTCTCCTCACTTCGTCACAACTACATCTTCCTCCCTTCTACCCTGAGTGGGTCCTTCCTCCGAGTCCTCCTCCTCCGTGTCGAGTGTGTGTACTTCCTTCAGTTTGCTCGTTTTCTTGACTTCCTCTCGCCCCGCCCCCTCTAGTTTCTAGCCACTCCCAGGGCTTCGGATTGAAAATTTTGGCTCTTGATTGGCGGGAGTGAATTTTTCTTAGGCCATGTGCTTCTTGATGCCGCCTGGGGCCTTCGTGGCGTCCTGCTGGAGTGGGAATTTTCCACTGGGATGCCGGCGTCCTAGACCTTTCACCTGGGTCACTGATCTCACGGTTGACCGGCGACCCTTCTGTTGTTTTGCTCAGACACGCAGCTGGTATTCCAGATTCTCTGGTTGCCGCCTTTGATCTGGACACGTCCTTGGCGATCGGGTTCGGTTGTGCTTCAAAACACGTAATGAAAATGGAAGGAGCTGGTGGCCGGGATCTGGCCGGACGCCTGCGGCTTTGTCGAGTAGGAAAATATAGAAAATTTCGTGCCGAAAGAATGCAAGCCTCCTTACAATGTCCCGTACTTTGTCAGCGTGTGTACGAGACAACTCACCTACTGCAGTAACTGAAGTTCCGTACTTTGTCAGCGAGTGTACGGGACAACTCACCGGTGTCTCCTGCGGCTGGTCGGTCTTGTATACCTGGTAGCCCGTCCTGGCCATGTCGCGCATGTCATACAGCTCGCCCTGCCTCTTCTGATGGCCCTGAACACGGTCAGACCAGCACTGCTGCACCTGTGTATCGCGAGCACAACTGCACTCCAGCAGCTACAGTGTACAGAATACCCGCCAACACCAAAACACTTGCCTTCCACACACACACTCCTCATAACAACACCACTCAGCGGAGACGAACGCATTGCTAGTAAAAGTGGAGCGTTCTGACAAATGCTCTAACATACACACTAGATAATACTCATGTCACTACCTTGGTATATATATATATATATATATATATATATATATATATATATATATATATACACATATATACATATATACGCATATATACATATATATATATATATATATATATATATATATATATATATATATATATATATATACATATATATACATATATATATATATACATATATATATATATATATATATATATATATATATATATATATATATATATATATATATATATATATATATATATATATAAACATATACCTATTATATATATATATATATATATAACCTGACCCCTCTTACTATAATCTCATAAGCACAGCATGTGAGTTATATTATTGATAAACGAGAAACATTGGCGAAGGGACTGATCTACAATTATTCAAAGTTACGAAGCTATGCTACCACAGACCCATATCGGTCAAGGCATAACACTTTCCCATAGCTCGGAAGCCGCCCAACGACTTTCACACGTGCATACAGCTGTACCATCAACCCAACAAATTATGCGGCCTTAGTGTCACCCACCGAGAGGATGAAGTGAACGCTGACGTGGAAGAGCACGAAGCCGGCCAACACCCAGTAGGTCCAGTCTGGCAGCTGGGCGGCCGGCAGCGACACGGCGAAGAACACGGCGGCCAGGCCGAGCGTGTGCGCCGTCGAGCCCACCAGCCAGTGCAGCCAGTTGAAGATCGGCCGGCGCGGTGTGCCAGGGTGGCAGCGGCAGAGCGCCATCAGCGGCTGCAGCACGGCCAGCGCCACACACAGCACGCCGAGCAGTGTGTGCGGGTTGGCGCCGGGACCGTATATCAGCGGCGTGGCTGTCCAGCCGCCCAGTTGCAGCACCACACACACGAGGCCGGTCAGCGTGGCCAGCACGGTCAGAACCATCAGCGACCGGTGGCCCTGGAACCACAGGTCGGCGCCGGCCAACTGGCGGCCCGACCACGTCTGCTTAAAGTAGCGCGGCAGCAGCATGCCGACGCTGGCCGTGCCCACCCAGGCGGTCACCATGAGCGCGCCGTGCACGCGGAACAGCAGAGCCCACTGGCCGACGGCGGCGCGTGACGAGCTGAGCTGGACGGCGACGCCACTGACACGGCGCGCCGTCCGGTGGTACTGCGGCGTCCCGTCGGCAGACACTGCAACAGGATGGCTGGCTGGTCAGGGCAGATGGTCAGGACAGATGGTCAGGACAGATGGTCAGGACAGATGGTCAGGGCAGATGGTCAGAGCAGATTGTCAGGACAGATGACCAAAAGAGCTGAACAGGACAGGTGGTCAGGGCAGATGATCAGGGTAGATGGTCAGGGCAGGTGGTCAGGACAGATGGTCAGGACAGATGGTCAGGACAGATGGTCAGGGCAGATGGTCAGGACAGATGGTCAGGACAGATAGTCAGGGCAGATGGTCAGAGCAGATTGTCAGGACAGATGACCAAAAGAGCTGAACAGGACAGGTGGTCAGGGCAGATGATCAGGGTAGATGGTCAGGGCAGGTGGTCAGGACAGATGGTCAGGACAGATGGTCAGGAGAGTTGGACAGGACAGGTGGTCAGGACAGGTGATCAGGACGGGTGGTCAGGGCCGCTCCTCGGGAACAGTTGGTCAGAGGTTGTCAGGAGAGCTGGACAAGACAGGTGGCAGGGGAGTTGTTTGATATACTTTTGAGGGAGGTGCTGGTTTTGCACCCCCCCCCCTTATAATTTAACTTATAACACGGGACCCGACGGAGTGTGCGTCCCCCAATTCACTCGGACCCGACCATTGCCTTCATGCGTTGTGCCCCCCCAATAATCTTCAGAAATCAACGTCGGTGACAGGTGGTCAGGACAGCTAGTCCTGACCAGGAGATAGTGACGACTGGACGTGTGCGGGAATCGCCAAACAGAAATTCCAGAACAAAATCGTTTCTTTAGAAACCTGGGGTTCCAGGGATTCAAGATTCAAGGCTAACTAGTTTTTGCAAGAATCTCAAAATGCAAGATGCAAAATGGGCAAGTTGTCAAAGTAAGCTTCAATATTAAAAGCTGGCAGTTTATCGGACGATTCAAAAGCACCGAGATCCTAGATTGCAGATTGTCCAAGTGATCCAAGGAATTGACAATCTGACTATGCGGTCAGTCACATAATTAAAGTGCTCAACATTCAAAGTGCGTGGTGTCGAACGATTCCGAAGATTCCAGATTCCAAGTATGAAGTTGTCGAAAGATGCCACAGATTCAGGCTTGAAATTAGGTAGTTGCAGGAGTCCGAAGATTCCAGATTTCAACTTGGGATTCGAGCACTTATCTAGTCAGAAGAGCTGCGGTACAGATGGTCAGGACAGCTGTTCATGGCAGCTGGTCATGGTACCTAGTCAGAATAGCTGATCAGGACAGCTGTTCCCAGCAGCTGGCCATGGCATCCAGTCAGAATAGCTGGTCAGGACAGCCTGGTCATCAAGACAGCTTACCAGGATAAAGGGGCAAGGCAGCTTTTCAGGTCAATTGGTCACAGCCGCTGGTCAGAACAGCTGATCATGACAGCTGGTCAGGGCTATTGGTCAGGGTATCAGAGCCAGGTAATCGGTCAGTCATAACAGTCAGGTGGTCACATCTGGTCAGCAGTGATAATTGATCTTCATGCCGGACACTGTATACCTTCGTTCTAAGCTTATTGGACGTAAGCGACCAGAGTTCTGAAAGTTTTCCAGAGCTGACTGCATTTTCAAAAAGGACGAGAACATTTTCAGAACATCCCTTTGAAACGGCATAGCTGACTGCAGATGGAATGACAGATAACTGTGCGCAAACGTGAACCGGTGAGAGGTCACTGACCTGGACCACTGGCCATCACCAGGTGATGGCCGCCGTGTGGCTGGACATGACCCAGTGAGAGCCCACTGACCTGGACCACTAGCCACCACCAGGTGCAGGTCGCCGTGTGGCTGGACATGACCAGGCGAGAGGCCACTGACCTGGACCACTGGCCACCATCAGGTGCAGGTGAGACGAGTTCAGGTTCACATCCATCCCGCCAACAAAGAAGCGGGATGCGTGCGTGAACTCGCATAGCAGAAAGCCGTCTCGATATTCGCTGGAAAAGTCAGCCACCAGTTGTCCCACCTGCCAAACGTGAGTCAAGGCACTGTTACAGTATGGTGTGGCATCGCAATAGCACAATCACGGTACTGTTATAGTGCAGTGTGGCATCGCAAAAGCACCGTTACGGCACTGTTATAGTGCAGTGTGGCATCGCAATAGCACCGTCACGGCACTGTTATAGTGCAGCGTGTCATCACAACAGCACCGTCACGACACTGTTACAGTGCAGTGCAGCACCGTCACAGATCATCGCATCACCATCGTCACAGCATTATTACAGGACATGGCGGCATCGTTACATCAGTGAGGGCCACAACAGCACAGTGAGAATGGCGAGAACACCGTCAGAGCCAGCACACCACATCACAGTGCCGTCGCATGCAGTTCATGTAGTTCACTTTTGCTTACTCAATTGTCAATCGGTGACCACAATCGCACACATCATTTCAATACACTCTACGTATATTCCTTTCATGCTGGTGTTTTTCGTTAACAAGAAGACATGATGAAAAGCGTCTCGAAGCCCACGCACATCGTAAGATGGTGGACGATTTCAACGCTAAAACAGGCAGACATCTCAAAGAAGCAAGCTTATGCGCCAAACTACAGCAAAACCACACATAAACCAGTCGTCACTATGGGTGAGGCATCACAACGGGTATGTTCAGCTGGTTATGGTAAGCACAGCACAGTAATTCCACTGTTCAAAACATGCACTGGCGTAGCAACACTACTTTTCGCATTTCGGCTCAGTCCATCAAATATAACTGAGTAATTCAGGCTAGGAGTGCAACACCGGTGTTGGTAGAGTTATTGTCCAGGAACACTGAAAATGCAAGCTTCACTCCCTCGTCCCTCGACGTTAACATTGAAACTATTACGGGACTTTTGCTCCGACCAAAGCATTGCTACAGCAGCCATAACATAGTCGCAACACAACCACGACACAACCACAGCACAGCCACAACACAACCACAACACAGTCGCAACACAACCACAACACAGCCGCGATACAACCACAACACAGCCGCAACACAACCACAGCACAGCCACAACACAACCACAACACAGTCGCAACACAACCACAACACAGCCGCGATACAACCACAACACAGCCGCAACACAACCACAACAAAGCCGTAACACAACCACAACACAACCACAACACAGCCACAATACAACTACAACACAACCGCAACACAACCACAACACAACCGCAATACAGCCACAATACAGACGCAACACAGCTGCAACACAACCACAACAGACAAAAAATCAACGTGAGGAAGTCATAAATTGTAAGTTCTGATATGCCAGATATATTTTGATGGATAGTAGTGACATGGTGACCGGTAACTGATGGTGTAAGTGGCAGGATGCAGTGCATGCATCTTCTAATCAGGAAGAGTACGTCGTATAGCTGAGATCATCAAGCATTCCATTGCAATCGATCTAATGGTTGAGAGCAGTGTGGCCAGCTGTATGAACAACACATTCATAATTAAAAATAAACAACACCATTTGAAGTTATTTATCACGTCCATGTATCTTGGATTCATGAGGTGCATAAATTGAGCAAATGCACAATTTCGGTGTTCGAACAGCTTTTTAACACTATATTCTGTCGCAGTTAATTGCTATTCCATGCATCAACATCCCACCAAAAATTTCCTCCGACATTCTGGCTAACTCCAAACAATTGACACCTCCGTTCCTTTCTCCACAACTCAATTGGCTTCGCTGTTAGAGACAGGACCACACCGACAGAGCTCAGAGAGCCGAGTGGGTCATTTCTCAATAGCCAGGTGGAACACTCGACAGCCTGGTGGGCCACCCTACATTCTGGTGGACCACTCCATGACAGCCTGGTGGGCCACTCCACGACAGACTGGTGGGACACTCCACGACAGCCTGGTGGACCGCTCCACGACAGACTGGTGGGCCACCCCACTTCCTGGTGGGACGCTCTACGACAGCCTGGTTGATCACTCCGCGACAGACTGGCGGGACACTTCTCGACAGACTGGTGGGCCACCCCACGACAGCCAGGTGGGCCACTCCACGACAGCCAGGTGGGCCACTCCACGACAGACTGGTGGGCCACCCCACGACAGCCAGGTGGGACACTTCTCGACAGACTGGTGGACCACCCCACAACAGCCAGGTGGGCCACCCCACGACAGCCAGGTGGGCTACCCCACGACAGCCAGGTGGGCCACTCCACGACAGACTGGTGGGCCATTCCACGACAGCCAGGTGGGCCACTCCTCTACAGCCTGCTGGACCACTTCACATTCTGCTGGGCCACTCCACGACAGCCAGGTGGGTCCTTCACGACAGCCTGGTGGGACACTCCACGACAGACTGGTGGGACACTCCACGACAGCCAGATGGGCCACTCCTCTACAGCCTGCTGGACCACTTCACATCCTGCTGGACCACTCCACGACAACCTGGTGGGACACTCCTCGACAGCCTGCTGTGCCACTCCACGTCCTGGTGGGCTATCCCACGACAGCCAGGTTGGTCATTCACGACAGCCTGGTGGGCCACTTCACGACAGCCTGGTAGGCCACTCCACAACAGCCTCTTGGGCTACTTCTCGACAACCGAGTGAACCACTCCTGGATATCCTGGTGGGTTATTCTTCGACAAGGCCTGCCAAGTAGAAGCTCCTCTCGAACTGTGAAATATCGGAACAGCGAAGATATTGCTGGTAGCCGTTGGCAGAAGCTGGGCTGACGTTGTCAGCCAGTTGCATTGTGTGTCATGATGACTGGTTCCAGGTGCCAACAAGTAGACCTCTAGCTGCCGCGTCTCCCTTGCTTCCCGCCGAGGTGGGCCATCGGACGTGTCATACAAAATTTTCTCGTCTAACCTGGCGCTCCCACTGTCCAGAAATGCGTTCGTGCTGACTCAGGCAGCTCATGTCGTTTTGTGACCGTATCTGATCTGCTCCACAGCGTGGATGTGGAAGTCGGTGTTAATCAGTATTATAGGTGAAATATAGCAGCCAAAGTACTGCACTTCGATACAAGGCATCTCGTCGTACATTGATCAAACATTTTTATACGTTTTTACATGGAACAATGGTACCTAGCTGGATGATCGGGCGAGAAGGTAATTGAGACCAAATTCGATGCTCGTCCATAATCAATAAATACTCGGTGGCCAGCGCAGCAGATGATACCAAAGAATGGATGATGACGGTGGAAGAGGTGGAGGACCATTTTGCGACACCGCACTGGGACTCCTGCAGCACCACATTAAGCATAGGGCATATCCTGCTTGGCTGCATTAGCTTTGATGTTCAAAGACGACCACTTAAGGCCTTCTGCCAAAAGAGGGCATCACCCTCTCGCTTTCATCGCTTCTGGGTTACGAACATCTATAACTACTCCATTTACTATTTGGCTGTCGGTTTGTTCGTTATTGGAGTTTAGGGGTTGGAGTTACGTATAGTATGTATGTATATATATATGTAATAGTATGTACTATTGGAGTTACGTAGCGGCGCCGTCGAACGTAGACGCCATCTGCTTCAAAATTAGCATAACGTAAAACGATTATCCAGAGGTGCCATCGAACGTAGATGAGCCGATTTGCTTTATAATTCACAACGTAAAACGGTTACCCAGAGGTACCAACGGACTCAGATAAGCCGATTTACAAAACACCGAACTAACCTCACACAACAACTCTGCATGAACACATGCTACTAGCTATTGGCACGCGGCAGCCAGCGTGAGAGGCGCTGTGGGCTTTCCTCCACGCCTCCTTGTCTGCAAGGTAAGGATCCCTCAATGCTCTTCGACAAGAGTAGGCTAATGCCGCCACCCCGGCAAAGCCAACTTTCTCGTCAACCTTCCCCCATCCCAGCCACCAATTATCTTGCAGAGGAGCAAAGTAAACTAAATTTCTCCTAAACATTTGGGAGATGTCCCCAGCCTTCAGCATCTTAACGTCACATACAATATAACGTATGACTCTTTTAAGGTAAATGTACACCTCCTCTGAACTTGCTTACAAAGCCCACTCGCTGTAAAAGCTGAACAAATGACTACAATGGTCTAGCCCGCCTCTAAACATTCACTCACCCCCCCCCCCTCGTGTGGTGGGGCCAGGCGGACCCTGGTTCATAAAGCTACCCCAGCAAGAATTCGGACTACATTTCTTCTTTGTTTAAACACTGAAACAAACAAAACAAACTGAACAAATGAGGCTAACCCGAAGGGGCATTATTTTTTTTTAGATCTCAGGGCACTTGACCAAAAGATGTGATCATTTAGCGCCCACAACGCTTGGGGAGGTTTTGGAAGCACATCCGGATAGCTTCAATCCTTTGCGAATACCGTTTGCCACCAGACCATCCTGATCAGCATTACATAATAAAATGCATGTCTTAAAACAAGCATCATCTGATGAAGATTATCCCCGTCCATACAGAAGCCCAGTGTTTGTGGTGCTACCTGAGTGGCAACATGCTGCAACTTAGCAGCAATATCGAGCTTGCATGGCAGGATGTGTTATGAATTCCTGCCATGACATGAACTTTTGGACATGCCAACTGTTAGCAATACAAAAACTACCCGTAAATATATCTTGCTTAGGTTGGACGCTGTGCAACGGAGCAGTAGGTAGCTTTGTTTTCAAGAAGGATGTCTTTGCAAAAGGGAATTTTTTTAAAATCAACCAGCTTACTAAATGTAACGCAAATAGGAATTGGTGCAATGCCACTTAAACGTAACTAAATGAGCGTGACGCGGCTGTGGAAAATTATTCGTAGAGTTCCTGGCCTTAGTATCCGCAAAAACGTCGTGGTATGGCATTGCATGTAAGCACTTTGTCTGGCTCGTTTCATTACACCAAGGGGTTGATCAGAATGACAATGACTGTGACTGACTGACTGAAATGTTCCGGTGCTGTTGAAAAAGTCAGTTACAAAAATGTTCATCAAATTATTTTAAAACAGTTAATCGCTTTTCGTTTCCTTCCAGAAGGAAGATCATTTGAAAAGTGAACCGCTTATACCTAAGCTAATTGCTTCCTACACCAAGTGATGATTATACGTCTACATGTTTCGTCAAGAACAAACATGGCCTTTTCAATTACGATGGTGGTAAGGTATTTGCATGCAACTCCCTTGCAGTACGTCATGATTGGTTGGTTATTGGTTTTACGACACGTCGACCGTTGAGTCATATAGCGTCGCCAATCTCTCACGCCGATTGGTCGCGGGCGAAGAGTAGCGACAGGTGAGATTCGAACCCACAATCTTTCGATTGCGAGACGAGCATCTTACCCCTAGACCACTCGTCCCCGCAGTACGTCATGAATGCTACCACTGCTAACCGCAGCCTTACAAACATGAAGACATGTTTCGTGGAAGATAGCTGTTGTTAAGTTGTCTGTTACACATGCCATATATATAAACAGGCCAAGTACAGAAAACATTATCACTCTGCATGGACGACTTGGAAAAACAATATATGGGTAACATGCAGATGGACTGGAACATAATCCAGATGGGATTTTCACGTAACGTACCGGGTTAGACCAGCGCCACTCATAACCGAAGGTATCGCAACTCCTATTGGATATCGATCAACCCTCAGCCGGACAGAGCTCCAGCCTGTTGCAACTGTGGTGAACACCGAACTGGAGTTGGAAGCGCATCAGATCCGTAACGCCGAGCTGGACCAGTGGGAGCCACATCAGATCCGTAACACTTAACTGGACCAGTGGGAGCCACATCAGATCTGTAACACTGAACTGGACCAGTGGGAGCCACATCAGATCCGTAACACTGAACTGGACCAGTGGGAGCCACATCAGATCTGTAACACAGAACTGGACCAGTGGGAGCCACATCAGATCCGTAACACTGAACTGGACCAGTGGGAGCCACATCAGATCCGTAACACTGAACTGGACCAGTGGGAGCCACATCAGATCCGTAACACTGAACTGGACCAGTGGGAGCCACATCAGATCTGTAATACCGAACTGGACCAGTTGGAGCCACATCAGATCCGTAACACAGAACTGGACCAGTGGGAGCCACATCAAATCCGTAACACAGAACTGGACCAGTGGGAGCTACATCAGATCAATAACACTTAACTGGACCAGTGGGAGCCACATTAGATCCGTAACACTTAACTGGACCAGTTGGAGCCACATCGGATCCGTAACACTTAACTGGACCAGTGGGAGCCACATCAGATCCGTAACGGTCACTCTCGTCCATGCCCAGGTGCATCAGAGCACACCGAGACGGACAACTCTTACCGTGGTGGTGCCTTGCATCTGGACGGCTTGTTTTGGACTCTTGTTGTTGTAGGCATGCATAATCTGGTGCCCGCTTCCCTCTCGGTCCGTGCAGTACACCACGACGTCGTCTCCCTGTCACAAATACATTATTGGTCCGTGCAGTACATCACGACGTCCTCTCCCTGTCACAAATACATTATTGGTCCGTGCAGTACACCACGACGTCGTCTCCCTGTCACAAATACATTATTGGTCCGTGCAGTACATCACGACGTCGTCTCCCTGTCACAAATACATTATTGGTCCATGTAGTACACCACGACGCCGTCTCCCTGTCACAAATACATCATTGCACAATAGGCCAGGAGCCTGATCTAGCGCGACATAATTGGTTCCAGTTACTTTTTCGTTCTTTTCAATATGAAGCATACGCCTATTCCAAACTATTCCAACTAAACTAAACCAAACTGAGGCCATATCATAACGTACAAGGTTCATTTACTACCAAAGTCCATAACGTACAAAGCTCACAACGTACAAGGATCATAACGTACAAAAATCGAAATAAAGTACAAAATGCATTGGATAGGGCGCGTTCACAACGTACAAAATTCATAACATACAACGATCACAACGTACAAAACTGGCTTCAGAGGGAGCGTTCATAACGTACAAAGTTCATTTACGTACAAGGATCATAACGTACACAAATAGTTCGTCAGTTGTCCGCTAGGAGAGCCAGCGAAACCCTGGCGGCGAAATCTTGCGGCTGTATCTCCGCTTTCTGTCAACAGGTGGCAGGAGTGTGCGGTTATTGGCGCATGGTACCTGGTAAATGTGCTGCCAAATGTGGTCTGGTGATTTTTTAAGGTCGTATTTGGACGTGTTGTCCAGTTTGAGTTGTTTTAATGAAGCTTGTCCCCGAGTTCCTAATGCAGTGTTCCCTGTCAAAGCAACATTATTACTGTTGACCGCATTGACTTGCGGTACTGCATTACAGTACTGCATGGACAAAACCAAATACCTATAAACAAACATTGGTGTTCCCTTTGTTGCACTCATATTTATGGGTGTCTTTTTGTTGCAGTCTAATATATGGAGCAACATTAGAGAAGCTTAGATTAAATATGAGGTAGTGTTCCAACAGTGCGAGCCGGTTTGATGGCATTCCCACGTCGGAAAGACTTTGACCATGCTGTGCCAGCTGCTTATCAATTTGTGGGAAGAGTGGGGTGGTATTAGGTGGAGCCTAAAGTTGGCAGAAGTAATGATGCCAGGGGTTACATTGATATAACTGTTGATTTTTTTCCGGAGATGTGATTTATTATCAACAGTGCTCATGTCAGTGACAGTCGACACGACATATATACGATGCCTAATTGCATGACATATATAACCGGACCGCGCTGGATGCCGCCAAAGTTTGGCGATAGCAAATGGACCCAATGGTCCTGAGCGCTGGCGCGGAGGGGAGATTGGGCACGTGGGAGGGGAGAGCAAGGTGAGCGTGGGAGTGTGCTAGCGTTGTTACGTTAGTGAACAATTTGGTGCTGGTGCGCACAGGAATCGCCAAGTTCAGCGTCATGGCATAGACAACGAAACGGTGAGCGAAGCGATCGAAATGACCGGCGGCATTTATCTGGAAGATGGAAGATTGATTGATGAAGATTGGATGAACGTCATAATTACAATAATGTTCACATTATACATCACACACATCGCTATATATATATATATATATATATATATATATATATATATATATATATATATATATATATATATGCGATGTGTGATATATAATGTGAACATAATTTGCATTATGACGTTCATCCAATCGACGCGATTAGCGGCAACGAGCTGGTTATAATGCTCATCGTGGGCTTCCAATTTTTGGTGCGGATGGACTGATCTTGTATTTCGCCTCATCGAGTACATGACAATGAGACAACAACAATCCATGTTGTTGGAAGCTACGGAAAACTTTCTATCTTTATCTCTCTCTCTCTTTCTCTCTCTCTCTCTCTATCTCTGATCTCTCTCCCTCTCGCTTCTATCGTATCCAGTTTGTAATATTTGAGGTCACGTGATAGACACTGACCTCTGTAATAATTACAGCTGGATTGACCTGCCAGTGCTAGATTGTGTCGGTGACAACAAGCAACCGTTTCCGGCGGGAAAAGCAGCACCTGCGATCGAATCTGTGTTGTGATGATAACATGACCTGGCATTGCACCTGCAAGCAGATATGTGTATGCTTGATATATGATAACCTCACAGCTAAGGATGTCTTTGGTAGCCTATATATCGATTTTATAACGACTTGAACATCTTTTCCACCCCTAAGTGGTGATTCTATTTGAATGTAATGAATAATATCAAAGTGACCCAGAATGACCTAGGTATGGTCACATGGTAATACAATGACCTGTGGTACATCAACTGCATCTGCTTTGACATGTCAGTATACGTTGGTTCGATTGTATCCAATAACAACAAGCAACCGTTCGAGACGTTAAAAAAAACAACGCCTACGAACAACTTTATGACGCCATGAGAACATGACTTATGATGACCTTGATGTCAAGTATTTTTACTTTATTTTTAAATTATCCTTACTTCAGAAAAGAATGATGCGTATTATTGAAGGTGTATTTCCCCCTCAGAGTGCAAATCCTATCTTTAAGAAGTACAAAATATTAAAAGTCCAAGATATAGCAAAACTTCAAATGTTGCTTATTATGCAAAAATTCATTTATAATCAGCTACCTCATTCTATTAGACCCCTTTTCACAGAATCGCTTAATACCCCATACTCCACAAGACTACAAAACCACTTCCAACACAGCTATTCAAACAAAAATTATCGTCTCTTCACCATTGAATGTTTTGGACCCAAGCTTTGGAATATCATCATAGCGAACACGTTCTGCATACAGAGATACCAAATTCTAAGATTGTTCTAAAACATCACATTAAGACATACTTCTTGAGCAGATATTAACTGACTTGAGCATAAACCTGTTGGATACTAAGGGAGTACACATGCATATGTATATGTGTTTGTGTGTGTGCATGTCCTTGGATGTATGTGTGTGCAGGGGTGCTGGCACGTGAGTGCATGTGTGTGTGTGTGTGTGCGTGTGCGTGTGTGTGTGTGTGTGCGCGTGCGCGTGCGCGTGCGCGTGCGCGTGCGTGGGCGTGCGCGTGCTTAACTATATATAAAGGTTGAAAACACCCAACCATAGTTCCTCCCAAACTCCACCCAGCAACAAGCCTACGCTTAGCTGGATGGAGTTGTGGGAGGAGCCAAAGTAAACAAAATGAATTTGAAATTAGGAGTGCTCACTATCATCTGTCCACTAACCAGCTATTAACAATATAGTTTAGATCATAACTTCTTGTTGGGATGGAACTAGGGCCAGTCATATGCCACCTTTGGGTATGACTACTTACTGCATTCTTTATTATTAGTTTTATTGCTCTAATACCGGGTGCTTTGTATGCTTATTTATTTGGTTTCCATCTCTTAGCTGGGAGCGCCACGACTTTACTTTTATTTTATGGTGTTAACGTAAGGTGGTTGCAGTCGTTGGGTAAGAGGAGGGGGCGCTCCTGGTCACCTTATCCTGGGTGGCGGACCTTAAAAAAAAGGAAAAAGAAGAAGTGTTTTTACACAACGTACGCTATGTACTCATTTGAAGGCAATGGAATTATCAAGCTGCTGTCTCAATTGGTTTGGCTGTTACGGCAGATAAACCAGGAGGCCGAAAATCCCCCCCCCCCCTAGTGACTCGCGGGTTAAGTTAAGGGGAACCTAAGTGGGTGATTCGGAGTTGCCTTGAAGTTTCAGCCCGAAATTGGTTATTCGGAGTTGGGTTCGGAAAGTCGCTGACCACCAATTGTTTGGCCAATATGGAATGGGGGGGGGGAGGGGCGTGGGCAACGTAGGAATTTTCAAAATTTAGGGAAAATTTAGGAAAAAATTTGGATTAGTCAAAATTTGTATTTTATGTGACTTTCTACCTACATTATGTTCTTGAAGCTTTCGCGATTTGCATTGTTCGTTCGTTGGTTGGTTATTGGTTCTTACGTCGCATTTGGCCGCTAGATTATTAGCATTACTAATCACTCACGCCCATCAGTCGTGGGCGGCGAGCGGCGACAGGTGAGATTGGAACCCACAACCTTTCGGTTTAGAGAGCAATATCTAACCCCAAGACCACTTCGTCCCTACGATGCGTATTGCCACTTGATTTCGTTTCATAGTCGACACAACGCATGTGTCTACATATATAAATGCGTGAATTACTTGGTACATTTGTGACTTAAGGTAACAACAGGTCATGCAAATGACCTTCGATGATCATAAGATGGAAACAAACAGAAAACCAAACAAACAACAAAAACTTCTACACAGAGAAGGTAGTTTTATTTCGACTTGTAAGCACCAATGTTCCGTCCTGATCTAAAAATGCCGAAGGGCATAGTTCTTAACTTGATTGAAAGTAAAATAAAGTGAAACGTTTTGGCCCACATTGGTAAGGAATGCTGTGCTTTTAACAAAAATTAGATATATTAGATCTCAAACTTTCCGATCATGGATCATTTTCAAGAGTGACAATATTTTGTACACATCAATTCATGACAAAAATCATACACTGAAATTACGCACCGAATTCAAATCGCATCCTCGCATATATTGTCGCCTCAACAAGAAATCACCTTCACATCTCGCATGCACTAAGCTCAACATACACGGTATGCACATTTCCCAATATCATACATCACACAGATCTCACAATTTCTGCAATCGCCTCCCCTATCGCTCCCTCTCCCCCTCTCTCTAACTATATATATATATATATATATATATATATATATATATATATATATATATATATATATATATATATATATATATATACATATATATGTATACACCCATACACACATATACACATATACGCATATATACATATATACATATATATATATATATATATATATATATATATATATATATATATATATATACATCTTTCCCTCCCCTCTCTCTCTCTCTCCCTTTTCCTTGATCATCCCTAGTATCCGTCTCTGGATCATCTCTCCATTCTTCATATCTGACTACTCTGCTATATGTTTTGTATGAGTGAAAATACCATAACAAGTGCCTACGTGTGAAATAATAAGGTTATGTGATGTACCATGAGGAGTTCTGGGAATTCATGATGGGATGTGTCTCGAATACATAGGGACTCCAAAACCTTCCGATCCGCGTTATCTCTAGCTGACCCCAGTATCTCTACATACAAATTTACGTTGGTCTCAGAATGTTCCATGGATGGGTGGCTTTCGAGCATGTGTTCGCCCATGGGAGTCTAGGAGCGTCTCAAACATGCGTCACTGAGATGTTCATTGTATCGCTCACTGATAGGTCTTTTAGTTTCTCCGATATAAAATTGGTGACTGCATGCTTTGCAAACAATTTTGTATACCACGTTCTTTTTAGTGCATTTTCCTTTCAGGCCATTTACACAGGTGTGACATACACGGTTGCCAGAAAGACATAGAGGATTTTTCAGGGCTGATTTTACTTATCTGGATTTCATTGTACTACCACTAGTCCAGGCCACCTTCAAGTTTTTTATTCGAGATGATTTTACAATCCGATTGACGCTTGTGCAAAGTGCATCGTTTATAAATGGCAGTCTAATGTAAGTATCCCCTTCTGTTTTGTCCCGTTTACTCTGCTTACGTTTGTGCTGCTGTTTTACGCTTTTCCGAAACCAGGTCAGAGCCCTTTTCGCTGCCATCGATACTTTCTACCTCGGGTATCCATTGGTAACAAACAATTCATCAATGATGCGCAAACTCCGCAAACAAGTGTCCTCGTCCGACGATAGCCTTGCTGCTCGTAACATCTGGGATGAAAGCACTGCCGATTTCGTGCTCATGGGATGGGCTGAACAATAGTGTAAGATTATTGGGGCGGTCATGGGCTTGACATATAGTTCTGTCGAGTACGAACCATCAGCATGATCGGTGAACCATGTATCCAGAAATGCAATGGAGCCCTTGTCTAATGAGTGTTCCAAGGTGAAGGATATTTCTGGGTGCTCCATGTTTATGTTTGTGTAAAGTTCCATCAGTTATTTAATTCCATGGGTCCAAATGCCAAATACATCGTCGATGTACCGTAGGTAGATGATCGGCTTCAAAGTTGTCTTCGCTAAGAATTTTGTTTCAAACCAGTGCATGAAGGCTATAGCAAGGGGAGGGGCACAGCGGTTTCCCATGGCACCTCCCTTGGCTTGCTTGAAGACTGAATCACCGAATCTAAGAATGTTGCTATGGTAAATGTGGTTCAGAAACACTTCACAGTCCGGTAAGCTAAGGCCGAATAGATTAATATTGTTCACATTGTGCTCAAGTAGTTTTAGGACCGCATCAATACCTTCCTGTATTGGAATACTTCCATAGAGATTTGTTACATCCATAGTGAATGCTATGCTGCCAACCGACAAGCGCTTTGGAAAGCATTCTCGTACTTTGTCCAGATAGCTCTCAGTGTTTGTCAGATGTGCTGGTATGAAAGCCAAAATTTTGGTTAGAATTTTGCACATAAACCAGGAAAGCTTGTCTAAAGGATCTCCGCATGCTGATACTATGGGACGCAGTGGTATATCGGGTTTGTGTTTTTTTGAGGCCATATAACTCAGCTGTGCGGCTGAAGTGAGGGATCAACGGTTGTACGACATCTTTTGGTAATTTCTGGGAGAGGGTGGACTTGATGAGGATGCTGGTTCTGATATCTAGTCTTAGTGGGGTTCGGGTGTTTCGATACCGGCTGATATTCCGTGGTCAATTTGGTAGCTTTTTGTACGTAATCTGCTTTGTCCATTATGACAAATCCTTTGCATTTATCTGGTGGCTTCATGATGATGCTGGTGTTGACTTCAAGTTCCTTGATGGCCTTACTTTGGTTATCGGTGATGTTATTTCTAGCTGTGGGGTGCCTTTTGAAATATTTCATTAACTTGGACTTAAGGTCTCTGAAAATTTCTTCGAACTCTATCGGAGCCTTCGGTGGCTGGAATGCAGGTAAATTTGCGAATGATGGGCGAATGCCTAGGGAATTTCGTGTTGTGTCGCCGGATAGTTGACTCATCGCCATGTGACCGTTATTGCGCTTAGAATCCCTAACATACCTCCATCTGAGTGCACAGAGCGCACGCTCAATTCCTACTTCCACTTTTCGCAAGCATGCTCGTCCTACGTTTTGTGCAAGAGCGAAATTCGGGCCATAATCAAGCACATCCAACACTTGGGCATCTAGAGGTACATTTGATAAGTTTTGTGTGTGCCTATAATGACTATGTCTGGGTATCGGGTAAACAGGCAGATCATGGACAAAAGTTTTAGTACGTATTCTCCGACGAGTGTGTGAGGCTCGTGCACTGGAAGTCATGGCCACTTGTGACCTAGTGTCCCCACTGCCCTGCAATATGCATTCGCCTATTACTGAGTGATGCACAATTCCAACAATGCGAACAGCAGCGAGCCTAATTACCTCTCCACACAAACAATCACTAGCCAGTTCCTGCAGCTCCGGTACCAGCTGTGTGGGCTTGCCGAACACTATACAGGTCGATAGCCATTCTGCGTCAGGAAAGATTGCTAAGTAGGGTTCGTCATATGAAGAAAGTCCGATTACTGGAGCGACGTGCACAACCATCAATGGAAGCTGTTTACACACCAGGAGGGGGTTACGCCGAGCAACAGCGTACCTTCGGCCAACATAACAGCACCAACAATGGCAACAACGTCGCTCATTGCAACACTGCTCTGGTAAGAAGTACCAAGAGTATCAGTACCAGAAATGGCAGGAGCACTGCCGGTAACAACGGCATTCTTCAAGTCGGCGAAACCTACCGGAACAGCAGTACCACGGAAGACAGTAGCGTTTCTCAGGACAGGGCCGAGAGGAATAGCAACACCACCGAAGACAATGTTCTGTGGCCCCTCAGGGTAGGACGTTCAGGGACAGCAGCGTCACCAAGATGAACACCGCGACTGAGAACGGCAGGACGACCGAGGGCAACAGCACCGCTCAGGGCAGGACTGCCACAGACAGCACCACTACCAAGGACAGTACCGCCCAGGACGGCACCGCCAGGGACAGCAGCACTGCACATAGCGATATCACTGCACAGATGAGTACTGGTGGCAAGAAAGCCTTTCCCAAAGCGCAGTATATAAGCAATGGTCTGTCGTTTATGATGACCATAGTAACAACGCTTCGAACAGCTTGTTGCTTTCTTGTGAACTCAGTGTTCGGCAAGCCTACACAGCTGGTACCGGAGCTGCAGGAACTGGCTAGTGATTGTTTGTGTTGTACGGTGAGGGGCTTCCGTGGTGGGGGAGAGGTAATTAGGCTCGCTGCTGTTCGCATCGTTGGAATTGTGCACCACTCAGTAATAGGTGATGCATATTGCAGGGCAGTGGGAACACTAGGTCACAAGTGGCCATGGCTTCCAGTGCACGAGCCTCACACACTCGTCGGGGAATACGTACTAAAACTTTTGTCCATGATCTGCCTGTTAACCCGATACCCAGACATAGTCATTATAGGCACACACAAAATTTATCAAACGTACCTCTTGATGTCCAAGTGTTGGACGTGCTTGATTATGGCCCGAATTTCGCTCTTGCACACAACGTAGGACGAGCATGCTTGCGAAAAGTGGAAGTAGGAATTGAGCGTACGCTCTATGCACTCAGATGGAGGTATGTTAGGGATTCTAAGCGCAATAACGGTCACATGGCGATGAGTCAACTATCCGGCGACACAACACGAAATTCCCTAGGCATTCGCCCATCATTCGCAGATTTACCTGCATTCCAGCCACCGAAGGCTCCGATAGAGTTCGAAGAAATTTTCCGAGACCTTAAGTCCAAGTTAATGAAATCTTTAAAAAGGCACCCCACAGTTACAAATAACATCACCGATAGCCAAAGTAAGGCCATCAAGGAACTTGAAGTCAACACCAGCATCATCATGAAGCCATCAGATTAATGCAAAGGATTTGTCATAATGGACAAAGCAGATTACGTACAAAAAGCTACCAAATTGACCACGGAATATCAGCCGGTATCGAAACACCCGAACCCCACTAAGACTCTAGATATCAGAACCAGCATCCTCATCAAGTCCACCCTCTCCCAGAAATTATCAAAAGATATACAACCGTTGATCCCTCACTTCAGCCGCACAGCTGAGTTATATGGCCTCCCAAAAAAACACAAACCCGATATACCACTATCCCATAGTATCAGCATGCGGAGATCCTTTAGACAAGCTTTCCTGGTTTATGTGCAAAATCCTAACCAAAATTTTGGCTTTCATACCAGCACATCTGACAAACACTGGGAGCTATCTGGACAAAGTACGAGAATGCATTCCAGAGCGCTTGCCGGTTGGCAGCATAGCATTCACTATGGATGTAACAAATCTGTATGGAAGTATTCCAATACAGGAAGGTATTGATGCGGTCCTAAAACTACTTGAACACAACGTGAACAATATTAATATATTCGGCCTTAGCTTACCGGACTGTGAAGTGTTTCTGAACCACATTTACCATAACAACATTCTTAGATTCAGTGATTCAGTCTTCAAGCAAACCAAGGGAGGTGCCATGGGAAACCGCTGTGCCCCTCCCCTTGCTATAGTCTTCATGCACTGGTTTGAAACAAAATTATTACCGAAGACAACTTTGAAGCCGATCATCTACCTACGGTACATCGACGATGCATTTGGCATTTGGACCCATGGAATTAAATTACTGATGGAACTTTACACAAACATAAACATGGAGCACCCAGAAATATCCTTCACCTTGGAACACTCATTAGACAAGGGCTCCATTGCATTTCTGGATACATGGTTCACCGATCATGCTGATGGTTCGTACTCGACAGAACTATATGTCAAGCCCATGACCGCCCCAATAATCTTACACTATTGTTCAGCCCATCCCATGAGCACGAAATCGGCAGTGCTTTCATCCCAGATGTTACGAGCAGCAAGGCTATCGTCGGACGAGGACACTTGTTTGCGGAGTTTGCGCATCATTGATGAATTGTTTGTTACCAATGGATACCCGAGGTAGAAAGTATCGATGGCAGCGAAAAGGGCTCTGACCTGGTTTCGGAAAAGCGTAAAACAGCAGCACAAACGTAAGCAGAGTAAACGGGGCAAAACAGAAGGGGATACTTACATTAGACTGCCATTTATAAATGATGCACTTTGCACAAGGATCGTAAAATCATCTCGAACAAAGAACTTGAAGGTGGCCTGGACTAGTGGAAGTACACTGAAATCCAGATTAGTAAAATCAGCCCTGCAAAATCCTCAGTGTCCTCCTGGCAACCGTGTATGTCACACCTGTGTCAATGGCCTGAAAGGGAAATGCACTAAGAAGAACGTGATATACAAAATTGTTTGCTAAGCATGCCGTCACTAATTTTATATCGGAGAAACTAAAAGACCTATCAGGGAGCGCTACAATGAACATCTCAGTGACGCACGTTTGAGACGCTCCTAGACTCCCATGGGCGAACACATGCTCGAAAGCCACCCATCCATGGAACATTCTGAGACCAACGTAAATTTTTATGTAGAGATACTGGGGTCAGCTAGAGACAACGCGGATCTGAAGGTTTTGGAGTCCCTATGTATTCGAGACACACATCCCACCATGAATTCCCAGAACTCCTCATGGTACATCACATAACCTTAGTATTTCACACATAGGCACTTGTTATGGTATTTTCACTCATACAAAACATATAGCAGAGTAGTCAGATATGAAGAATGGAGAGATGATCCAGAGACGGATACTAGGGGTGATCAAGGAAAAGGGAGAGAGAGAGAGAGAGGGAGGGAAAGATGTATATATATATATATATATATATATATATATATATATATATATATATATATATATATATATATATATATATATATATGTATATGTATATATGTATATATGTGTATATGTATGTATGGGTGTATATATACATATATATATATATATATATATATATATATATATATATATATATATATAGTTAGAGAGAGAGAGGGGGAGAGGGAGCGATAGGGGAGGCGATTGCAGAAATTGTGAGATCCGTGTGATGTATGATATTGGGAAATGTGCATACCGTGTATGTTGAGCTTAGTACATGCGAGATGTGAAGGTGATTTCTTGTTGAGGCGACAAAATATGCGAGGATGCGATTTGAATTCGGTGCGTGATTTCAGTGTATGATTTTTGTCATGAATTGATGTGTACAAAATATTGTCACTCTTGAAAATGATCCATGATCGAAAAGTTTGAGATCTAATATATCTAATTTTTATTAAAAGCACAGTATTCCTTGCCAATGTGGGCCAAAACGTTTCACTTTATTTTACTTTCAATCAAGTTAAGAACTTTGCCCTTCGGTATTTTTAGATCAGGACGGAACATTGGTGCTTACAAGTCGAAATAAAACCACCTTCTCAGTGTAGACGTTTTTGTTGTTTGTTTGGTTTTCTGTTTGTTTCCATCTTATGATCATCGAAGGTCATTTGCATGACCTGTTGTTACCTTAAGTCACAAATGTACCAAGTAATTCACGCATTTATATATGTAGACACATGCGTTGTGTCGACTATGAAACGAAATCAAGTGGCAATACGCATCGTAGGGACGAAGTGGTCTTGGGGTTAGATATTGCTCTCTAAACCGAAAGGTTGTGGGTTCCAATCTCACCTGTCGTCGCTCGCCGCCCACGACTGATGGGCGTGAGTGAT
The DNA here is from genome assembly GCA_034440615.1 of Ashinkailepas kermadecensis. Taxonomy (NCBI): domain Eukaryota; kingdom Metazoa; phylum Arthropoda; class Thecostraca; family Neolepadidae; genus Ashinkailepas; species Ashinkailepas kermadecensis. Next base: position 98,607 of record JAOTOM010004007.1, read on the forward strand.
TAGTAATGCTAATAATCTAGCGGCCAAATGCGTCGTAAGAACCAACAGCCAACCAACGAACGAACAATGCAAATCTCGAAAGCTTCAAGAACATAATGTAGGTAGAAAGTCACATAAAATGCAAATTTTGACAAATCCAAATTTTTTCCTAAATTTCGAAAATCCCTACGTGGCCCACGCCCCCCCAATTCCATATTGGCCAAACAATTGGTGAGCGGAAGGTCGTCAACTTTTAGTATTGTCGGTGTAGCACCCATTCAGATATTTTTGCTGCCATTTAAATTGCCTTTTAAAGAATAAGGAACATGTTGCTAAATATATTGGAATACAACAACTTTCTTTATTGATGGAAACGCCTATATATTTGGTTCTGCCATAGCAACACCAATAATTTTCACGATTTAACTTTTAGTGTACTCGGTCACATATGCAAGCAATGTGGTTTAATTGGCAACACCAATGATGATGGGGGTGGGGGGGAGTTATTTTTTAGGCGTGCCTGCCCTAAAGGTTATTTGCGCCGCCTTTAAAGCTAGTGTGTCATCGAAGCTAAGGCTAGTGTACATCTATGTTAAGGGAGTTTTACGTTATAGTGTGTGTGACGTCTCAGGTGCTGAAGGTGGGGCTGGGCGGGGGACATCTCCTGGATGTCTAAATGTTGTTAGTTTTACTTTACTCCTCCGCAAGATAATTTGTGGCTGGGGTGCTGAGGCTAATTTGAAAGTCAGGCCCGCCGTCGACACGTCAGGCCCGCCGTCGACACGTCAGGTCCGCCGCCGACACGTCAGGCCCCCTGGCCGACGACACGTCAGGTCCGCCACCGACACGTCAGGCCTGCTGCCGCCGACACGTCAGGCCCGCTGCCACCGACACGTCAGGTCCGCCACCGACACGTCAGATCCGCCGTCGACACGTCAGGTCCGCCACCGACACTTCAAGTCCGCCACCGACACGTCAGGTTCGCCGTCGACATGTCAGGTCCGCCACCGACACGTTAGGTCCGCCATCGACACGTCAGGTCCGACACCGACACGTCAGGTGCGCCACCGACAAGTCAGGTCTGCCGCCGACACGTCAGGTCCGCCACCGACACGTCAGGTCCGCCACCAACACGTCAGGTCCGCCGCCGCCGACACGTCAGGTCCGCCACCGACACGTCAGATCCGCCGTCGACACGTCAGGTCCGCCACCGACACTTCAAGTCCGCCACCGACACGTCAGGTCCGCCGTCGACATGTCAGGTCCGCCACCGACACGTCAGGCCCGCCGTTGACACGTCAGGTCCGCCGTCGACACGTCAGGTCCGCCATCGACACGTCAAGTCCGCCACCGACGTCAGGTCCGCCACCGACACGTCAGGTCCGCCGTCGACACGTCAGGTCCGCTACCGACACGTCAGGTCCGCCACCGACACGTCAGGTCCGCCATCGACACGTCAGGTCCGACACCGACACGTCAGGTGCGCCACCGACAAGTCAGGTCTGCCGCCGACACGTCAGGTCCGCCACCGACACGTCAGGTCCGCCACCAACACGTCAGGTCCGCCGCCTCCGACACGTCAGGTCAGCCACCGCCGACACGTCAGGTCCGCCACCGACACGTCAGGTCCGCCACCGACACGTCAGGTCCGCCGTCGACACGTCAGGTCCGCCACCGACATGTCAGGTCCACCACCGACACGTTAGGTCCGCCGCCGGCACGTCAGGTCCGCCACCGACGCGTCAGGTCCGCCGCCGACACGTCAGGTCCGCCACCGACACGTCAGGTCCGCCACCGACACGTCAGGCCCGCTGCCACCGACACGTCAGACCCGCTGCCGACGACACGTCAGGGCCGCTGCCGCCGACACGTCAGGTCCGCCACCGACACGTCAGGTTCGCCACCGACACGTCAGGTCCACCGTCGACACGTCAGGCCCGCTGCCGCCGAAACGGCATGCCCGCTAACGACACGTAACGCCAGTTTCATCTAGAATTTCTAGTTTCAGAGAAATCTATGAATAGGTGGCAGACAGATAACAACTCTGATTACATGAGGTGATGCCGGTGGTGGTGAAGAGGGAGTGGCGGCGGATCTAGGGAATAGCCACTGGGGGCCATGCTCTGAAGATGATCTGGTTGTAGGAAAATTAACCTTCATTTCCAATTTGCGGCAAAACTAAACATTTTACGAGGAAAATATTGTCTTAACGGTGCTAAGCGGTCTAAAGCCGGTGTACTTTTTATTAACGGGGTGCTTCCCAATGTCGACTGAATCCTGACTGCTTCCACCACTGCAGGGGCTGCGGATGTTCAAACAACGAAGAAAATTCAAGGTGCATCTTCCATGCAGCACATTTTTATCCCCGACGGCAGTGGACAATGAACATCAAAGAATTGGCCTAAATATCGGTTTGCCCCACTCCCCGTCCAATCGGTTGAAACACTCGTTGGGCAAGGGTCAAGGATCCACTTGAGAATCCTCGAGGAGACCACATCTCCATCTGGGTGAGGGCTACCCCCACCCCCTCCCCAGGGAAAGGTGGCGTCGCTCCGGCCGGGAAAGGCCCTCCCCTTGGAACGAATTTGTCAGCCAAAGGCGCTCTTTTCGGAGGAAGAAGCGCCCCTTTGAGGCGAAAAGGCGTCTCCTCAGTATTATCGAATGCAGCACCTGCATGCTGCCTGCTCAGTTGATTTTTCTACCGAAGGCGACCCTCTGAGGAAATGTGCTCGTCCCCTGGAGAAATTGAAGAACATCTGAAGAAACCGCCAGACCACATTTGGCAGCACATTTACCAGGTACCATGCGCCAATAACCGCACACTCCTGTCACCTGTTGACAGAAAGCGGAGATACAGCCGCAAGATTTCGCCGCCAGGGTTTCGCTGGCTCTCCTAGCGGACAACTGACGAACTATTTTTGTACGTTATGATCCTTGTACGTAAATTAACTTTGTACGTTATGAACGCTCCCTCTGAAGCCAGTTTTGTACGTTGTGATCGTTGTTTTGTACGTTGTGATCGAATTTTGTACGTTATGAACGCGCCCTATCCAATGCATTTTGTACTTTATTTCGATTTTTGTACGTTATGATCCTTGTACGTTGTGAGCTTTGTACGTTATGAACTTTGGTAGTAAATGAACCTTGTACGTTATGAATCCTCCCCCACATAGAGACACTCGCGGCCACATCATTGAACAATTTTTAGACCGACATAATTTAGTATTACTTAACACAGGAGAAGCAACATTTTTTCACCTTGGACATAATACAAAAACAGCTATTGATTTATCAATATGCTCTCCGACCCTGGCCAACGATTTTGACTGGACCATTGTTACCGACATTCATGACAGCGACCACTACCCGATAAAATTAACACCTACTTTTTCAACGACGACGGACACCACACCTAGTTTTATTCCCCGCTGGAAAATTTCAAAAGCCGATTGGACAACATTTCGGGAACTTTCTTATATGCAATACAACCCCAACATTTCTCCCGTCGAAAACATCAACTCAACTACAAATACACTTTTCGAGGCAGCTTCCACGACTATTCCACTTACAAAACCATTCACAAGAAGGAAACCAGTACCTTGGTGGTGTCCAGAAATTTCAAAGCGATTGCGATAAGAAAAAGAGCATTTAGAAATTATTTACGACATCCCGATTAGGAAAATTTATACATCCGTAACCGCGAACGTGCGAGGACCCGCCGCATCATTCGCGATGCCAAGCGCCGTTCATGGGCCATATATTTACAACAGCTGACTTTTCGAACACCTTTGAGTAAAATATGGCAATTAATCCGACGCTTGTCCGGACGCTCCCCATTTAAATCTCTACCGGCCCTCAAAATCCACAATCTCACCATTACAGACCCACAAACCATAGTAAATACCATAGCCCATAATAACTCCGATGTAAATTACCGACCTAATTTCACATCAAATGCGCAACAAACTTTTCACACCAATCACGAACTCTTCGAATCCGACAATACCGAGGACTACAATGCTTCTTTTCATCTTTTCGAACTGCAGAATGCCATTTCCTCCGCTGGTAACACTTCAGTAGGGCCTGACAAATTACATTATTCCTTCTTTCGACATTTATCTGACCACACCAAACAATGCATCTTAGACACATTTAATGCATTATGGTCAAATCATATCTTTCCTGAAACATGGAAAAATGCAATCATCATTCCCATTCCAAAACCCGGGAAAGATCACAGTAACCCCAATAATTTTCGGCCAATTGCCTTTACCAGTTGCTTGGGGAAACTTCTTGAAAGAAGACTGACCTGGCACCTGGACACAAATTATCTTTTATCTCCATTCCAATATGGTTTTCGTCATGGACGCAGCCCAGTCGATCATCTCATCAGATTAGAAACGGATATTTGCCTTGGTTACAAAAAGCACGAACACACAGTGGCAGTATTTTTAGACATTAATAAAGCTTATGATATGGTCTACAAACCCGCATTACTTTTCAAAATTCATCAACTCGGTTTCAAAGGACACTTAGCTCATTATTTCATAGGTTTTCTATCTGGTAGCCGTTCTTTTCACCTCAGATGTCGATCATCGATCTCCATTCAGCATATTATGCAGAACGGACTGCCACAGGGAAGCTGTATATCACCAGTTTTATTTAACATCATCATTAATGACCTTTTCGCTGACATGCCTGCAAATGTAACATTTTCTCTTTTCGCGGACGATAGTGCAATTTGGTGCTCAGACAAAGATTACGAAAATTGTTTGATTCGGCTTCAAAACGCCCTTGACAGAGTACATCAATGGTCCATCAAATACTGTTTCAATTTTTCGGCCCCCAAATCTGCAACCATGATTTTTAGCAAATGCACTCCCTGCCCAAACCCAGATACACAACTTCACCTTGGACAAAGTGACATACATTTTGTACATTCATTTAAATTTCTTGGTGTAAGCTTTGATCGTAGGCTTTCCATGCATCAACACATGAAACACATACAGAACAAATGTTTTCGCCGACTAAATCTACTATTTCGCTGCATTACTTCCACCTCCTTAGGAGCCGATCGTCACACCCTTTTACAACTATATAAATCCTTAGTACTCCCCATCATTGAATATGGCTCAGTAGTTTATGCTGGTGCCAGCCCATCCTCTTTACACATTTTAGACACAATTCAAAATAAATTTATCCGTATCGCACTTGGTGCCATGACCACTTCACCCACTATTTCTTTACAAGCAGAATCGGGAATTCCTCCGCTAGCTCTCCGTAGAATGCAGCAAACACTTAGGTACGTCTCCAAAATTCAATTTCACGCAAACCACCCCACACACGCGTCTTTACAAATTCTCCCAATTTACATCATAATTATTTAGGTCCAGCTGAAAGGCGAACTGGTCTCACTATAGCTTCTCGGGTAAAAACATTTTCTGAACAATTTCACTTCACTATTCCACCCATTACTTCTCTTTCTCCACCAACTACACCACCGTGGCAGATAGCCGAACGACACATTTTCTATCTCACCACGACTCCAAAATCACAGCTTTGTTCGGAATATCTCAAACAAAAATTTCACCAAATTCGGTCTCGTTATTACCACGTTCCTTTCGTTTTTACAGACGGTTCGAAATATGCTAACCTTACAGGAAATGCCGTAGTTTCTAGAACATACAAAAAAACAACATCGCTTACCAAACGGAACATCAATTTTCATCGCTCAATTACATACCATCCTCATTGCCCTCCGTTATATTCGCAATCGTTTTCTCTGTCACCCCATGCGCAGCGTCATCATTTGTTCCGACTCCAAATCTGTTTCACAATCTCTTTCGTCACTTTCTTTTTCACATCATTGCCATACTTATGTTTATGAATCACTACAAACACTTCACCTGATGGGCGTGAAGGTCCGTTTCCTGTGGGTGCCCAGTCACTGCGGCATCCCAGGAAACGAGGAAGCAGATCATCTCGCAAAACAATCATTACAATTACCACACATCACAGAAATTCAACCACATTTTGACGCCATTAAATCAACAGTGCGACAGAACATTCGACATTTTTGGAACCAAACCTGGACACAAAGTACAAACCATACACAGTTACGAAGCATTAAACCAGTCATCGATATTCGGACGCCATCATTTCCAATCAACCGCCACGAAGAAAAAGTTATATCGCGCATCCGCATAGGACACACTTACCTCACACATATATTTATTTATTCTGCTTCCCCTCGGCCTTCATGCCCATCATGTAGCACTTATATCACAGTCCCACATATATTACTACACTGCCCGCAATACCATGGCCCTAGAAAACAACTTATCGATTACTGCCACACACACAACATTCCATTCTCTTGGCCTCATTGTTGGGGGACGATCACCCATTTCTTATCACGCTACTTTTCAATTTTCTACGAGAAACCAAATTGTTCCAGGATTTATAGACTGACTTTTGCGATTTAATTCCATATTCATTTGATATAAACGGCGCGAAATGGCCTGAGTAGGCCGAAGCGCCTAATCCAACAAAACGGAAACGAGGTCTCTGGTCGAGAAAGAAAGCCCTTAGTCGAGACTGGAGCTCCTTGATTGAAACATATGTCCCCCTGATCGAGGAAGGAGGCCCCTGGCCAAGGTAGAAGGCCCCTGGTCGAAACAGGAGGCCCTTACCGACAACAAATGGCCCTGACCAGCAGAGGAAGCCCCGTGGCCGACACAGGAGCCCTGGCTGAGACGGAAGATCCCGGGTCGAAACAGGAGGGCCCTACCGACACAGGAGGCCCCTGTGGCGACACAGGAGGTTCACATTATACGTAAACCTCACAATGCAACACTATCAAATAGGAAATGGTTATTAATGTTGCCAACCGGCCTGACGCAGTGGAAATAATATGAGCGAAGACCTCTTTTTCCGATTTCATATCACATCTATGAATATACTCGGATGGCATCTCGATGAACCATTTCCCGCTCTGTTATTGTATGCAAATTAATGCAAACAGGGAGGAGAGTAGCAGTCGTAGTTTTGTCAGAAAAGGAGATTGCTCGTGCATGGACACTTCCTTGAGTTGGTGAGTGCATGGACACTTCCTTGATGCTGCACTATGGGTGGTCACCAATTATAGCATAACAATCCACGCCAAGTTCTTTCCCTGGCCGCCGTCAGCAGGCATGCTTCAAGATCGGACAAATCTCAGGCATGAAGCAGGGATGGTTCTGGCCCTTCGTGAGTGGGCGAACTAATATTGCTCGGCAGAGGCGCAGCCAAGGGAGCCACCCCTCCCCTTGTCAACTAAAAATGCACTAGTTCAGGCAAGAAATGTTTGATATTTTTACCACGCAGAACCAGAAAGTATTGGCGCGCACAGAAAATGACCCCTGTTTCTCCACATTGCCCCCCCCTTAAGAAAATCATGACCGTGTCCCAATTTCCCGATCTCCTCCACTAGAACGCATGCTACTAATTACCACTGACACCTGAATATCCTGCAAAGGCGTACTGTTTCCCACCACACCTAGGTACCATTGGCGTCACAAATCGGTTGGCAGTCGGCCTGAGCGTCCTGGTATCTGAATATCCTGCATAGGTACCTATACCGTTTCCGACCATATCTATACCTAAGTAGTATCTTCAGGTGCTGGGACGCCCAACCTGACTGCGACGACAATAGTACACACGCACACTGAATGTGTGTCGCTACTGTCGGCCAAGACCCAGTTTTTTGGTCCTAGTTCAACACACTTTGCCCAGCCAGTTAATGATCGGTAGCACTCGCTCTGTCTTTCCAGAGGCTGGTATGATCGTCTGAGAGAGCGGCGCCGCTGCTGTCCGATCCATCGGTGCTGTTGTTTGTCTGACTCCGGTCAGTTTCCGGCTCGATCGGCCGCCGTGAGTTTGGATTTGTCTCCTGAGGATTGGTGCAGTTGATACACCAGTCATCGCCTTAACGTGGCGGTCACCAACTCTGGTGCCGAGCCTGCTGGCTGGCCTTTTCAGCTCCTCCTCATCAGCTTTTGTGCCTCACAAAAGGTCAACACATTTGGGTAACATGGTTCGTAGTGCATAAGAATGCTTCAAGCAGTTTTTTTTTATCGGAACGCACAAAACGCACCATAATGCGATTTTTGTTTTACAATGGCTCTAGCGCTGCTGTAACCGGTGCCTTGAGTTCAGGGCACATGTCGCTGACACGTCTGCTCTGTGACTAAGAGCCGTAGCTGAGGCGGAATGATCGCAAGCTCCACTCTCTGCAAACCCCTTATCGTGTTGACGCACCCTTCGATCAAAACCCACTCCCGTTGTGCTCGCCGATATCACTTCACGTGCCGCGCCGTGATCAGCCGCCAACATCAGACGGAAACTGGTGAAAACAACCTTCAAACACCACCGAATACCTCATACTTAGAGGAAAAAGGGTACGATTTTTAAATTCCTTATTCGAAAGCTCGCATGTTTGGAAAGAATAAGAAGTGAGATTAGAGTGGGACACCGCCGCGTCCGTCAGCGGCTTGTGACGCCTCGCGACCCCTGTCACGATCTGCGACAGGACATAGCCGAGTGTTGGATGTCCACGGGCGTCGTTGTGTCGCTAACACTCTAGCACTCTGGCCCAAGGCCGGTAGTGCTCTCACAGCTGGCAGAAATATAACCAACTTAAGCGGTACGGCCCACCAAGCCTGATCATGACATGCTTGAGAGGCGTATTACTGAGCCACAACGTATCCTAACTACGATATATCCACGACCATGTATGAATCTACTCGCTGATTCACACTCAGTACTAGAAAGTATTATTTTCGATTTCGCATGGAAGTCAATGTGACATTCGGTCCTTTATTGGTGAATGTTTCAACAGTTATAAAAAAAACATGAGCTAACTGTACCGCAAGCGTGATTTCATTTTGTTCTGGCGGACCCTCGCCACCCATCGACCAGCATAAAGCGCCATTATGGATGCTGGACGAGCGAGGACAGGAGGCGCCGGGTCCATTATGGGTGCTGGACGAGCGAGGACAGGAGGCGCCGGGTCCATTATAGGTGCCGGACGAGCGAGGGCACGAGGTGGGGTATGGGACTTCCACGCTGCATGCACAGGATTTGGCAACATGCCGCGACATGCCGCGACATGCCGCGACATGCCGCGACAGGAAACTTGTGGACCGACCGCAACTGCGCTTTGTTGGAAGTTCGTGGAGACATGTACCTTATTGCGTCCAATTTTCGCTTAAGCATAGGAATTTTAGCAGATAATACTGATCCAATTGTAAATACGCTAGGTCAATCAAGTCCACAGCGTAATATAATGCATTCAAATCTGGTGTTAGTGCCCATATTTAGCAAAGGAGCTCCATTTCAGGAACAGTATCCAAAATTTTGGTATGCGCGCAATGAAGAACATTCCGCTTAGCCGAAAATAGTTGCGCTCTTGCCGAGCCTAAGCTCATGTACGGTGTCCGTATTTGTAATTGAAATGCACCATGTAGAATTATCGAGCTGGCATGCGTGCCACGATTCTCCACTGCTCTTTTTCCCCACAGCTCTCCCGCTCAGTGTATGTCGCACGCAACCACTTTAGTTTTGATTCATACCAGCTTTCATCCTAAATGTCTTCTCCAAATATAATAGAGAATGTAAGTGTTCCGAGTGCTCACAATCCAGGCTCATAGAAGTGGCAGTACAGCTGCTCTTCTCGTGCTCACACGGATAGCGCCGTGGCTGTTCAGCCGCATGGGAGCAGACTCGCTCGAGCATCGCCATCGCCCGGAATGACGAACCCGAACAATAAACTGCACGATGCTATTTCAGTTCGCATGGCATCTTGACCCAGACGCGGCGATGGGCGGCCAGCGATCTGTCGCGAACGCCGGGCAGTGCTATTTACACACGCTGACACGGACTGATTATTGACGTCACCAGTACAATGGCCCCAATGGTGGCAAGCAATTTGTTTTAAAATTGCTAGAAAAAATGATTTTTTGGCCGAAATGTCCCAAATTTAGCCCGAAAATCACCTGCCTTATGATAAGGCAGGTGATTTTGGGGCTAAATTTGGGACATTCCGGCCAAGAGGGCACTTTTCGGTCAAAAGGGCACTTTTGGCCAAAAGGGCACTTTGGTCTCATGGGGGGGCGGGCCCCCTGCCCCCCTCCGGTGCGCCACTGGGTGTGAACCAGGTCGGCATACGGCGCCCACTGTCGCTTGCCATTGCGGCCTATCTCTAAATTGTGCGATCTCGCAATCAGGGGCTCCAGCATGACGTCGCGTCATTGTTATGCCATGGACATCAGCTATAGCTGAAGTAACATAGCAGCTATAGCTGGTGTCCATAACAGCTATGGCTGATGTCCATAGCAGTTATAGCTGGTGTCCATAGTAGCTTGAGCTAATGTCCATAGCAGTTAGAGGTGGTGTCCATAGCAGCTATAGCTGATATCCATAGCAGTTATAGCTGGTCTCCACAGCAGATATAACTGGTGTCCACAGCAATTATTGCTGGTATCCATAGCAGCTATAGCTGGTGTCCATAGCAGCTATAGCTGATGTCCATGGCAGTTATAGCTGATGTCCATAGCAGCTATAACTGATGTCCAGAGCAGCTATAGCTGGTGTCCATAGCAGCTATGGCTGATGTCCGCAGCAGTTATTGCTGGTGTCTATGGCAGCTATAGCTGATGTCCATAGCAGTTATAGCTGGTATCCATAGCAGCTATAGCTGGTATCCATAGCAGCTATAGCTAGTATCCATAGCAGCTATAGCTGATGTCCATAGCAGTTATCGCTGGTATCCATAGCAGCTATAGCTGATGTCCATAGCAGCTATGGCTGATATCCATAACAGCTATGGCTGATGTCCATAGCAGTTATTGCTGGTGTCCATAGCAGCTATAGCTGATGTCCACGGAAGTTATAGCTGGTGTCCATAGCAGCTATAGCTGGTGTCCATAGCAGCTATAGTTGGTGTCCATAGCAGCTATAGCTGGTGTCCATAGCATCTATAGCTGGTGTCCATAGCAGCTATAGCTGATGTCCATGGCAGTTATAGCTGGTGTCCATAGCAGCTAAAGCTGATGTTCATAGCAGCTATAGCTGATGTCATAGCAGTCACAGCTGGTGTCCATAGCAGCTATAGCTGGTGTCCATAGCAGCTATAGCTGATGTCCATGGCAGTTATAGCTGGTGTCCATAGCAGCTAAAGCTGATGTCCATAGCAGCTATAGCTGATGTCATAGCAGTCACAGCTGGTGTCCATAGCAGCTATAGCTGGTGTCCATAGCAGCCATATATGATGTCCATTGCAATTTTTGCTGGTGTTCATAGCAGCTATAGCTGATGTCCATAGCAACCATAGCTAGTGTCCATAGCAGCTATGGCTGATGTCCATAGCAGCTATAGCTGGTATCCCTAGCAGCTATGGCTGATGTCCATAGCAGCTATAGCTGGTGTGACATAGATGCCATGGACAGTACGTTTCATGAAGATGGCAAATCTGGCCACTTCCATATTTTGACACGCTGAGAACCATATTTTAGCTCCATAACATTGCTTGACAATTACTGATATGCTGGCTGAGGCAGCATCATGAATGTTTCTGCGTATGTGTCAGGGGAGAGACTCTGCCCACGTTAGAGTTGATTCTCATCCACCTCCTCAGGCGTCTTCAGATGAAGTTCCACCAGCACCCTATGCCATGCATCTGTCTGTAACCGGTAGTACTATAGTCGTACAGTCTCGTCAGTAGTCTTGTTTGTCATCAAACAACATGCGGTCCAGCCATCACTGCACTATCGACCACCAACCGGTCCAGATGTCACAGCACCATCGACCAACATCTGGTCCAGATGTCACACCACCATCGACCAACATCTGGTCCAGATGTCACACCACCATCGACCAACATCTGGTCCAGATGTCACACCACCATCGACCAGCATCTGGTCCAGATGTCACAGCACCATCGACCAACATCTGGTCCAGATGTCACAGCACCATCGACCAACATCTGGTCCAGATGTCACAGCACCATCGACCAACATCTGGTCCAGATGTCACACCACCATCGACCAGCATCTGGTCCAGATGTCACACCACCATCGACCAGCATCTGGTCCAGATGTCACAGCACCATCGACCAGCATCTGGTCCAGATGTCACACCACCATCGATCAACATCTGGTCCAGATGTCACAGCACCATCGACCAGCATCTGGTCCAGATGTCACACCACCATCGACCAGCATCTGGTTCAGATGTCACAGCACAATCGACCAGCATCTGGTCCAGATGTTACACCACCATCGACCAACATCTGGTCCAGATGTCACACCACCATCGACCAGCATCTGGTCCAGATGTCACACCACCATCGACCAACATCTGGTCCAGATGTCACACCACCATCGACCAACATCTGGTCCAGATGTCACAGCACCATCGACCAACATCTGGTCCAGATGTCACAGCTCCATCGACCAACATCAGTCGACCCCACTAGCACATACCAGTCCAGCCCTCTCCCCACCATCGACCAACATTTGGTGCGCTTAGTGTCTCGACTTTCTCCCAAAATCGTTGCGAACCCCCACAAGTTTCCACGCCCACAGCAGATTGTATTTCCGCCGAGATCGCCTCCCACTTCCGTTCGGGTCTGACATTCCTGCTGATGCAGTGCTCACATATTGGGTATCGTGCAATGCATTCACCCCTCCGCGCGTGGGGCCCACCCACGCTTACACCATATGCACACACACACACATACACACACACACACACACACACACACACACACACACACACACCACACACACATCACACATACACGCACACACACACACACACATACACACGCATACTCATATATATATATATATATATATATATATATATATATATATATATATATATATATATATATATATATATGTGTGTGTGTGTTTGTGTGTGCGTGTGTGGCTATGGAATAGCAATGTTTTATTTCCTCGCACCATCCTAATTTTGTTCTGCGTCCCTGAACGTGAGTGTCATCAACATTCGCGGGTATCCTAAGTTTTCTTAAAAGAAGAAGAAAAGCCAATCAGTATGTGGAGAGTATAGGAAACCTATTTCATCCGTGGGTATACCAAGACTTTATTTGGTTGAACGCTGATCACTACGCAAATTTCGATTTATGTATATGGTTGTTACATGGGAACCTTTGCCGTCGTCTTAAAGCAGGGCAGATGTTTAGCCATTCTTGTCATGCTTCATTTTCATTGTCATCGAACGAAAACACCCAGCGAGCTGACTGTTGGTGCACCTTGTCTTTATTAACTCGATATAAAAAGATCACCTCATGTCAGGTCAATGACTCAGACTGGGTCTAACGAGACTATCCTTGAAATCCTGTATCACTGCAAGCATTCTCGGAGACCGACAGATATTTATCAAACTTGCAGTGTTAGCTGTACGTTAAAGCAGGGTGGATGCAGGGGAGGGCACTGAGGGCATGTCCCCCCCCCCCCCACACACGGAAATGTGGCGCCCCTCTGGCCAGGAAAGGCGCCCCTTCAGGGAGGCTCAAGTTCACCCCATCCCTCGCTCGACATATTATTTAGCGAAAGAACGTTTTCGGGACAAAATGTTTCCCTTCAGTATGAAACCGTTTTTGGGATTAGGGCGCTCCTTCAGCGCAGTTGAGTGCACTGTCCTCACACATTTTTTTCCCTCGGAGGGGCGCAGAAAGACACCCCTACAAGGAAATGTATCCTACATCCCATGAACTGAAATGTGCCCCTTCATGAATACTTTTTGACTCGCTCCCGAATTATACTTCCGGTTTGTCTTTTTTCTTGAATTTTTGGGCAAAGTAGACTCCATTAATGTAGGGTTTGGTTAATACTAGGGTATTTCTGTTCCCCATCGTATTTTTCCATATAAACAGTATTTTTTGCCCCAGATTATCCCCCAAATACATAACTGTACCGTATGTCACGTGACCTGGGTTCAGGTGACTCCCCAGCCCGACTAGCGAGGTACAGACAGTGCTACCCGATACAGCGATGGCGAAATACATTTTGATAAACTGACGATGAAGCCGCGCTTTGGGGTGATGCGAGGTACGACAAATTACAGAATTCCAACTTAGCCCACTACATACCACAAAACAACCCCACATCCCAAAACGTGGCGTATGATTGCACAAGTACACCTGTGCTCCCACGAGGTCACTTGAAGTCACACACGGTCACTGGAGACCAGTGGGCTCAGCCTGCATTCTTGGTCGAACCCAGAGTACCATATTATATTGCATGTGTCACCGGAATGCTACTATAACGGCAAAATAAAACTGTTACGAGCGTGAAACACCGCTGACATTTAACACAGGTCGGTGCGGCAGCAGGCACCAGTTAACGCGCTCTCTGCACATCAGCTTTTGAGCTCTGGTGACATCAACATCAAACCTAGGTCAAACGTATTGTATGCATTCTTCACTTATTGCCCAGAGCTATCAGTATACAAACGTAGTTTACTTTTTCTGTGAAACTAAAGTTTTTTTTCGAGGAGCGGATGCAGGGGCGCAACATCCGCGGGGGGATGTTTGTTTTGGGGGCTGATGTTGGGGGTATTGGGGGGGGCTGATGTTGAATTGGCATCATCTTAAAGCACGCATTTCCGCATTATTGGAATGTTCCTTTTTACGCTCTACATATAATCCCATCTGCAGCCAGTAAAAATCTGGTGAGCATGAGGCCACTCTGAAGCTTTACCGCTCGAACTTAGGTGAGCATCACAGGCGATTATTCTGAAAATTACTGGGTGGGGGGGGGGGGCATAATGCATGAAGACAACGGACAGGCCCAAGTGAATGTGGGGGGGGGCAGACTCCAAGGGCTCCATGTTAAAAATTTAAACTATTGGGAGAATTGGGCAAAGCGAATATTGACGTGGCACTGACTCCCTCAAACGTATATAACACAACACACCTGGTGGGAATCATTGACGTGGCACTGACTCCCTCAAACGTATACAACACAACACACCTGGTGGGAATCATTGACGTGGCACTGACTCCCTCAAACGTATATAACACAACACACCTGGTGGGAATCATTGACGTGGCACTGACTCCCTCAAACGTATACAACACAACACACCTGGTGGGAATCATTGACGTGGCACTGACTCCCTCAAACGTATACAACACAACACACCTGGTGGGAATCATTGACGTGGCACTGACTCCCTCAAACGTATATAACACAACACACCTGGTGGGAATCATTGACGTGGCACTGACTCCCTCAAACGTATATAACACAACACACCTGGTGGGAGTAATGTATTACTTCAGGATATATTGGAGGTCTTTGACATTTATATGGACTCGATGATCATTCGGCAGACATTGAAAATCCCTTCGATTTCGACTAAGCCATCGATGCAGCGTCAAGGAAACTACAAATCGTTTCATGAGGAATGGCATTTTCCTAACTCCAGACGTCAAAAGATGAAATATGTGGTTATGTAAACAAATAAGACAAATGGTAATCAATACAATCGAAATCGTATCCAGAACACGAAAATACGACAGAATACAATGTACGGCTGCGCAGCTCATGGCGTTCAGTACATTTTCGACCACCGATGCTCACCTTCGCAGTGCATCCAATATTCCACCGATATCTAGCAGAAGTCAGCCATCACTAGGATTCGGCTCAAATGCAATCTACCAATGCAAAATGCCTGTATTTGTACCTATACCCAACCACACGTCTAAACGATCTATGCCCATTCTGACCCACACATGGCCCAGAATTCTGTGATTTTCTGTTTTCCCACCGTATCGTTAATTTGACATAAACCTTCACATGTAATTCAATGGAGAAGAACGAAAACAATGATCCATTCGACTTTTCTCTAAATCGCAGCGGATCTTTGCTGTGTGATAGCACACTTAACACCCTGCACACTTGTCACACTTTGCTGTGTGATAGCACACCCTGACGTCATATCCAGGAGAGTGGAAATTATCCGGTTTCAGAGTGAAATATTTACTACAATCTCAGCTTGTATCCGTAATGATTAAAATCCTATCCATCGAAACGTGGAACCGTATGAACGGCTAAGACCGCCACTATTTAGATATTTCTACAAATTACACAAAATGTGACGCATTGAATGCTACGTTTATGTTCTGGTGATTCCCCAGGACATCGAAAACTATGACCTACAACGGTCGCCATTGTGCCACCGAACGTGACACTGGAAAAATACTGAATACTTCAATACATTTGGGCTCCATAAGAGCAGCCGAGCACCTTGGTGATAGTCCATAGCCGTGAAAAAGGCATGCGAGGCAAGACGGCTGGCAGGTGAGTACGATCCACAAATATCATTATATTTTTTTATTTATATATATTTATATATATATATATATATATATATATATATATATATATATATATATATATATATATATATATATATTTGTACTAGTTAAGATGGAATGACAAATTGTTAAAACACAGAACAATGGGAGCATAGCTTTATTCACAACGTTTCGGCTCACGCCTTTCTCAAGCTATGAACAATTTACAGGCATGGGAGTATTTGGCACTTGTCGTCTTTTTCTTCTTTTGTTTTCTTATTTTTTCAGTTCTCCTCTTCTTCTTTTTCCCTTTACTTTTTCCCCCTCTCTTCCTTCCCAATTCGAACACAGGTCATGAGACATCAATCATAAAGCACTTCGCATGTGTTGACACTGAATGAACGAGACAGTGAAAACAGTACATTGGAAACGACCAAATAAGTACGACAGTGATGTACAACCTATCCTTTTTCAATATGTTCCACTATCAGTTCCGCTACAACACTTGCAATTTTGAAACTACCAGAAACACCATTGATATTCTCACGTGTGGCAATATATGCGGATTCCACTGTCTTCCGACACCTCTTCCCAAGTCCACCACTAAGAACAGATGCTTCTTTCCAATTTGGGAGATGGTCTTCTTCATCAACATGCACCACCATAGCATTAGAAATTCTATGGTATCTGAGGTCTGAACGATGTTCCCTAATTCTAGCCCCTATCCCCCGTCCCGTTTCCCCATAGTAACTTTTTCCACATTCTCCCGCGCAATGGATTTTGTAGACTACGCTTTTTTCGTTGGCGTTGCGGACCCCTTTCTTGACTATGTTTTTGATTTTGACCCCTGCTGAGAGACTGATGTTGATTTTGTCTTTTGTGAATCGGGAGATGGTGACTGCTCCCTGTGTTTCCGGTACTGATATGCACCTTTTTGTCAAAACTCGTTGCTTGGCCTTTGTCATGCACATCACTTTTTTCGCTTTTTGGCGCAACTTTACTATCAGACCCTTTGGATATTTCAGCAACTTAAAAGACTCCTTGATGAAAATCAATTCTTCTGTGAGGCACTCAGAACTGCATATTCTATGAGCCCTTAAGAAAAAGCCCATTAGGACCCCCGTTTTTGTTTCATGGCTGTGACCCGAGAAGTAGTGCAAAATATCGTTTTTGTTAGTGGGCTTTCTGTACACGGAAAATGTGCATCTGCTGTCACAGCGTTTGATCAGTGTGTCCAAGAAAGGAATCTCAGCCTTATTATCTTTTTCTTTTTCCTTTTCTAACGTGAATTGAATCGATGGGTGTACCGCGTTAATATTTGTGTTGACCGCATCAAGATCAGTGTCTTGATCAACAATCACCAATATGTCATCTACGTATCTCAGCCAGAGGGAGTTGGGGCCAATCATAGATTTGAAATTGTCCGCCTCGAGGGTTTCCATAAACAAACATGCCAGAACTGGACTCAATGGTGAGCCCATGGTGAGGCCGTTGATTTGCCGATATTCTTCCCCCTGAAACTGTAGTGCTCCAAATTCCACACATGTACGCACGAGCTGTATGTAATGACTCTTTGGAACTGGAAGCTCTAATTTATTTGACTTGTCTAAGGCCCTAGAAACCGCTTCCATGGCTCCCCCGATAGGGACATTCGTGAACAAGGATTTGACGTCAAAGCTTGCCACGCATTGCCACAATTGGACGCATGGGTACATCAGATTTGTGAGTTTTTGGTAGACCTCTCATAATGACCATCAGATACTAATAACAAGAGCAGACAAGGGCGGAGGAGTGGTAGTTCTAAACCAAAGTGACTATGTGTCAAAAATGAATGCTCTTCTAGACGATGCAGTGACATACCAATCGGTACCAATAGGAAGTGCACAGAAAGAGAGTGCCCAGTTTCAGAAGAAAGCTCGCTCCATCCCGAGAAAATCAGTGAAAGGAAAAGGACTTCTACACCTAATAGAAGAGTCCCCAAGGACGCCTTCCATGAGAGGTCTACCAAAAACTCACAAATCTGATGTACCCATGCGTCCAATTGTTTCAGATATAGGAAGTGCTCCACATAAGCTGGCGAAAAACTAGCAAAACCTTTGTCAGAAATGCTAGGGCAGATAAGCGATAGCCACCTACGGAATTCAGGCGACTTACTAGGTAGAATCCGAGATATAGACTTCACCAGAAAAAAAGCTGGCAAGCTTTGACGTGAAATCCTTGTTCACGAATGTCCCTATCGGGGGAACCATGGAAGCGGTTTCTAGGGCCTTAGACAAGTCAAATAAATTAGAGCTTCCAGTTCCAAAGAGTCATTACATACAGCTCGTGCGTACATGTGTGGAATTTGGAGCACTACAGTTTCAGGGGGAAGAATATCGGCAAATCAACGGCCTCACCATGGGCTCACCATTGAGTCCAGTTCTGGCATGTTTGTTTATGGAAACCCTCGAGGCGGACAATTTCAAATCTATGATTGGCCCCAACTCCCTCTGGCTGAGATACGTAGATGACATATTGGTGATTGTTGATCAAGACACTGATCTTGATGCGGTCAACACAAATATTAACGCGGTACACCCATCGATTCAATTCACGTCAGAAAAGGAAAAAGAAAAAGATAATAAGGCTCCGATTCCTTTCTTGGACACACTGCTCAAACGCTGTGACAGCAGATGCACATTTTCAGTGCACAGAAAGCCCACTAACAAAAACGATATTTTGCACTACTTCTCGGGTCACAGCCATGAAACAAAAACGGGGGTCCTAATGTGCTTTTTCTTAAGGGCTCATAGAATATGCAGTTCTGAGTGCCTCGCAGAAGAATTGATTTTCATCAAGGAGTCTTTCAAGTTGCTGAAATATCCAGAGGGTCTGATAGTGAAGTTGCGCCAAAAAGCGAAAAAAGTGATGTGCATGACAAAGGCCAAGCAACGAGTTTTGACAAAAAGGTGCATATCAGTACCGGAAACACAGCGAGCAGTCACCATCTCCCGATTCACAAAAGACAAAATCAACATCAGTCTCTCAGCAGGGGTCAAAATCAAAGACATAGTCAAGAAAGGGGTCCGCAACGCGAACGAAAAAAGCGTAGTCTACAAAATCCATTGCGCGGGAGAATGTGGAAAAAGTTACTATGGGGAAACGGGACGGGGGATATGGGCTAGAATTAGGGAACATCGTTCAGACCTCAGATACCATAGAATTTCTAATGCTATGGTGGTGCATGTTGATGAAGAAGACCATCTCCCAAATTGGAAAGAAGCATCTGTTCTTAGTGGTGGACTTGGGAAGAGGTGTCGGAAGACAGTGGAATCCGCATATATTGCCACACGTGAGAATATCAATGGTGTTTCTGGTAGTTTCAAAATTGCAAGTGTTGTAGCGGGACTGATAGTGGAACATATTGAAAAAGGATAGGTTATACATCACTGTCGTACTTATTTAGTGGTTTCCAATGTACTGTTTTCACTGTCTCGTTCATTCAGTGTCAACACATGCGAAGTGCTTTATGATTGATGTCTCATGACCTGTGTTCGAATTGGGAAGGAAGAGAGGGGGAAAAAGTAAAGGGAAAAAGAAGAAGAGGAGAACTGAAAAAGAAGAAAACAAAAGAAGAAAAAAGACGACAAGTGCCAAATACTCCCATGCCTGTAAATTGTTCATAGCTTGAGAAAGGCGTGAGCCGAAACGTTGTGAATAAAGCTATGCTCCCCTTGTTCGGTGTTTTAACATATATATATATATATATATATATATATATATATATATATATATATATATATATAGGTGTATGTGTGTGTGTATATATATATATATATATATATATATATATATATATATATATATATATATATGTTAAAACACCGAACAATGGGAGCATAGCTTTATTCACAAAGTTTCGGCTCACGCCTTTCTCAAGCTATGAACAATTTACAGGCATGGGAGTATTTGGCACTTGTCGTCTTTTTCTTCTTTTGTTTTCTTCTTTTTCAGTTCTCCTCTTCTCTGTATATATATATATATATATATATATATATATATATATATATATATATATATATATATATATATATGTATGTATACATATGTCATTTTTCACATGCTGGTTAATTTTCGATAGGCTATGGAATGGGACCATTGGCGCGCCACGTACT
The DNA here is from genome assembly GCA_034440615.1 of Ashinkailepas kermadecensis. Taxonomy (NCBI): domain Eukaryota; kingdom Metazoa; phylum Arthropoda; class Thecostraca; family Neolepadidae; genus Ashinkailepas; species Ashinkailepas kermadecensis. The sequence goes on from JAOTOM010004007.1 coordinate 119,106, forward strand.
TTGGATAAGGGAGGACGATTGTTTTAGCGTCCATTATTTCCATGCAACCCCATAGACGTAATGTTGGGCTTCACGACGTCTGTGGCGACGTCCCCCGCTTCCTCCTTTATCGCCACCCATCCGTGGGACCCTGTTGAGAATGAAGGTCACGGCCCCTTAGATTTTGTTGAGAACTTTAGAACAATATGACTGGTTCGATGTTGCATTTGTGATGCGAGTTACATCTCGGGCTGTTGAAACTGTGGCCGGCAGCAGTCGCCGTGCCATCAGTGAATGTCAACCGGAAACAAGAAGTGGGATATAATCGGCGTTTCCACCGTTTCCATATAATCCAAGGTTATCTACCAACGTAAATAAGCCGTTGCTTATTACAAGACGCCGTTTCTTTGCTTCAGTTTCGGATATTAGATGATCACACGGCGACTTCTGAAGGTCAATGTTTTCAGTTTCCGAAGAAACCTTTTATGTCATCAATGTAACATCCAAGGACATTTGTGTGGCCCCGACCCTGGACCTTGTGAGCCGGCTCGTTACATAGAGGTACGGTGCCGCCCACAGGGTCTCCTCCTCTGCGACTGAAGACGATAGTCTGACTGTGGACCTGACCTTGTGAGCCGGCTCGTTACATAGAGGTGCGGTGCCGCCCACAGGGTCTCCTCCTCTGCGACTGAAGACGACAGTCTGACTGTGGACCTGACCCTGTGAGCCGGCTCGTTACATAGAGGTGCGGTGCCGCCCACAGGGTCTCCTCCTCTGCGACTGAAGACGATAGTCTGACTGTGGACCTGACATTGTGAGCCAGCTCGTTACATAGAGGTGCGGTGCCACCCACAGGGTCTCCTCCTCTGCGACTGAAGACGACAGTCTGACTGTGGACCTGGCCCAGGGCCTTGTGAGTCGACTCACAACCTGACCTGGGGCGGCTGACCTTCCGGCTTGGATGCGGTTCACCGGCTGGAGGTCAGGTCACGATGAGCGAGAGCAGCTCCACCATCAGCAGTCTGCTGCGTGTGGCCAACACAGAGCCGAACATCACCCACCTCATCAACAACCGTGAGAAATAGCGACACGTCGGCATCAGTTTGTTATACTTGCTCACCAGGCCTCCAATGCATTTTGATCCGCTTCATTTTTCTAAATATCGAACAACTGGGAGAAGTAGCATGATATGGACGCACATTTACTGTATTTGAAATAAACGTGTTGTCACCGACTGCTGCTATGTTGCAAACGGTGCAATAACCAAATTACTGTTTGAGGCACATGACTTCCGTGAAACTTTTAAAAATCTAGTGAAATCTAGAAATATTCCTCATTGGAATGCCCTTTCAGACTTAATACCCACTGTAATGTGCTACAAATGGAAAATCAGCCGAACTTCGCAAAGCATAGTGTGCCTGTCGGGAACAAAAGTCAGCCTATAGTTATGAAAGTGAAGCGACTAATTTCCGGAGCAAAAATTTCCATGGTGAAAAACGATTTAATATTTTACTTTTGGAGTTACTACTATAATGTCATTTTTAAATGCTTGGCCCTTGCTATTTGCGTATAGGGATGCACGTGGATTTTTTAGAATACTTGAAAATTGCCACTCCAAGTCTTCAGTCAAAATTGTTGCCTGCAGTCGACCGCAGCCCAACTATCAAAATGGCGCCTGCCACGACGCTGGTCTCGTGCTTCAGCTACTATTTGGCACACCCTTACTGAGTGTGATTTCACCACCAGGGTATAATTGGAAATGCTGGGATGTTGCAAACAATATCCCGCTGTTTTCTGCACTGAAACAGGTGACAACATGACGTATGCCGGCGAGGTTAGCCCTCCCTCCCCTGGCAGCAGGATTATCATAGCTAGCGTCATCCAAAGAAAGTCACGGTAGCTCAAATAAAACGCCCGAAATAACTGCCGTCATGGTTATAGTTTTAACTCGATAAATCTCGAATGAAATCACGGGCGAGATTGAGCTTCACCGAGCGTCGTTCAACGTCATCAGAGTAAAGAGCATCACCGAAGTTCAACCGCTTACCCTGGACGAGTGTGTTTTGTTATTGCGAGCGAGGGGCGAAGCTCTGGCGAGCCCAGTCCCGTTTATAGGGTACGAGAGTTCACCTGAGCGGCCTGGTCGACCGGTCCAAATAATCTTCATGAGGCGTGCTTAATCTTTGCTGATACAAAAGAGTTTGGGGCGGCTTTTCCTTGGGCAGCCAACTCTCAACACCGGTCCGCGGTGTAATACAGCAATACAGCAATACAGCACTCCAAGTTCCGCGGTTCAACACAGCAATACAGCACTCCAAGTTCTATTTTTCCACCCAGAGCCAAATCTGTCCTTTTAATTTCGATATTCACCAACGTTCGTCGTGATAGTTCCCCGAAATACTCTCATTCTTTGCTCAATTAGACGGGTTTGCGGCGACATTCACGCGCGCTGGCAGCCAGCGATAGACTTCGCTCTGCAGCCGGCGGCCAGCGTACGTTCCCGTAGCTCGGTAGCCCCGCTCCGGCGGCCACCGTACGTCCCCGTAGCTCGGTAGCCCCGCTCCGGCGGCCACCGTACGTCCCCGTAGCTCGGCAGCCCCGCTCCGGCGGCCACCGTACGTCCCCGTAGCTCGGTAGCCCCGCTCCGGCGGCCACCGTACGTCCCCGTAGCTCGGTAGCCCCGCTCCGGCGGCCACCGTACGTCCCCGTAGCTCGGTAGCCCCGCTCCGGCGGCCACCGTACGTCCCCGTAGCTCGGTAGCCCCGCTCCGGCGGCCACCCTACGTCCCCGTAGCTCGGTAGCCCCGCTCCGGCGGCCACCGTACGTCCCCGTAGCTCGGTAGCCCCGCTCCGGCGGCCACCCTACGTCCCCGTAGCTCCGCAGCCGGCGGCCAGCGTACGTCCCCGTAGCTCGGTGGCATCGCGGCTGCATGACGGTCCGGGAGCCCGGGTGCAGTCCCGGAGGCGGGTCGCTTCTTTATTCCTGCTTGCAACTGACAACTGCAATCCAACTTGGTAAGCGTTTCGCACCCGAAATCACTTTCGCTCTGCATGCACGCTTGAAGACGCGTGATTGTATAAACACTAAAGGCAATGCACCCATGGCTGGTAGACACGGATACGGAGATTCGTGGCATACGGGTACGGATACGGGGGCAATCGCCCTCCCTGCCGTGAGACTGGGGGGCACCGCCCCCCCGCCCCCTGAAATTTGAGGGGGCCCCTATCCGGAAATGCACAGCAAAAAAGGTGAGCAAGGAGGCCGACGGGACAGAAGATCATGCTGTCAAGGAGGCCCCAAGACTGACGAGGCCCCCAGGAAATATAATCCGGTCTCTTCCGAGAGACGTAGAACATAGATTGAGAGGAGGCCCCCAGGACGAAAAGGAGGCCCCAAGACGTAGAACAGAGATTGGGAGGAGGCCCCCAGGACGAAAAGGAGGCCCCCGGGACGAAAAGGAGGCCCCCAGGACGAAAAGGAGGCCCCAAGACGTAGAACAGAGATTGGGAGGAGGCCCCCAGGACGAAAAGGGTCCCCCAAGACGAAAAGGAGGCACCCAGGACGAAAAGGAGGCCCCCAGGACGAAAAGATGCACCCAAGGACGAAAAGGAGGCCCCCAAGACGTGGAACAGAGATTGGGATGAGGTCCCCAGGACGAAAAGGAGGCCCCTAAAACGTAGAACAGAGATTGGGAGGTGGCCCCCATGACGAAAAGGAGGCCCCCAGGACGAAAAGGAGGCCCCTAAGACGTAGAACAGGGATTGGGAGGTGGCCCCAAGGACGAAAAGGAGGCCCCCAAGACGAAAAGGAGATCCCCAGGACGAAAAGGAGGCCCCCAGGACGAAAAGGAGGCCACCAGGACGAAAAGGAGGGACCTAAGACGTAGAACACAGATTGGGAGGTGGCTCCCAGGACGAAAAGGAGGCCCCCAAGACGTAGAACAGAGATTGGGAGGAGACCTCCAAGACGAAAAGGAGGCCCCCAGAACGAAAAAGATGTACCCAAGGACGAAAAGGAGGCCCCCACGACGTAGAACAGATATTGGGAGGAGGTCCCAGGACGAAAAGGAGTCCCCCAGGACGAAAAGAAGTCCCCCCAGGACGAAAAGGAGTCCCCCAGGACGAAAAGGAGGCGCCTAAGACGTAGAACAGAGATTGGGAGGTGGCTTCCAGGACGAAAAGGAGGCCCCCAAGACGTAGAACAGAGATTGGGAGGTGGCCCCCAGGACGAAAAGGAGGCCCCCAGGACGAAAAGTAGGCCCCCAGGACGAAAAGGATGCCCTCAGGACGGAAAGGATGCCACAAAGACGGGAAATAAGCCACCCAGGTTAGACGAAAAGGCTTCCGATGGGTGGCAGCATATTCTTAATTTGGAAACGAGGCCACCAAGACGGAAGAGGATGCCCCTGCAATATAAAATTAAGACACGATAGGGGAGATTTCTCCGGACGCAAGAGGGGCCCCACGACGGGTAAGAAGGTCTCCGCAGGAATGAAAGAAGGCCACCGAGACCAGCCAGATGAGGCCCATATTTTCGAAGAGGAGGACCCTAGAAGAGAAGATCTAGGACTAGGACGCAAAAGCACCCTACTAAGAGGATAATGAGGCTCCGAACACAGACGAGGAGGCCCCCAAGACGTGAGAGGAGGCCCCTAATTTGAAAAAGGAGTCACCTAGGAGAGGGTAGGAGTCCCCAGAAATCAAAAGAGTGTCAAAAATGCCACGGAGGCAACCAGGATTGCAAAGGAGGCCCCGATACCGGAAGGGAGGCCCCAGAATATGAGAGGAGGCCATAAGACGGAAAAGGAAGCCAGTGGATATAAGATGAGGTTTCTTAGACGCAAAAGCAAGCCCCAAACGGGTGAGGTTCCACCGAGATAGAAAAGGATGATCCAGAGACGTAGCAGGAGGCACCTAATTCGGAAGAGAACGACACAAGATTGGAAATGAGACCCCACGATGAACGAGGAGGCCCCTAAAATAGGAGAGAAAGGCCATTGGATAAGAGAGATGGCTCCCAGGCGAACAAGAAGGCTCGAAGACGGCTAAGAAGGCCCCCGGGAAATAACAAGGCCACTGAGATAGGAAAGGTTGCCAGTAATTTGGCAGAGGAGGCGCCTGGGAGAGAAGAGGATTCCACCAGGAGATAAGAAACCACCCTTAAGATGGGTAAAGATCGAATCCACACGCAGAGCAGGAGGTCCCCAAGACGTGAGAGGAGGCCCCTAATTTGAAAAAAGAAGGCCTCTAGAAGAGAAATGAGGCCCCTGCCGGACTCGAGAGGAGTCCCTCAAGAAGGAGTAGGTCTCCAGGACCAAATGAGGCCCCGAAGACCGGAAAGAGTTCCCAGGAAATGAGCGGAGGCCCTTAAGATGGGAGTGGTAGCAGGTATGGAAGGAGGTGAGGTTTCCAAAATTGAAGATTCCCTCAAGACGGGTAAGGCTTTGCCAGGATAAAGGAGGAGGCCCACGAGGCGTGGCAGGAGACCCCTAATTTGGCAGAGAATGCACCTCGAAGATGAGAGGAAGCCCCATGCCATGTTAAAGGGGCCCCAGAATGCAAGAGGACGCCCTCCAAGACGGGAGAGGAAAACCATTGAATATGGAGGAGGGTAGGACATACAAGGAGACGTCGAAAATTGGCAAAAAGGCTCTATAAAATGAGACGAGATCCGTAAGACGCGACAGGAGGCCTATAATTTGCAAGAGGAAGCCCCTAAGAAGTAGTAGGAGTCGTGTCGGGGTACTTTAAAATCACGATATGGGCCCCAAAAGATCCGACCGGGGCCCCCGCAAATTACGCCGAGCCTGGGGTACCAAAAATTCACGCCCGGACCAAGAAAATCATGCCAGGGGCACGACAGGTCGTACCGTGCTCCAACAGTTTCATTGGGACAAAAAAAATGAAGCCGGAACAATCCGGACATGGATAATCACTGGGGGCCCAACAATGACGCCAAAAGCCCTCAAAACGCATTGGAACCTCAAAAAGGGTCGAGGCCTCTATAGCTTGCGCTAGGGATCCAAGAAAATGACGGGGGTCACAAAAGATCACATTGGACTAAAAAAAAGTCGCGTCGCAGCCCTTGAAAATCACACTGGAGGCCCAGAAGGTCGCGCCGGGGCCCCAAAAGTTGCAGCGGCCCGAAAAAGTTAATCCTTTACAGGAATGTCACTCTCGGACAACAAAAAACTATTTCATTGGTCGCAGTGCTATATCATAGGGGAAAATTCCCCCTCCATCCTGAGAGGGATAAGCTCCCAAAAATCGTGCCTGGGCCTCAAAAATCGCGCTGGGGCCACCAAAATTCGCGTCGATCCACCAGAATTCGCGTATGAGTCTCCAAATAAATACGGCGAGCCACGGAAAACTCGCTCCGAGGCCCGAAAAATTGCAACAGGAACCGCCAAAATCGCGTTGGGGTCCCAGCTAAATACAACGCGTCCCACAAACACGAACCGGGCCCCCCAAATATCGCGCTCGGGACCCACAATTCCCATCGGTAGTCCCGTCTAGGCTCCCAAAAATTGGCGTCTAGGGCCACATGTAAGCACAGTGTGACCACAAACACCGGATTGGTATCCGAAAAAATCAAGCTGGAGCCCTCCGAAACAAGGAGGGATTCCAACAACTAAATGCCCAGGTAAAATAATGGCTCTGGAGCACCGAACATATTATCAGATGCCTTCACAAATTGCGTACACCGATTGCGGCACCGAAATTGCGGCACCGAAAGACATACCGGATCTCGAACAATCGAGGTGGGATACCAAAGCATGGCGCCAGGGGCTCCAGAAATCAAGCCGGGATTTGGACTTTACTAAAAGTCCGAAAAGATTCACAAAAATCGTATTGAGCCCAGAAAACTGGAGTTGGGTCTCAGGAACCACGCACCTGGGCGCTATAAGTCGCTCTGGGACCTAGAAACATGGCACCGAAGCCCCAAAATTGTACTGGGGCCCCACAAGTGTGCGTCAGAAGCCCAAAATAAATACATCGGGACCATAAGAGCACAACGGGGCTGAAAATACAACTGGCCCTCCAAAGCGCACAGAGTCTCACAAAAAGCGACAGGGCCTTAACACATGCGTTGCAGCCATAAATAAACATACCGGGAGGTCTAAAAAATACACCGGAAGTTCTCAAGGCACACAGGGGTCATAATAACGCACAAGAGCCTGAAAAAGTGGCTGGGGCCGCAAAAGGCAACATGGTTCCAAAACAAGCAGAGACCGGGCGCTAAATAAGTACATCGGGATCTTAGAAAACGCCCTGACGCGTCAAAAAAAAAATCATCGATGTACAAAAATGCAACAAACCCTAAAACGAGCAGGGGCTTCGAAAATGTTTTAGGCCCCTAACAAAAATGGATTGGAGCCATAATACACCATCATAGACCAAGAAAGACGCAACGGGTCCAAAAGAGAACGCTGAGGCAGGGCCTCGGTTCGGTAGCCAATCTGGGAGGATAGCAGCAAAGGTATGAAGTGCATCAAAGCTCAGCGGAATCCGCATTTCATAACTACCAGAAAATGTGGGAAGTAAGAAACTAATGATCGAATTTAATCAATCGACTTTTCGCAGCGAACGTCCAGACGAAGCATTCCATCACGTCAAATATGGCGCAAGTATATCATGTGGCAGCAATTAGCAAAACGCAGAAGGCCTAGCAGAAACCGTAACATCGCAAGAAGTGTGGCGAATGCACCGAATGTGAAAGATGGGTGTGCACGTGCACTGACGTTGCCGTCGGGGGGCCGGGTACTATGAACTTGTGAAAATGTGCTATGCCTGAAATTGTGAACTTTTATATTTTAAAGTGGTGGATAATACATTTTAAATTGAAGTTATGGGCCTAATACATTTTCGAAACCCTGCTCGTTTTAGGGTTTTGTTGCTTTCTTGTGCACAGAGTATTTTTTACGTGTCGGGGCGTTTCCGAAGATCCCGATGTGTTTATTTAGCTCCCGGTCTTTTTGTACGTTTTGGAACCATGTTGCCTTTTGTGGCCCCAGCCTCTTTTTCAAACCCTTGTGCGTTCTCATGGCCTCTGTGTGCCTTGCAAGCTTGCGGTGTACCTTTTAGAGCTCCCGGTATGTTTATTTAGGGCTGCAACGCATGTCTTAAGGCCCTATCGCTTTTTGGGAGACTCGGTGCGCTTTGGAGGGTTAGTTTTATTTTCGAGCACCGTTGTACTCTTAGGGTCCCGCTGTGTTTATTTGGGGCTTCTGACGCACATTTGTGGGGCCGCAGTACAATTTTGGGGCTTCGGTGCGATTTTTGCTGGGTCCCAGCGCGACTTATCGCGCCCAGGCGCGTGGTTCCGGAGACCCAACGGTAGTTTTCTGGGCTCAACGCGATTTTTGGGGATGTGTTCTGTTTTTTTTTAAAGTCCGAATCCCAGCCTGATTTTTCGAGCCTCTGGCTCCATGCTTTTGTACCCCACCTCGATTTGTCGAGATCCGGTATGCTTTTCGGTGCCATACGCAATTTTTGAAGGCATCAGGGAAAAAAATGTTCGGTGCTCCAGAGCCATTTTCCTGACCCGGACATTTATTTGTTTGAATCCCTCCTTTTTTGGAGGGCTCCAGCTTGATTTTGTGGGATTCCGATCCGGCTTTTGTGGCATAGGCGTAATTTCAGCAGTGTGAGGTGACTTATCAAAGGACACCAAAGGAAAACCTTAGAACTGGGTGGTGGAGTTAGGGTTGAAATCCGACCAATCAGAAACCATAGTTAGATTAGGTCCCTCCACAGGACAATTTGGTTGATCACTAATTATATTATTTCGAAAGGTCCCCTTTGACAAAATAGCGGTCGAAATCCAAGGACTTTTTAATGGGCGTAGGTGCCCCCCCCCAATGCAAATCCGTTTGCCCCCTCCTGCTTGACGCACATATAGATACTCCACTGGTCCCTCAATAATTTTCCGAAACATACGTCCATGGGGCAAAGCCAACATTGAGGGGACAAATTACCCCTCACAAGCATATAAAACAACATCCATGCTCGAAATATAATGGGATGAATGATGTTTTTAAATGTATTTTCTTGCAACAAACTTATTTTCTGTTATTACCGCCTGCATGATTAGACCTTCCCAGCTTCCATACCTTTTCAACGTTATTTACAAAACGGTACAGCACAGCGAAAACCATGGGCGTGACTGCGTGGAATTTGAAGGTTATGTATGCATTATGTATGTACTGCCATTGTTGCATTGTTGTATTGTCATTTATGCATTGCTGTTCAATGCTTGTTCTTGCCATGAATTTATTCGCTGAGGATATATTTTAGCACGTGTGACAGTTGCCTTGCAGCCAGCACCAAATGTTATAAAATAAACAAATTCCTAAGATGGCGTTCAGAAAACCAATGGAATCCACTTCTCGTTGTCACCTTTGCGAAATTCTCGTCCTAGGACTGATAAATGATCGTTCAAGCTTTGCTTATGACATCAAGTTGGTGGGAATAAATAACAGTTGTGATCAATCTAGCGATATTCAGTTAGACTTTGAGGACTTAAAAGTGGGATGATCAATGGCAGATATCTGTAAGATATGCTTAGCACCAGCCCCGCCAGCTCGCTGCAATCTAGAGGCCATCGGGAAGATTCTTCTGGTCGAGAAAGCACTGAGACGTTGGTTTGTTTTGGCACTTAGGTATTTATTCAAATATTACTTATTTATACCCTGATATGGTCCAGTTTTAAGCGAAAATTATTAGTGCTATTGCGTTTTGAGCAAATGATGCACCATGCCAAGAACAAACGAAACACCAATATTGAAATCATGTTCCCCATTCTCGAACCATAGTAAGAGACTAAAAACAATATGAGACCCTAACACAATGGAGGTCCCCTTTCGGAGAGTAGGAGGCCCCCTTTCGACCTTGCCCCCCTGGAAGAATTTCGTGGCGACGCCACTGGGTGCGCCACTGGTCCCCCAATAATTTTCAGAAACATATGCCCATGGGGGCAAAGCCAACATTAAGGAGGCAAATTACCCTTCACAAGCATACACAACAACACCCATGCCCCATATACAATGGGAGGAATGATGCAATAAATGCATTTTCTTCCTACAAACTTGTTTTCTGTGATTACAGCCTGCATGATTAGAGCTTCCCAGCTTGAATACCTTCTCAACGATGTTATTGACAAAATGGTACAGCACAGCGAAAACCATGGGCGTGATGAGTTGGAATTTAAAGGCTTTGCATTATTTATGCATTGCTATTGTTGCATTGTTCCATCGTCATTTATGCATTGTTGTTCAATGCTTGTTCTTGCCGTTAATTTATTCGTTGAGGATTTATTATTTTAGCTTCTGTGCCAGGTGCCTTGCGGCCAGCACAAAATGCTATTTAACAAAATCAATAAATCCCTAAGATGGCGATCAGAAAATCAATTCAATCCACTTCTCGTTGTCACCTTCGTGAAATTGTCGTCCTAGGACTGATAAATGATCGTTTAAGCTTGCTTATGCCATCAAGCTGGTGGGAATGACTAACAGTAGTGATAAATCTAGCTATATTCAGTTAGACTTGGAGGACATAAAAGTGGGTTGATCAATGGGAGTTATCTTTAAGATATGCTTAGCACCAGCCCCGCCAGCTCGCTGCAATCTACTAGCCTCTGGCCTCTGAGAGGCAAGCGAGAAGATTCTTCAGGTCGAGAAAGCAGCAAGCTAACAAGAAATTGGTTTGTTTTGGCACTTAGGTATTTATCCACATATTACTTATTGACCTGGTATTTACTTATATATCCTGGTATGGTACCCTGGTTCTCAGCGAAAAATGATTATTGCTATTGCGTTTTGCGTAACTGATACACCATGCCAAGAACAAACAAGACATCAATATTAAATCATATTTCCAATTCCCGAACCATACTAAGAGCTTAAGAACAACAGGAGG